>VXAC01004729.1:1372874-1517968 GCA_013399225.1 Rhipidura dahli | reverse complement strand
CCCGCCCGCCTGCGGCGGCGGCGCGGCGATGCAGCAGTACTTTTCCCTGGCTGACTGCGACGTGGTGGGCTTCGACCTGGACCACACGCTCTGCCGGTACCACCTCCCGCAGAGCGCACGGGTGAGTGCGGGCGGCGCGGCGCGGCCGGGGGAGCCGCGGGAGGGGCCCCGCTCCGCCCCGCTCCCGCCGCATGCCCAGCCGAAGGCAAAGCGCCGCGTCCCGGGGCGCGGGGCCGGGACCGCGCCGGCGGGGGCAGCGAGCCCTGCGCCGGCTGTCTCGGACATCCACGGAAGATAAGAGAAACGCAAGTGCATCCCTCGCTGGGCGCTTCCTCAGCAGGCCTCTGCTCGAGCGAAGGGGACAGCCATGTCTCCTTCCTTGAAAATGGTGCTTCTTTCCTGGCCGTAGCGCCGCTGGGGAAAAGGTAGAGCCTCCCCGCCAAATCCAGTGATGCTGCAGTGAGGAGTCCGCAGCACTTCGGACAGGAGACCTTTGCGAACTTTATGGTGCTTACAGTAAAACACCGAGTTTAGAGGCAAGCGGCCCCTCTGATTTGGCCCTGTAGTTTCTTTCGGAGAGGAAGTGCTGTCCTGTGCTGTGCGCTCCCGCCCTCGACACTTTCTTTTTTAAACTCCTTGGTAATCTTACACTGACTCGTCCTTCTCTGTTGATGGACGATGAGCTCTGTCCAGGAGCTGTCTTGTGTCCTGGATGCTCCTGGTGTCTCACTCTCCCCTTTTCTTTGCCTACATTCACCTACAGTACATTTTGTGCTGCACGGAACTCCCACGCTAATTGCAAGATATTTCAGAATTTGGTATAGGAACAAATGTTTATGAGCTGTCCCATTTATTAGTAGGCACGGTACAGTGCATCCTGTGTTGAAAAAGTGCATTGCTTCCCTTAGCTGTGTGTGAACTTGTGTGGAGAGGCATCTTCCTCACAAAAGAGAGTTCAACAGTAGCAATAACATGTTTTAATGTATTAAATTTCTAGGTGGAAACTGTGTAACAGTAGTCTTGCCTTCCATGTTCTTTTTGTTGTGCCACACACATCACATCTTACACGTTCTTGCTGATAAAAATTTTGTCTGACAATGGCAAACATTAGACAATTGATAACTATAAGAGTTTTTAAAAAATGCTAACCAACCAATGAACAAAATGGAGAAAAAAACCCAAAAACTTTCACTAGACTTGGTTCACTCTTCGTCTTCTCATAGTAGACAGAGGCAGATTGACACATGCCCATTGCATGCCTCCTTATCTCTTGAAAATAAGAAATACATTAAAAGGCTGACAGGCCCAGCTGAAGATGTTCTTACTTGTTAGTTCTTACTATTTCAGCGTTGGCCTTCATATTTGTTTTTCTCAGATATTATTCGTATTAATTACAAGAGCATGTATTGTAATTAAAGAAAAAAGGCCAGGGAACAGCTTTAATGAAAGAACCTTGAGAAAAAGGGAGCAATTGCTATTTTTGGATGGTCTTTAAGGACATGGCAGCATCTCTGTAGATCTTGTAAAACTTTACCAGCACAATACATTAATAAATTGCTGAGTGTCATGCTAGGCTTCTGAACTTAGAAATAATAACTGTTTATTCAGTAATTGCCAATTTTCTTCAAAATAAATTCCATCAAATACTTTTAAAATCCCCTCTAAAGATAAATATTTATTAGTTTGGAAGTTGCTTATTGAATTTCAGTAACCATGACATGTAAAATTTAAAAGAATGAACAAAACAAAAAGTATCAGGGAGAGGGAAGTAGTGACTTATCTTTAGGTACTTACCACCTTGATTTCCCAACAGTCTTGAAGCACAGGGACTGTAGAGTGTTGTAATCTGGGTTATGCTGGACACACTGCACCAGAACTCTTGTGTGTTTTCCAGCCATGACAGAAATAACCTCAGGCACTCTTTCCCGGTGGAGGCAGTGGGACAGAGCCCGTAGCTCTCTGGTGTGATTTCACTTAGGAGGCACTAACATTCCCATCTTACCACTTCCCAAGGAAGCAGTGTCTTTGATCTCACTTAATCCATATAATGAATGCATGTTTTTTTCATTTGTAGCTAATATATGATAGTTTTGCCCAGTATCTGGTAACGGAGAAAGGCTATGACGAAGACTTGCTGACTCTAGCACCAGACAGCTTAGACTTCTGGTGAGTACATTGAAAATAGCATCATTCCTTTAAGCTGTAACTTTTACAAAGCTCAGAAAATAGCTTAATTTATTAGTCAGTTGATGTCATGATTGTCAAGCCCAAATCAAAAATTACGGTTTTAAATACTTGTTCTAAGAAGTATTTGTCATGAGATACTTCTAACATGGTTTTTCGAAGAGACAGTTGAGCATCCAAGCTTGCTTTGTCTGTGCTTCCAGCTGTCTGGACATGAGCCTTTTCGTCTCACTTTCTTATTTTATATATCTAATTTTTTCAACAGTAACCATCAGATTTTAGTCATTTTTCTCTCAACAGATGTTTTGTTTGTGTAAAGTAGAATAATCCCAACAGCCTTCTGAGAAACCACAAGAAGGTTAAATGCCAGGAGGTAGCCCTTGGGTGGTACATCAGGTACAAAGCTGTGATGAAAAAGACTGAAACACAAGTTCCTGCTCTGAAATCAGTGATCTCTGAGAAGGAACTTGAACTTGACATTTTATCTTTTAACTTCAAGAGGTTATTATCTAGGCCATGGGGGTGGAGATTTGTAGGCCAGATAATCACTAGATATTTTTAGGAGAAACAAATGGATTTTTCAAAAATAAAGTGTGCATTCTTGTGTAATGGTTTTTACAATTCAATATTTGACTGGACAGTTTCCAGTGAGATTGATTTCAACCTCTATGAGATGAGCAATGTGTCTGTTTGTCATATTTTGAGGCCTATGGTGCAAGAAATCCTTTGTTGAGCTCTAGAGATCTTGGATTTGGTCTCCTATTGAAGCAGGAGGTTCATTAACATGGACCTGCACAGTGCTGGGAACAGTGTGTCATTGCTACTTGCCCAGGAGTCATTCATGAAAGGTTGGGATCTGCTTGCTGCCTTCATGGGATATCTTCTTTCCTTTGGGTGTCTCACAGAGGATGAGGGTACCTTTACTTCCCTAGTCTCGTTTATTCATTTGCATTCTAACCACTGAACTCTGAATTTATTTTTCAAAGAACCTAAGGAAATGTAGATTCAATTATCCAAAAGATAAAGATTTATTAGGGAGAATTAGAAACTCTTGCCGAGTGTCTCCAACGCTGTCAACTGTTCCCCTTGTTATCGCTGGCTAACATGGAAATGCTTCTGTATCATAGGTTCTTTGCTTATTCTGTTGCCTCGTTTAGAGTGATGTTCTACCCCTCTTTTCTGTAATAACTGTGTTATCAGTCTAGTAATAATTAGAGGAGTTGCCACCAAAAAAATTGTTCTTTAATAGAAGTGACTTAAATATCACATTTCTTAGTTTTAACTGGACCTTAAACCTCCAACCAAAATGTATGAAGTCACTGAATTTACTGGACATGGAACTGGGTTTATTTAGTAGGATTTTGCTACGTAAGGAAAAACCAGTCCTCATTTTAATAATATGTACTTTCTTATAGAGAGCATTGCTCAAACATGGAAGTATCTGAAGGGTTGTGACTTGTTTGGTTTTCTGTAGCATTGTAGCTACAAGCACCATAGCTTCTATAACTGCATATCACTGATAGATAAGAAGACAGTCCTCTGAAAGCATTAATTTTTTTGTTTCTTCCTTAAAATTAATTTATTCTTAGTTGCAAAGGCTTGGTGTTGGACATTGAAGAAGGAAACTTCTTGAAACTTGCAGAAGATGGAACAGTTTTAAGGTAATAGTGACAATAAATCTATATTGTTAAATATAAGTTGTATTGTTAAATGCACTAACATTTTATCCCCTTTCTAAATGCCATCTCTCAATTTTATAAATATGTAAAATATTAATTTCAGCATGCATTAATTTATTAGATGTAAAAATTTAAATACTCTTTGGTAATGTGGTGCTCAGTTTTTGTTATTGTTACATATGGAATCTTTCGGTGATGTTCTTGTGTTAGCTGGTAGTAAATGATATCTCATTTTTAATAAAATCTGAGACTCTTAGGACACGTTGATCTTGAAAATGAATTTCATTTTTTTGGTGGCTACCAATGTAGTCTTTGTCCAGTTCTGCTAACACCCAGAATAAGGTTTTTCTTTGGACTGAGAGTAACCTGGCTTGGGAGGCAGTGCTAATGACTAATACTAATGACTGGAATGACTATTATCTTTGTGCCATAGACGTTTAAAATTCTGCAGGTTTACACCATATAATTTTAATAGCCTGAGATAAATTAAACACAGAAACTGATACATTCACTTTCAGAATTATAGGGGATTTCCTCTTAAAAGCCGTTTTGCTTTCAGTCGTCATTTCAGTACGTCCTTGGTTCTTCTTTCCCTCCTTTTTTTTTTAATATAGAAGACTGCTATTTTGAATCAAAAACTGAAAATTAAATATGTCTAAACTCTATCAATCCTAGTCCAATTTCTGCCTAGTTTTGTTCCAGAATGAAAATCTGTGTAATTCAGTATGCAAAACAGAGTCTACTTTTTTTTTTTTCTGATAGCATGTGGGAGAAGGAGCCTGAAGATGCTAAGGAAAATCAGATCTCATTAAAAGAAGAAAGAAATATTTTGAGTCATTGCTGTGTATCCCAAAATTCATTAAATGGCATGAATTTTGGAATACTAAATACAGAATTCAAGATCAAAGGGTATACCTCATTAAAGGGAAGAGTGGTACAGGGTTCCTTCTTCTGGTATTGCCTGTGTTTGCTGCAAAATGGGACCTAATCTGATGGTCCAGCTAGTTGATTTTTAATGCCTAAAAAGGCTTGTGTGTACTTATGTATTAAAGAGCTGCTTGCAGGGCTTGAACTAGCACTTTTCCACAGTTCTGCCCTGCATTCTGTGAATGTTACCAGGCTTCAGAATGATGTATAGGCTTTCTGCACTGTGCTTTATTGTGCAGTGTATACTAATAGCTCAAGTATAACGAGTGTCCTCACACAATTGAAAACATTCGAGCAATACAGAGTGATTGTGTTAGCAGGTGAGGCACAGTAGCTGTGCCCCCAGCCAACCAAACCTTTGTGTAGTAAGGCTTTTATCGAGAACTGGAATGTATATGATAAAAGCTTAATAGGTCCTGGGAAACTTCTAAGCTCTAAAGAGAGTCAGTTTTGATCAGCTTGCATGTGCTGCAATATCCAGTTGCAATGTGTTTCTTTGCACAAGTAGTAATTTGGATGTTTTCAACCCTTTTCTGTTTTGTTTTGGTTTTTTTATAAACAACTTAATGCATCGAATAGGGCCAGCCATGGTACAAAGAGCATGACATTGGAAGAGATCCTGGAGAACTATGGAAGGAGGGAGTGGAAGCATTTTAATACAGTCAGTGGAATGGTTTCACGTACAGGTAGCTATACTTTAACATGTCCTCTTCTTTGAGATTGCTCTGGTCCCTTCAGTGCCTCATACTATTAGTTCTTAACACAGGTTTGTAAAAATGCTTGAACTGGAAATTACCGGAATAAGTAAATGTATTTGGGCAGACTTGATTTTTATGTACTTTAACTTCTAGTACTAGACTTCACCTTAAATCTATTTCATGCTGTTTATTTCATGATAAGACAAATGAGCTGACATTATAAGCATGTCTTGGTTATGGTGGTAGGCACACTGTCCTATGATGAAACAGACTGATAGTATCAGTATCATGATTTAACCCGAGCCAGCAGCTGAGGACCATACAGCTGCTCATTCATTCTTGCCCTGCCCAGGCCCAGTAGGCAGGACAATCAGAAAAAATGGTAAATCTCACATTGAGAACAATTTATAATTGAAACAAAATGTTATAATAATAAATATACTAAAAATACTTTTAATAATTATTGTAATGATAAGGAGAGAGAGCCTCAGAAACCAAGACGAGCAAGTGATGCACAATAAATTGCTCAATACCTGCTGACTGATTTCCTATCTCATTTAGGACAAATCTTAAATTTTTCTCAATTGTTGACTTATTGCCATCAGTGTTGTTACTGGAGGTCTTGGTGCAGGTGCAAAGAATGGTGCAGGTCTGGAAAGAAAGCTTCTCCCCTTGCATTGAAGTTCCTTGTGTTTAAGAGAGGAGTCACTTTGAAGGAACTGTGGCTAGGTTTGTGTTTTTGCTCTGTGTTTCCTGTCTGTTTTACTTTGATCTTGGCAGCTGTGAGTACCACACAGGAAGTGCTCACTTAAGGTGCATTTTGTTGTGTAATGGAGATACTTTCCTTGAGATTTTTCTGACTGCAGATGTATGTCTTATTCTAAACTGCAGCTAATCTTTTGCTAAAGGCAGGAAGAGAGAGGTTTCCTTTGGTCATATAGGAAATGTGCTTTTCTTTTTCACTGAAACATGTACTTGGTCTCTGTTGTGAATGTCAATCCCCATTTTTCTGACTTGTTCTTGAATATACCTAAGAGACAGCACACACAAGATCATGAAAAAAAAAATAGTCACTGGTTAAGTCATTTCACTCCGTGGAGAGAGTTGTTGAGCATGACCTTAGTCTGTGGGGACATTGGTACCCTCCTGATACCAATGACTCCTGATACCAATGTAACTCCTGATACAGTTCTGTTTTGGGGACTTGTGTAATGATGTGAGCACACTTCCCCTTGGGCCAAGGTGCTGTCTGCAGCATGTGTGTGCAAGGGACATGACTGTGTCAGACTGTCCAAATGTCTCTGAACTTCTCAAACACTTTCCTTGTGCTTTCACTTCTAGGGAAAAAGATATTTTGGAAAAGTTGAAAGATACCATCCTGACTTAAAACTCATGGTTTCTCCCCCTTTTCTTTCACTCTTTCTTTTAAGATTTTAGAATCTTAAAATGTCTTATTAAAATCTCACTGCCTTCATATAGGTAAGCAACTCTTAGTTGCCAGTTGTGAGAATCAGAAGGGGAAATAAAGACTAACAAAGCTTGGGAAACAGATAATGCTTATTACCAGTAAATAGGAGCTTATATTATTATTCAAATGTAATTTTTGTTTGTGATTGAAGCATACAATACAGGGGTGTTTAAAGTATATTTTTAAAATTATTTTTTCCAGCTAAATACTATTTGTATGATAATTATTTTGACCTGCCAGGAGCTCTCTTGTGTGCAAGGGTTGTGGACAGCTTAGATCAGGTAAGAACTGGATTGTTTGAAAATTATGTATTGCATTATCTTTTTCTTCCACCATCACATCACTTTCATGCATTATTAAATGCATATGATTTGGGTATTGAACAGCATCAAGGTCTTTTTCTCATTTGGACTATTCCATGTTGGACTTACTGTAATAAAGTTGTCTCTGAAGATAATTGTGAGCTACATGGCATGTTCAAAATAAAAGTACTTCCACCAGAGGGCACAAATAACTAGTATACTAATAGAAATGTGCTGTTTCCTCAAGTTTACCCTGTTATATGCAGAATGCAGTTCTTAAAGTCTCCTTCAATTATGCTTGATGGTACTTGAAATAAATATAGTATAAGTTTTCTGAATGACATGATTTGCTAATTTGCAAGTTGTTAATGAGTTGAAAGCTTCATTTAATCCTTTTTTAAGCTTGTTTTTGCCTTAAATATACTGACCTGTGTACACAGATATAAATACACCTCTGGCATAGTATCTTTTAATTTTTTTTTCTCTGCTAAAGAGTAAGTTAAATTCTTAAGGTGGAAAATACAATTTCTTGAACCTTTTTCAGTGCTTTTTAGGTAGATAATATGTCCTAAGTTCTACCTTTGATGATAATGGTTTTGTTGTGTAAAAGTAGGTTTGAATGTTTAATTTGTGTGCAGCTGGAGGTAGGAGAGGGTTCTTCTCACAGAAGAATAACAATATTGGTGTCAAAAGAGTACCGAGGCAGTCTTCTCACCAGAGGTACCAAAGCACTGCAGGCCTGAAAATTACTTAACCTTGTCTGCAGAGTGAAAATCAGAGCTGTGAGATGAGTATCTGGGGTCTCTTTGGATATTAGGTTGCTTGCTGCTTTAGCCTTCGCTCCAAAATAGCATGCTGAGTAGATTGCTGCCTAAGTCCAAGTGCAGCAAGAAGAGTTAACTAAAACTAGCTTATCAGGGAAGCATGGAGGACAGGTGCTCAGTAAGACTCTTAATTTTCTGCCTGATTAATCTCCTTCCTCTAAGCTGTTCACAGCGTAGAACCCTGTTGCAGTTGTGACACCTGTGACACCTATTTACTTTAATTTAGACTCAGCACAAATCACTTACTTATTAAGAGAGAAAGCACATCATAGCATGTGTGTAATGAGCTTTTACATCCAGTTACTAGTTTTCAGGCTGGAGCACTGATCCTGGATCAGTGCCATCTTCAGCCAAAGGGAATTAAACCCATGTCGTTTCTCCGGAGAGCTATGAAAAGTGGGTCATGCACCCTCTTTATCTCCTAGCAGTTCTAGAGTATTTTACTGGATGTCAGCCCAGTTTCAACAGGAGGGCTACAGCAATTCCCTGGAAGGCTAGTATCAGCCACTTGAGAAAGGTGCAAGGCAGGAGGTGGTCAGCCTCTCCAGCTCAGAACTCATGCCTGCAAAATGCTGCATCCTAAGGATTAGAAACCATTACATTTTCTTCTTCCACTTTTCTAAAAGAAAGTAGAGCCTTCTGTTTCCTGTTCTGTGAGCCTGCTTAGTAAGTGCTATTTTCTTACCATTTTCAGACAACCTCCTAGGTTCAAGAAAGCCTTCTACAGGAAGCAGATGCAAGAATCCTAAGTTTGGATTCAGAATAGGTTTACACACAAGTTCAATGCTGGACTACCCTGGACTGTTAAAAATGTGTCTACTTTTGCTGTGTTCAGAGCCAGAACTCTTATGTGTTTTCAGACAAAGCATGGGAGCTGCTTAGTGGTTTTGATCTTCACACTGATCTTCACACTGACATTGCTTTGTCTTGATGGTTCAACTAATAAAATCACATTTTGTAATCACACCAAAATCATGGTGGACTGCATGGCCATGCATACAGTTTTCTCTCTGCTTTTTGGGAATCAGTCAGTTTTCCTTGGCATCTTGTATGCAATGGCTGAAGATTGGCGAGAAATTTGTTTAAGTTATTCTAGTCTCTTCTGAGCTCAAATGTTTTGAAGGAAGTGTACCCAGTTTTAAACTAGTATCCATCTGTCCTCAAAACAGCACTCTGAGGAACTTTTGGTTCAATGCACTGGTTTGTTTGGATTTTTTTGAAACAAGCAAAAAACCCCCAAATTCAAACCTAAGGACTAAGCCAGCCATATGGAGTATGAGGAGAGCAGACAGCTGAGTCTGTCTGTCTTGAGAAGAGTGCTAGCTTAGGCTACTTACATTGCTGCTACACAGATGGTCCCCAGTATCTCCTGTACATGGCTTTGAATAATCACCCTTGGTTAGAATTCTTGGCTAGCTGAAGCTGACATATGAAACCTTTTCTCTTTATTAGCTCTTTTATGTGTTTCTGTGGCAATTTCCTATAGGAATGGATTAAAAAAACCCTCTGAAAGCCACAGCACCATATCTTTCCTGCCCTTAAACTGTAGAGCGGATGGACAATAAGCAAACTGCCATAGTGCTTGTCAGTTATGCACAAAAGACCTTGTTTGTGTGACTTGCTGATTCTGAAAGTAAAGGCAGACTGTTCTCTGGAAGCCTCCATGGCAGATGTGGCCTGAAATAGCGGTTTACTTCAGTATATATAAACTACATGATTTTGGTTTTTGTTTGGCAGTGATAAGGGTGTGAGTTTGGGGTTTTTTCAGTTTCTGAATGTTTCCCTCTCTACAAAACACTTTATGCTTATAAAATGGATCATTATTCATTATCAGTGCAGGTATCAATACACAGAGGGCAGCAGTGCCCTGAAACCTGCTAACAGTTGCCTTGAAATTTATCCTAATGTAGATTTGGAAGGCCTGTAACAGTGTTACCGAAATACCATCCATGACAGGTAGACTATACCACCTGCTTTACTGCTGCCAGGTTACTGTGTAACTGAGCACTTTTACAGGCTCTGCAGCTAATTCTCTGCTCTGTAATACTGGCTGGCTGTGTAATTGCATCTGTTTCTTTCATCACTACTAAAATTTGTGGAGTTTCAGAGTGCTATGGGGCTCAGCTGGTTGAGAACATTTTCCTCTCCCATGTGAGATGCTGAAGGGGCAGCTGAGGTCAGCTGGAACTCTGCTATGCCTGGGAAGCTTTTTGGGAATGGCCAGAGACTGTTCATAATCATGGACTATCTTCCCCTGTCCTTCTGCTAGGTTTGGCATTCTTCAGAGCACAGTGCAATCTAGTGCTGCTCAGCCAGGCTTCTGGATGACTATTTTATACCATGTTTGGGGTAGGGTTCTTGGCAGAAGGGCATTACCTCTAAATTGTAGCAAAGGGATTTGCCAGTTCTTAAGGTGGAAGGTGATATCAATGCCAGTCTGTGGATAATGTCAGCATGCTAGTTAAGTTCAGTATCTGCAGCCCTAGGCACTTCTTTTTCCCAAATGTCAGTGGGATACTCATTCTGTAAGTTGCTGTTCTGATGCCCCTCTTTGCTTTAACGTTTTAGAGTTCCTCACAAATATTAATCATTTCTCCTTTTCCCTTCCTCCTCCCATCATAATCCTCTAGGAGGGACATAACTTGTCTGCAGTTATCCAAAGTTAATATGGGTACTACTGAGCCCTGATGTCCTGAATCCTACTGTCTTACTCCATATAATTTTGTTTATTCATGGCATTTCTGTCACTCTTTCAATATGAAAGCTTGTAATAGCTGATACTTGATGTAATGACTAGGTTCCTTTTGACACTTACAGCATGATGGTCAGAAAAAGTATGACTTCTGGAAGGACATGGTGGCTGCTATCCAACATAATTATAAAATATCAGCTTTCAAAGGTAAGTGGGTTCATTGAAGAATCAGTATAACAGCTGAAAATATTACATGTGCTTGCCAGAGCAAATATGTTTGCAAGTACACCTTAGGCTACTCAACACAGCTTTTACTTTTCACATTTATAAATGGTTGTATAGTAGACATGTTTTTCCTGTAATAAAATATCTTTATCATTACTATTTCTGTTTTGTTTCACTGTTTTGATGTCTTTAATAACAATTGTGATCTGCTATTTCACTCAATTTAGAAGAAAAATGGTTTCTTACCATGATTGGTATGGTAACATGGACATCCTTGAACTGTGTTTTGAATCTATTCCTTACAATCTTGTAAGGATGTATAAAATCGGAAATGCATTAGGGAAAGAAATTCAAGTTCTTACTAATATTTGATGAATTTCTTTAGTGCTCTAGTTGTGATCAGAATTCCTCATGTGGTATTGACACAACAGAGAGGAGATTTTGAAATTCTTAACAATTTCAGGGGACCATTTTTTAATAATAGTGTTTCTCCTACCATAACCAACCTTATAATATTGTAATATAAATTAGAATTGGAAAACATCTTGGATACCTTTCAGCAAGAAATTATTTTCTTTCCTTCACAGACATAACTTCAGAGTTACTATCAGGCATATAAAATAATAAGGTGATAATAAAGGCTAACCACTGTGTGTGCACACAGTTAATTGAAATTATTTTTAACAATATTTCTTGTAAAACATTTATATGCAGCTCAGTTCTGAATTCTGAACTATTAGAATTACCTTGGTTGATGCAACTGTCACTGGACACAAGTGTAGTTTTGACCTTCTTAAAACTTACTTTTTGTTCACCTGAGCTGTCCTACTTGCTGTATTCCTTTCAAATGTAATTGACAAAATTGTTTCAGAGATTCCAAACAAAAATGGAAGTTGATATCAGGATGCAAATGGTAAAAACCAGCAAGATATTCCCAAAGTGCTTTGTTTGTTATTGTTTACTGTGTTCCTGTTGGAGCTTAGAGTGTGATTGGTAGATAGAAATTTCCCTAGGAACTCATTCGTACACAAAATAAATGTATCCTTTCTTTTCTGCTGATACAAAATCAACCCTAATCAACTGTAACTATATTAGAATTTTTTTTAATTCTTTTCTTCAAACCGTGACAACTCTTTTTTTTAGAAAGGTGTGGATCATGAAGCAAAAAACATAATTTTTAAAAGTGTTCTTTGGAAATAATGAGATCCAAAAAAAAGTTTTTCTGAACTTTGAAGTCATACAAATAATTACTCAGTTCTATTTATATGTGTCTGCTTGTGTGTACATTTGGACACTTATATCTATCTATCAGGTACTTATTCCTACATGAGTATCTGGAATCTGCAAACAAAATTTATGATATGACTTAATCCTTTCTAGCTTCTGTCAGAGGCACATGCATAAGTGTTAAAAATAAAGAAAATAGTAACTGAGGCACAAGTTTTATTGGCTAAAGCTCTGTAATATCAGAAGTGAAACAATACAAATTATATTCACTACTTAAATATTGTAATACAAGAAAGTATGTCTGTCATGCATCACTTTGAAAGGCTTCACAGTGTTTTTATTTTCCATTTAATAACATGGTCCAGTAGCTAAAGCACTGAACAGGGACTCAGAAGAACCAGAGATAATTTCTTCCTGTATCACTTACCAGTGATATTCCCATGGAGCATCACTTTTTGCTTCAGGCCCTATGATATAAGAATAATGGTACTAATCTTCTATCACTGCTGACAAAGAGATTTTATTTTTCTCAGTTTCACATCTAACATAACTTCCTGAGGAAACTCCTAAACCTGGCTCCCAACATCTACATACCAGGAAGCCCCAGTGTCTTTCATAGCTCAGAATCTGGCCAGAAAACCACAGGTTTTTGACTTAATTCCATGTCTTGTAGAGGGTTTAACCCTTCAGAGAAAAGCAGTGCTCATTAACAGTTAGTGAAGGTAAAATTTCAAAAGCAAACTTATTAAGTGGTCAGTTGAGGGGACGCGAAGTTCCCAACTCGAAACGCCGTCTTAGCGGTGCCATTGTCAGTGGCGGGGCAGAACGACTGACCGCTTTATTTTTTGAAATCCACTGAGTGTTTGCAGTTCACTTTGATTTGTTGTCAGTGTGCCCTTGTGTCTCATTGTCCCTTCTCTTTTTCACATAATTTTTTTGATCATAATCAGGTGTCTGATAGATTTTGCTTTTCATTGTCTTAGCTATGGTAATTGCCTTAGATAATTGCCCTATGATATTTTTTTTGGATGGCTCTTTCAGATAGGCATGGCTGTCCTAACTCAGCTTGATGAAGGGTATTAACCCACTCCTCTACTTGTAAAGAAGTGAAGAATTGAGGCTTGCAAAAGCAAAGTAAGGGGGTTCCCAAGTAGTCCTGTGTTATTTTAGGCATTTCATAGTGAAAAATAACTCAAAAAAAAAGGAAAATCTATGAAACAATTCTATCAGAAAAGTATGGTGTCAGCAGTGAACACAGGTATTTGCTGTGTGCTCATTGCTTACCTAATAATACCTGCAAGGGTGCTCTCTGCAATTGATATCCAAACTGAGCATTACTTTACTTGAAAATCTATTTTATTCTCAATATTTTATTCTTATTACTGGAATATTTTGCAACTGTGAGGTGATTAACATTACCTTGACTGTGTTGGATTTAGTGGATGTTTTGTAGATATTACTAAAGAGCAATTTTGAAGAAAACATCATGGGGCAATGTATTTTACACTATTAAACTATGTGGACATATTATGGAAACAAAGTGTGTTCTTCAGATGATTAATAAGAGCTTGAAGTACTGTATAATTATTTCCTTGTGAAAAATTTCAGATTTGATGATTTTTCTTAACAGAAAATTCAATAGCTTTTTAAGGGAAATGTTGCCAAATACAACTTCTTAAAGCAGAATTTTATAAAATTCCTTATCTTAAAGGCCACTTTCTCTCTCCTGAAGACTTGTCTTCCCCTGTAATTTTCCTGACACTTCTGAAAACTGTAGCATCTGTGGCTATATAGTTAAAGTTATATATCCGCAATATTTTCAGTCAGCTTATAAGATTATATTTCATTTCAGAAGTAAAATAAATCATGGCCAATATGTCAGCAGACTTCATAAATTGTCCACAGCAAGGATTGACGGGATACACATTTTTGATCACAAGTATATGGTCTTGGCAGAAAAGAATGAATCCAGATGTTTGTGATATGTGTGTTTTAAGTTTTATGTGCAACTTCAAATATAAGAAACAAAAAGCAAAGATGCTTTTTTGGCCAAAAAAAAATCTTCCAAAAATTGTGCAAATTATTGGTAGCTCCTAATGCTATTGCAGCAGTGATGAGATGTCTTTATTTGTCTTAATTGTGAAAACTGTAACAAAGAAGCAAGTAAAAAGTAAATTTGTTACATTTATTTGCTGTGCTTTCTAGCTAAATACAGAAGGTATTGTTTGGGTTTTGCATGTTTTTTTATCACATATGGCTTCAGAAATTTCAGTACTTCTTTGGAAACTATTTTTTACTGTTTATTAACTATTACAGGCTACTATTTATTTATTGACTATTTATTTTACTATTTATTTACTATTACAGGCTCTTAAGTTTTCATTTGAATCTAATGTTGGATTTTCTTTCCTTTAATATCCATGATGCAGAAGAAATGGGGTTTTTGGAAGGGCTTTATCTTTAGATAGATTGTTCATCTTCATGTGGAAAAACTATTGAAAAGCAAACTTTAAAATCTTACAGACCTTCTTAAGGTCCCCTCTAAACTAAAAATCCAAAGCTAAAATCAAAGTATAAGCTGTGCCTTTGCCACAATTTGCTGTATCATCTCTAGCTTTTCAGTTATAAGAGCTGCTTTCTTAGTGACTCTAATTTCTGAGCAATTAGGAAAAACTTAGTGACTTAAAAAAAACAGGCATGAGGTATCAAGCTGTAGACTTATTTGAAGTCACACATGTTTGAGGAATAAAGACACGAAGGACACAACCTGATTTAAAGTGGATGGATGGATGGACGGATGGATGGATGATAAGGGGGTTAGTGAACTATGCTTTTAACAATGCTGTCTGGGCCCAGTTTCTTTTAAGTTAATTGAAATCACAGGGCAGTAATGTACTACTGAGCACCAAGCATCTCCAACAATTTCAAGCATGTGCTTTGGCATAGATTTCATATGTAAAGTAATTAACCAGAAGTCTCGCAACTACTGCGTTGCATTTTCCAGCTGCCATATCCAGCCCCTCTGTTTGATTCTGGAACAAAAGTTCCAGGTTGGTTGAGTGGATGGGCAACAGCACATGTTTAAATACTGGGAAGTGCTGTTGATCTCATGTGAGTGACTGCATAGGCAAACAGTTTTAGTGCAAAAAGGAGTTTATTCTTCAAAGATCTGTAATTAATATTTGTCTTAAAACGTTAAGCTAGACAAGTGGGAGTATATAGACTCAAGTGTCTGGAGTTTTATTTCAGCTTGAAAGAAAAGTATTACATGGTTACTATTTATAACTGGTGGTACTGTTTTTTGTATTATTTCCATACAAATATTTGTGTGTAGTTTTTATAGTAGTAGCACCAATTTTCTTGCCTATGTCTACTTGGTTGCTAAAATAAATAGATCTCACGTTGCACTCTTTATTTAAGCATTTATTATTTCACTGAATTATAGCCTCAACCACAGACTTTCTTATCAAGCAGCACTTAAAAAGAGGAAGAATAAAGTTCTTCAAGTTGCTTTCATGGTAGGTCTTTACAGTTTCCAAAACATTATATAGTTTTACTAATGATGGATCAACCATGAAGCAAAAGTTATCCTAGCTTTTTTTTTTTTTTAATCCCAGTGTATTATCAAGTATTTAGGACATTGCTGATTTCAAATGTACACAACACATACAAGTTCTGCCTCAAGTTCTGCTTTCATGAAGAAATGGTAATACCACTAAAATTTTAAGCATAGGCCTGCACACTTTCAGTGCGAGTGATTAAAAGCTTCATTAAAAAAATGAAGCTAACAATAGTAGGTTTAAGGGTTCATAAGGTTTTAATATATATGATA
The DNA here is from genome assembly GCA_013399225.1 of Rhipidura dahli. NCBI lineage: Eukaryota > Metazoa > Chordata > Aves > Passeriformes > Rhipiduridae > Rhipidura > Rhipidura dahli. Next base: position 1,501,910 of record VXAC01004729.1, on the reverse strand, counting down.
CTTTTAAAGCACATGAATAGCAACTGTCATTGGAAGAAATGTGTGATCAAACTGTTATGGTTTCGTAACAACCCATAAGCTAACTTTTAGCATAACAAATTAATGAAATGACTAATTTTTGCAAGACATGTTTGTATGCAGACAGGGTAAATATCGTTATGTCTACTGACTAATTACTGCCATCATCTGATAAATTTGCCGAATAAACTCCTCACACTATTAGGTGTTTTAAAGGAATGAACTGTTCAGGAAAAAATCCGGGCAAGGATTGTCTCCAGTTTAGGGGTGGTGAAGCTGTTCTGTTTTTGCAAGTGTCTGCATGTTTGTGAAGATATGCTTTTAAGTTTTGGATTTGGTCTATGTTGTTTTGTAGTACTCTGAATACTGTAGTTTTACAGAATATTAGGAGTTTTTAAAATATTGAACTAGTTTGTTGCATTAATGTGCATTAAAGAAAACCAAGTGGATTTCAAGGCTTCAAATCAGGTTGCTTTTTAATGTTGTGAAACTTTAGACCTTCAGTAACATGTAATAATTTGTAAATATACCTTTCTCCAAGGTAGTTATTCATTAATAAGAACAGTATAACTAAATGAAACTGTGATGTTGATATGCACTCTGTTAGAGTTGTCATTCCTGTCTTCTGTTGGAGAGCTTGGAGACGAAGCTGGGTGTAGAATGTTCCTGAAATGGATTGTCCAGCTGTTGAAATGACTGGTGTATTTGAGACCATTTACTTGGAATAAAATGCCTTCAGTTAATCCAAGTATAGTGAAGTATGATCTAGCATCCTTTATTGTATTATGAGGTATGATAATTAGAAATTCTTATTTTCTTTTTAAAAGGAAAAAAAGAAAAAAGGACACAGACTGGTGCGTTATATTGATTCATAAAATTTTAATGTTGCATTCAGTCAGACAATCATCATTCAAAACAATTTTTTTATGACAATTCTCTAAAAACATACAATATCTTTCTACTAGGTTTGAACCACTCTCTTCCACCTTCCCACTCCCTCCTCCATTCCTGTTGCAGCATTGAAGTTGCATGACCTGTTAATAATAAATCAGATCAGTACCTGGTTATAATGGTCTGGAAGGGGAGTGTGTCAGGACAGGGTTAGTGGGATATTAGATGTGAGCGAACAGGAAACCTGAGAAAGAAGAGTGAACATAGTCAGAGGAGTAGAGACCATTAGATTCTGAATTGGGCAGCTGGAGCCATACTTGGTCATTCTCCATGAGATCAATGACAGCACTGCCAGAAGCCTGGTCAAGGTATCCTTTCTTGTACTCATCGTAGGTGTACATAAGTGGGGAACCATTTTTGTAGAGTGCAACCCAAACATTTGTTCCTTTTGCATGTACATGGTAGGAGAAATAGTACAGTCCAGGGGTCCTGCAGGTGAAGATTCCTGTTCTGGGGTCATAGTGTTGCTGCCTATTGTACAAGATTTTGTCGAATTTGATGGGGACTGTTGCTGCAGGGTAGGCTTTTGAGAGGATGACACTGAAAGCAGACACCGGCATCCCTGTCAGAGCTTGGTTTACTCCTCCTTTTATGAAAGATATCCCTGATAGGTCCCGAGACTCTCCTGCTTTAACATAACCTTCAGGCATCTGTGGGATTACAGCTTGGCCAGGGGGACCAGGAGGACCTGGGGGGCCTGGCAAGCCAGGCTCACCATTGCTGCCTTTAGGCCCAGGGGGTCCAGGTGGTCCCATGGGTCCACTTAAGCCTTTCGTGGAAATGCCTGCTGGGCCCGGCAGTCCTGGTGCTCCTGGCTCACCCTTCGCACCAGGGGCTCCTGGCAGGCCAGGGGGGCCGATGGGGCCTCTGATCCCAGGTATTCCTGATGGCCCTCTGGGGCCTGGCTCACCATTGGTCCCTGGCACTCCCTTGGCTCCTTGTGGACCCATTGGACCAGGCAGCCCAGGTAACCCAGCAGGGCCTGTATCGCCTTTTGCACCTGGGAGACCTGGGTGGCCCTTAGGACCAGCAAGGCCCTGCTCACCTGGGTATCCCGGTTTTCCCTCTAATCCTGGCAGGCCTCGTTCCCCCTTGGCCCCTGGGAATCCCGGGTGGCCTGCAGGGCCCATGTCACCTTTGGGCCCAGGAAGGCCGTTCTCACCAGGCAATCCTTTGAGTCCGTGAGGGCCCATGCTCCCTGGAGGCCCGACTGGCCCTGGTTCTCCTGGCACACCAGCGGGACCTTGGTCTCCTTTAGGTCCTGGAAGGCCAGGAGGACCTTCAGGCCCTCTGTGTCCCTTCATCCCTGGCAATCCTGGCTTTCCAAAACCTGGGAGTCCCGGGGATCCAGGCAGCCCTGCAGGTCCAGGATGTCCCTTGGCTCCAGGGATGCCTGCTGCCCCTGGTGGTCCCATTGGCCCAGGCTTGCCAATGCCAACTTCTCCAGGTTCGCCTGGGAGGCCCTGGGGACCTGGGAGACCAGCCGCTCCAGGTGCACCTGGAAAACCTCGGTCACCTTTCAGACCTGGCTGACCTGGCAGGCCATTTTCACCAGGCTTCCCTATCCCAGCAGGACCAGGGGGGCCCCTGGGTCCCTGAGGGCCTGGAAGGCCCCTGCCACCCGGGCGACCTGGAATGCCAAATCCATTTTCTCCTTTTTGTCCGTTTATACCAGGGATACCTGGCTCTCCTTTCTCACCAGGGGGTCCCCTTGGCCCCTGAGCTCCTGGAGGGCCTTGTGGTCCTGGCTTGCCAGGGACAGTCAGTCCTGCAGGGCCGGGAGTGCCGGGGGGCCCCTGTGGCCCTCTTGCTCCGGGGAGTCCAGCAGGTCCAGGTTCTCCTTTCTCACCATTTAGTCCTCTTGCTCCTGGCTTTCCTGGTAGACCTGGCACTCCTGGCTTCCCAACCGCAGAGAATCCAGGTGGTCCTGGGGGACCAGGGGGGCCCTGGGGACCCGGACTTCCAAACCCTGGTTTTCCTGCAGGACCTGGTTGTCCTCTTGGTCCAGCGGGGCCTGGGGGACCAGGCGGTCCTTGTTCCCCCCTTACCTGCACACCTGTGAGAGAGAGGAAACCAGATTAACCAGGACATCTACAACATCCTTGGAGGCAATGTAGCATGGTGCTGAAATGCATGAAGGGTTAATTTAACTTGAACATGGTAGAAGTCAAATTTCAGCTGCTGTGTTGGTTACTGAGAACCTGACATCCAGAGTAAAAGTGTTTCACAGCCCTTTCAGGTAACAAGTGCAAATTTTTTGGAAATGTGAAATATAGAGCCTCTAGAATTTTTTTTATTTTTTTTTTTTTTTTTTGCTTCAATATATTCAAGGTCGTCAGAGAGCTTAAAAATGCTGTGCAGGCAGATGCAGACTATTAAGTAAGGAAAAAAAACCCCACCCAGGTAACAGATTTAGCAGGTCACCAGTTTGATGAATGAAATTACTGAAAGCTGTCTGTGCAGGTGTAGCAGCTTTCCTGAAACTACTTGGTGCTACATTTAAGTAGTGAGAATTTTCTTCTTCCCTGTCCCCTACTTTCAAAAGTGGGCCGTGGCACTGGGTCTTTAGTAAACACATGAATGTTATATTTTCAAATATTGTCTGAAAGACTTCTGTCTGTCATAAAAATTTCACACAGTGGCAAGGTCACAACTGATAATTCACATTACTGCTGTCAGAATTCTGGCACTGAGTTTTTTTAATACTACTTCATTTTCTTAGTTACCAAAACAGCAGGTGGAGCCACTTAACCAAATGTCACAAATAGAGGAATAAACAAACAAGCTCATTGCTTAGTTTTCTGTGTGTTTTGGAGGAGCCTGCAGCTTCATGTTGGAATTAGAATGCTGATTTGTTGGACATTACATACAAGATTAGCATAGATACTACTACTTCAGTAGCTTGCAACAACTGGCAGCATTATAGAACAAAATGGCATATCTGTGATGGATGTTAATTTAAGAAGTAATTTTAAAAATAAAAAGTGAAGGATGCAAAAAGAGCCTGGATTCTGTTTTTTATAGTGCAACATATGCAACATATTCTACTGAAAGCTTATTTAGAAAAGATTAGTAATTGGTCAACAGTTGTATCAGCTATAATTTTTCCTTTCAGTCTCTCACAAAAAGACCAGTATATGTGTTATATATATATATATATACACTCATGAAAGTTTATGCAATTGCTATTCTGCTGTGTCTTAGATAATAAACTGTGTTTCCCCATCTGTGGCTACTCTTATTGGACCAAAAATGAGGTGAAGGAGGAAACTATTCTTCTACATATTGGTTTGGGGTTTTTTGATAACAGAGGTATGCTTATGAAATACATTTAATTTGTAATTGGTTCTGCAAGGTTGCTTTCTTCCTGTATTGACAGGGAAATTGTTCTTATCTAGAAAGTGCAGAGAGTGCATTTTCTTTTCTGCTGATGCATAAAATCAGCACAAATGCATATCAACTTTTTTTGCACATCTTCCTATCTCATTGTTCTTAAGGCCATGAGAAAGAAGATAGCTGTTAAAATCCTACATGTAAAATACAAGCATGTGATTTATTTGTGGTATATTGACAAACTTTTTTTGTGGCAAATTGCATCAGACTTTAGCTCAGAGTGCATCTCCTTATTACTTTTACCATATTTTAGATGCAAATATATCATTCCTAGGTTCACAGAGTGGTGGCTCCTGACAATTTAAATAAGGTTAAAGGCATTGTCAGAGCTCACGTTGTTAAAGAGATTTTTCTGTGAGCATTCCAAAGTTGTGCTGCTTTTAGATTAAAATTGTTGTTTTAATTGTGCTGTTTAAAAGCAATGATTATTCCTCTGAGGAAAGGACTGCTAAATCCATTAATGGAGTAGAACTTATACCACGAATGTTGAAGTGTTGATTGGCTACTCTTTTACATGTCTCAGCACATACCTTGATGTAAAATTGGTCTACATTCTCCAGTGCAATCAAACCCCATATATGTATTGAATTAAATAAGTAGACTTTAACATAGCCTGCAGTAATGACTTATTTAAACATTGCTGAATAGTGAGACCTCATTCAATTTTTGTTTTCAACCTGGGCTTTTCAAATATTTCAAGCCAAAGAGATGCTGGTTAAAAAATTATGTTCTGGAGACCTGTCAAGACCAATATTTTTTAAACAATTTCACCAAACTTTAATAGGCTTTGGCTGTCAACAGAAATTGTGTGATCTGTTTTATGTTGTCCTGAGTCACCAGTTTTTATTTAGACTGAAATTTTACTTCCAGGCTGCTTTTTGATAAAGCTGTACAAAGCAAAAAGATAAATTATTGGTTACTGTATCTGTAGAAGTCAATTTTTGGTGATCAAATAGGAAAAGTAAGCTATGATGAAAAGCTTGCCATTGCTGCTTGAGCTACTTGCATATGGAAGAACTCACTAGGAAAAAAGCTGGCTCGATTTGGTTCTGTAGGCTCCTGTTTTATTCTTCCAAAACAATCTCAGATTAAGCGTGATGATCTCTAACAGTCTTCCCTCTTTACATTCTTTGAAAAACTCCCTGTAGGATGCTTGTTTTCCAGACTCAAGAATAACAGTTCCCCATTTCAATGCTTGCTTACCAAATGAAAATTTGCTAAGCACTTTTGAATGACTGGACTCACATGTCTGTAAAACTGTAGGCTGTTCCTGCTTTTGAGGTCTAATATATAGTCTTCTGTTACCTTTCATAAATAGGGAGTATTTTATACTTCTCAGGTTTCGATATTCTCATTCTAAATATGGATTTTCACTCACATTAGATTGTGTGTTTGTGTATAAAGTGTTAACTGCAAACTTAGTTCAGGACAATTCATTTCCCCCTTTCACACCATTTTCTGTCTACCCTTATTCTTGCTTAATTTGTTGCTGGTTTCCCCCTTCCCAAATGTATTCTATAGAGGGGGAAAGAAGAACTGCTATGAGGAGAAGTAAATGAAGTATGGTAGAGGATAGCCAAGTAAATATGCTTCGCTTTTAAAATAGTATAAATATGTAAACTATTCTGAATAAAGTAATGGAAAAACACTATGAAAAGTTAATGAGGAAGGAGGGAGAAAATGCAGCATTTAACTCAGTGAGAATTCTAGTTAGTAAGTCCTCAGAGTAGCTATTTATGTGCATGTATCTAAATTTGATCTGGGAGTGTTGTTAGGATTCCAGGAAGTCCTTGTGCTGAAGACAAGGGATAAAACTATGACAGTATTTTGGTATAGCCCAGAAGAATATTTTGGGGGTAAGGTTCCCAGCCATGCTGCTTTCAGTTGGGTCTTACTGCAGAGATTTTTGGAGCCTGTGTGTCAGAGCTGGTTGGTATGGGGCCAGTGCTGACACCAGCTGGTATGAGACCACAATCTCTTTGGGTTCCATGTGTGCTGCTCATGATCAGGCAGTCAGAGGATCAGTCTGCAGAACTAATCTGAAACAAAACCCCCTGAATGAAGGTAATGTGGATGTAATTCCCTGAGCAGCAATTCTGCTCTTCAGATTTGCCTGTCCTTTTTCTGGTGAAGAGAAGCTTATTTGTGAATGGTATTTTCTGAGCCCCTCATTCTGTTTCCTCATTTCTGCCCAAGTGTGATTATTACAACTAAAAGTAGATGGGATACAGCAAAAAAACAAAGCTATTTTGAATAGCCTGATGATGTCTGAAAGAGGGGAAGACAGGATGTTTACAAGGAAGATTCAGTTCTCTTAATTTTAGTGATGACAATTTTGAGTAGACATTATGAATCAGAAGCTTTGATTTCAAGTTTTTTTTAAAAAGATGTTTGCCTACCCATGGAAAAATAAAACAGAACTCAAATAATTTCAAACATTAAGGATAACCACTTGTTTGACTTAAAGGGACAGAGAAGATAACGAGAATAAGATGCCACAATGTAGCATTGCAGTTATATATTGCCTACACAAGCTGCCATAAGACTGATTTATGCAATGAAGAGAATTTTTTTATATCCTAAAGCTAGAATTGTTATATTACTATGTGCTTATTCTGACAATTAAAGCATAATCTTAAATCACTCATGAAAAACTATGTAGAAGTTTATGGCACATTTTTACAATTATATATCATTTAATTTTGTCTTTCTAGGCTTAAATGGGTCTTTATTTGCCCATGTGTATCATACATGTATATTTAAATTCACACCTAAGGTCTGTTTTGAGTACAGATAACCTGACAAAATATGTAAAAGTTCTTCCTGAATGTAGGTAGGTTATAGGTGACAGGTCTGTTGCTAGAAACCCCGCCAACAGTAGGTCTGAATCAAGAAATTTGAAGATAATTAACATTGTATATCTTTACGTGCACAATCGTGTTGTGTTACTCCCACTCTTGAAGCAATGATCTGGAGCTGTTACTTTGTTTCTGCTTTATGTGCCTTTCATGGTTATTGTGTAAAAAATTTTTCTGACATCGGGAGACGGGCATCTTTGTCAGTGAGAGGCAACTGCAGATCCACTGCAGATTCTTTCTGCAGTGACAAAATTATTTTAGTAAACCTAAACTGTTAGTGAAATTTAATTACCAGTAATATAAGGCAAGGGGGTTTGTTCATGTATTGATCCTCTAGGAATAATTGTGTTAGTTTATTATGAAAAAATAGTAAACTTACCTTGACTCTTTACATTGTATGGTAGAAAATGTGGCCCCTTGATGCTGGATTGTTTCTGATATCGCTCAGAAAAATATCCATCACCGCCATGGACAATGTTCAGACAAAACAGCAGCAGTAAAGATATTTGTAAATGCATGTTTCCAAATCTGTTCTGTGTTAGAAAAGGTAGAGAAAGTTTGTTGTAAAGAAAAGCTGTTTGGTTCAATTTCTGGAATATAAATAAATGAGTTTTCTTAAATTAATGGTATTAGAAGTAACATTATTTTGTGCTTACTTCCATCTGCTTTCACTAGTTTTGAAAAATTCTCTAAGAAAAAGGGAATCAGCATTGCTATCACTTTGAATGATGGAGCTGTTGTAAAGATTGGAGGCAATAGTGTCACTCTTAAGAAAAGAATAATTTTGATTGCATGGCAGCCTATTCAAGACAACAGTATTCAGAGACAGTGATTATTTAAACTAGAGCTCTGAAGTAAGTTCAGGAGTTCCATATATCAAAATGCCTGAAATGAAGAAAAGTTTTTATTGAAAATACATAAACACCTCCATGACCTTACTGCCTCTGTCTAATGCTATAGCAAATGAAGGATGAAGTCCTGGCTGCTTCAGCATCAGTGGCAAAAATCTCACCAAGTTGAAACCTGGTTTTTACCTGTAGCCTTACAAATAGCTCCAGTGGCAGTGAGGATGCTGTCACTGGCCCTTAAATATCAACCCTCTTCCCTCCCCAGACAGAAAACAGGCATCCTGAAGAAATTACCATCAAAACCAAAGAGAATGAAATGGAATCGTGACGTACCAAAATGTTGAGGAGCTCCGATGCAGAGTGGTAGAGGAGTGAATCCTCCTCTATTGAGGAGTTCTTCTGCCACTGGTGAGTGAGCAGAAGCTGATGATTTCAAGTGCCACCCTTGAGTATTTATCTGATTTTCCCCTTAGCTGGGTGACTGCTTGACATAAGCTCCTCCCCCAAAATCACTAAGCAGTAATTATCTGTGTGTGTGTATAAGTGTGTTTTTTAGGGGTGGGGGAGAACTATTTTGGGCAGTCATCCTAGATTCTCTTAAGGGTTTGGTGGTGGTTGTTTTTTTGTTGTTTTTNCTTATTATTATTTTCTCGGATTTCTTAATTTTTATGAGATTGTATTGCTCATAGCTTGTTCTTTCTAAAACTTTATGGCCCCTCTGTTTTTAAAACTGATACAGGTAACATTGGGAAAAATCAAGATCTAGTAAGTAAGGTTAGTAATTCCAAGTGTTCATTTGAATTTCTCTGTAAATGTTTTAAGGAAAGACCTATACATTTTGAACTTTGGTGAGCTGTTATTTTCAGGAGCAACCCCACTAAAAGTTTGTAGAGACCATTTATGTGAGTAGAAACTACTTGTGTGAGTAATTGTTTACTGGGATACAAGTGAAGAACTACAAATCAATTAAGATGCTAATAAGTGAGTTGTGAGAGAACCTGATTACTTCTAAACAGTTATTTTAGGAGGTTATCTTCATGTTAAATCTCTAGACTTCTGTTTTGATGTTGGAAGTACACTACTACACATACAATGAAAGTAATATTTCTGTATTATGAAATCTTGAAGTGCAAGTTCACCTTACAAAGTGAGAACTTCATTGTGTCCAGTTGTAACAAATGTACTGAAATCCTTACTGCTTACTTTTGCAAGTCTTACCACAGGGTGATATTTGGGGGTTTCAGTTTAGTAAAGTTAAACTACTTCTGTTTTTGCTATTAATGGATCAAACTTGGTCATGGTTTTAGCTCTTAAGAGATTTTGTTAAACCAGTCTTGCCTAATGGACTGTATCCACAGATTGCTACTTCTTCTTTTTTTTTTTTTTTTAAATAAATTTTAAGTGATTCAGCATCACTTTATTGAAGTTCAGTACTAAGTAGGCAGTAACTCTGAGTCCTTGAATTGTTTGTAACTCTGAAAAATTGTTGAAAATTGATGGTCAGAGACAAGAAAGAAGCTTCTCTGATTTTGGGTGAAACTGTAGAATTAAATATATAGTGCACTTTGCTTTCAGAAAAAAGGCCTACATATAAATTATCTGTGTATTAAAACTCTTTTGCCAATTGCAGACTTCTTTGATATTCATATATGGTTTTCAATTTTGTAGGAGTAATAGGAATACTAATAAATAACATGTTCTACTGTCAGTTCTCATGCATGGTAGGTACAGAAGGAACACCTGTTACTGTTCCAACCAAAAGACTGAGCTGGTGGCCCTGAACCCTGTGGCTATCCTCTGGAATGACAGGTTAACGTGGGCTAAATTTTACCTGCTCTGTCTTTGTTTAAGTCCACACTCGTCAGCTTTTTTGGCTTTTATGTATTATGGCAAATATCCTAGAACACAAGTTCCTGTACTGAAAGGGACCAGTGGACCATCAAGTCTGTTCTGCTTCCAATTGTGCTAATACCTTTGCTTACTAGAGGACTGGATTAATGTTTTAACTTAAACTGGTGCAATAATTTATTCAATGTATTGTTGAACAGTTCTTTTCTTCTATTCTTCTTTCTAGCCATCCTCTAAACAACACTATGTTCTGTTTTTTTAAATAACCCTTTTCACTGCAGGGGTCTTCAGACTTAACCTTCTTTCTCCATTAAGCTTGCATGCCTGACCTGCTCAGTTTTCAGAGAATGTTTGCATGTCTGAGATGACATTTCTACTCCCCACATATGCATTCAGTTTGTTTTAGTCTTTCAGAGAAGGAAACACTGTCCTCAGGTTTTTTGTGTAACTTCTCAAGGTACTTTATTTATAAAATTAGTCTCTATAAACTCAAATAACTCAAATGAGAATCCAGTCATCCACTTTTGACAGAGGTAGCAAAAATATAGGGGCATAAAGTTTATTTCCTCCTTGAAAAAACACAACTCCATCCCCTTTTTTGGTTCATATAAATCCAAAAATAGCTTTTGATTTTTTAAAGCATTTAAATATACAGCCCTCAGTGGGAAGTGTGGTTGTTGCTAATTTGACATTATTTGGTTAAGAACAGCAGGCGACAGTTTTATGCACACACAGTTTTGTGCTAATTTCTTACCTAATTCATAAATACCCCCAAAGCAGCACACTTATGTTACAAAAGCACCAATAATTTACACTGATATTTGCCCAGCAACCTCGTTTCCTGCCTTGGCTCCCTCTGGGCAGGAAGGTGAATAATCTCTATGTGTCTCTGCATAAATAGGGATGATTGTGGGGTCAAAAGGTATATACAGGCAAACCCCTTGTCCTTGTGATTAACCTGAGCTCCACCCTATTGTGCTATCTTATGCCACTTCTTTGGCTTGAGGTTTTGTTTTTTGTGGGTGTGGGAAATGGAGGTGGAATTGGAGTTCACTGCTTTTGTATGTTCTCCCTGTTGCTGTGGCTCTTTCATGTTGGCAGAGCACTGATGTGCATTCAGTGCTAAGTGTGCATATGAAAGCTGTGCTGGGGTATGTATTTGCCCTTGCAAAAATACATGCAACAGAAACACTTGTGTGTATCTATTTACGGTAACAGCACATTGTAAACAAGAACATTATTTGCAAAGCTGTTTTCAAAATATAAACCAATAAAATTAATAAAACAATATATATATTGTTTTATAGTTACACATTTAGAAAGTTGTCTTTGCTTACAAATGAAGGTGTCTTCATTCCCTCCTCCCCACAAATGCAATAGTCAGGAATAAAATTTGATCCATTATGCTACTTCAGAACTTGCTTTTTAGTAGTGTACTGGCTGCATCTTCCCATTTAAAGGTAGTCATGTTGTGGCAATGCAATAGCTTAATTCCGAAGCTTAACTGCAATAAAAAGACTCAAAATAGAGTCTCCATGCACCTCATGAATTAGGTACTGAAGTCAAAGCCTCCAGTGCCATTTGCAGCAGTCTGCAGTGTTTAATCATATTTGCTGACTCGGTGTTCAGATTGTTGTTGAATGTTGTTGGAAAGCAAGAACTTACACATGCTTTCCGAAACCCCTTTTTTGCTTCAGTCTCTTACTCCTACAGAATCAGTGAAAACACATGTAACATGGAAGTGGCACTATGATTTGGGAAATGGGAACTGACTTTCACCACAACCCTGCAAGTTACTCACTAAGTGACTTGAGTGAGTCCCACAATAAGCAACTGCTTACAAGGAAGAACCATGGAACGTCCTAATTAAACATAAATTGCAATAAAACAAGAACTGTCACGCACGCCTCAAAAAAAAAAAAAAAAAACCAAAAAAAAAGCAAGCTGAGAAGCAAAACTCCAGAAACGTTTGTGCTAGGTCCTTGCAGTAGTTGGGAACTGGCTGGTTATGTTCTTGATGTTGAGGATTTTCAGTGTGAATATGCTTAATTTATTGTTTCGACAAGGAGTGTGTGATCTTGATTTTTGCACCATCTAAGCACAAACCATGTGTTTAGTTTTAAATAACAAAGTTCTCTGAAAGTAATAATTCACAGCTTTAACTTGAAATCCATCTTATTTTTAATAATTGGCCTTTAGTCTTAATCCTGACTTTTTTCTTAAAATTACTGTTATGGATTATATGGATTATAATAATTGTTTATAGTTATATATGATACTCAAGGAGCCTTGCCTATGGAGAGGTGTTTACTTCCTTTGTTTGGCTAGGTAGTCTCAGTTGTGAAGAGAGTGTCAAGAATGTGCTGGTGGGAGACTTTTCCTTTAATTGAAAAAGTATACTGAAAAATGGGGAGTAATTTGTTATTGATGATAAAAAATCAAAACATTGTCAACAATAGGATGCAATAATTTTGCTGCTTCTGGCTCTTTCTTCTCTTCTTGAAGTAACCTTGAAGACTACAGTAGTCTGTGACAAGTTTTCTTCTCTTAAAATGTTTATACCCAAAACTCATGGTAGTTTTGGAAAGGACTCTAACTGCAAAGGACTCTAACAGCTTCTAGCACCATCTCTGGTGAATGAAGTCTCCAGTCTCCAATTTTAAGTTTTCAAAGAAAGCTGTTTAAGAGTTTCCATGAGGAGTTTGAAAGCCCGCCATGAAATTAAAGGAATAATTGGGTTTCCTAGTTTGTGGTATGCTTTATGGCACTTTGGAAACTCCTAAATCATGTCAGCTCCATGGTTTAAAGCTGTCCTGTATCCCTTTCTGTCACGCAGTGGTGAAGAGTGTTCTCATGCTCCCACGATAGCAGCCAGGTAAGCCCTCAATGGGAGTGCAGAGGAACAAAGTGTTCCACTGTACCTGACAGGCCAAACTAATACAGAGGGGTTTCAGCTTTTTATTGCTCACAGTCAAATGGACCCAAAGGAATAGGAAACAGGAAAATTTGTTAACTCGATAGCTGTGAGAAATCTGGATGGTTGGTTGGTTGGTTGTTTTGTTGCTGTTTGTTTTGTTTTGTAATTATTGTCATGTTCTGTTTACATGGAGGGCATTTTCTATTCCAACACTAGCTGCTTGGACTGTACAGGACTAGAAAACATCTTGCTGAAGGAAATATTTGTCTTGCTAATTGAAAAATAAATAAGATTTATTTTGAGTTTCAGAATGCATGTCGTCTTTTTTAATTAAGAGGCTTGTTGAGGTAATGTGCAGGGCTGTGCAGCCCTATCTGTATCCATATTTTGAGATATAATAAAGAGTTCTCTTTAAACAAACAAACCAAAACAAACTGTTACTCCTACAGTCCTGTACTACTCTTTTTATAGACTTTAAGTCCTTATACTCTTTTAACACTTGTAATTGTGGTTGAGTAAATGTCCTCCTTTCAAGTAGTAATGGAAAGATGGTCTGTATTTTTTCTGGCACTGCAAAACTGACTACTGACCAGTTTGTTCTGTTCAGCTCAAGTAACTGTTGATCACAAGAGCTCTATTTAGTATAGCAGTATATTTAAATAGATGGCACCCAGTTAAATATTTATAGTTGTATTCTGGCTGAGTTAACTTGCAGGGACACTGAATAACCATGTTGAAACCTCAAGAGATGTTTCCACATAGCTTATAGAGAAAGCTTTGAGACTGACATGGATTTTTGATGAAACAATCCTCTGAGACAGACAGTATTATTGATTATTGCTTTCTAACAATACTATGTTGTTTATCATCATGTTCATTATGCTTGTATAAAGATAAGATAATCTTCTAAGAGAATTTCTGGTAATTGAGTAAAAGATAGCAAACAGAAATACTGGTGTTAGAAAAGATGTTTTCCTTGAGTATGCTGGTGGCCTGACCTTATTCCTCCCTCATTTTTATTTCTCCCTCCAGTGCTTCTGAAAGTAAAACCAACAAATATTGTTTAAATTAATGTATTAATTTGAAACTCCTATCAGATATGTGTGTTTAATTGAAAACCAATCAGTTTCAAGATACTGAAAACACAAAGCAAATTTATATATTAAATATCCATCCTTTCTTTCACAAATGCTTTTCTAACTAAGTAATGTAAATGTTTAATTATATAAAGTTTTGTATTTTCACTAGTTCTATTTAAAAGTGCAAACGTGCAGCTGATGGCAGGACTTTCATGGAGAGGAAGAACAGAAGTATTCAGTTAACTTTGTGCACAGTTCAGGAAAATAAGATTTCCAAGTGCCTGGTCACTGAGTATTCTGAGTAAATGCAAAGATTTTGTTCTAGATTTTGACAATGGAGTTCCACAAAACTCTTTCTGGAGCTACTTAACCAGATAAAGAGGTTTTCAGTTCATTCTAGCTGAAGATGCTAGTTTTCAGCCTTCTGACTGATGTTGATTGCACTCCCAGTTGTGTCAATACAATGGTTTATGAAGCTTTTCTTTAAGAATTTGATTTAGGTTAAAGTCAGTCAAACTTTCTGGGAGTTATGGAGGACAGAGGCTTGTTTTCTATAGTCCATGTCATTTCACAGTATGTTTTAAATTATTTTTAAACACATTAAATAGATCATTGGTCTTTAAAAATTACTGCAAGTCTTCTTTCTATTTTAGTAAGTACCTCATGTTCTTGTTTAAAAAGAGCATTCACATAGAAACGTAAAAACACTAAGTAGTCGTATTTTCCCAGTGAGGACTATTTTTATTCATTTTTTTAAATTCATGCTCTATTTTTTTACTGATTTTTATTAGATTATTTAATATCTTTCTCTACTTCTGTGCCTGCTGGACTCAAGGTTTCTGTCAGACTGCCCTGAACCACAGTGAATAAAGTAGAAACCATGGGAAAAAAAGAGTGGGAACCACTTCTACTTTCCCAGAGGTGAAGAAGTTCATGCAGCTTCCTTTGGTATCCCATAATTAGGGGAATCTTCCAAATAGTTGGTGAAAAATAGGTGTAACTGAGCTGCTTTTTCAAGTGTACCCACTGGAGTATGTAGTCAGCCTGCTGAATAGTGCCATTCATGGGCTGTACTACCTGCTGTGGTTTGGACAATTGGCACAGAGTTGTTTTTAAACTTCCATGTTTAAAAACAGGTGCCAAAGGGGGAAATCCAGACTTTTACAACCAGAACAAATAAAAGTTGTCTGAGTTCATTTTAAAAATAAGGGATTTGTTTATTAAGTCTGGCATTTTAAATATTGCTTTTTTGTTTTAATTTATTTAAATTGAAACTTAAAAAAATTCTTTTGGTGAGTGCATTTTCATATGGTGGATGCAAGGCCTTTGAGGAGTAGCTGAGAAAGCTGAAGTTGTTTAACCTGGAGAAAAGAGGCTCGGGGGGGACCTTACTTCTCTCTACAACTGCCTGAAAAGAAGTTAGAGTGGGTTCCAGTGTATTTCCTAAGTAAGGAGTGATGCAACAAGAGGAAATGGCCTCAAGTTGCACCAGGAGAGGGTTAGATTGGATATTAGAACAAATTTTGTTACCAAAAGGGTTGTCAAGCATTGGAACAGGCTGTCCAGGGAAGGGGTGGAGTTGCCATTCCTGGAGTTATCTAAAAGACCTGTAGACGTGGTGCTTAGGAACGTGGTTGGACTTGGCAGTGCTGAGTTAATGGTTGGACTTGATGATCTTAAAGTCTTTTGAAATCTAAACAATTCTATGATTCTGTATAATTTTTTTGCACTCTCTCACTTATGCGAAAAAAGCTTGCATCCATGGGGCCAAATTGTTCCTGATGACTATTAATAGGACTAGTTTTCATTTCAATTAGTTAATTAGTTGAAATTGAATTTTTACAAGCATTATATTGTCACAAAGGAGAGTCATAATTACTTGCTTTTAATAAGGTGCTTATGCGGTGGCAGCTTTTATTATTTCAGAAAATGCATCAGGGCTACAAAGTTTTATAGATGATATTTACCATATTACCTGACTCAAATCACCAGTTTTAATGTCTCCTGTCTTTCATAGGAGGAAAACCACATGAATGTGAGGGATGATCTTCTTTTATGAACTTTACCTAGTATGCTTTTGCATTCAAAAGAGGATCAAAATATAGTTATATAGAAGAGACATATGTGAAGCAGATGGATACTTCCCAAACTCCTAATACAAAAACATATGGAGATACCAGGAAAGACAGGGACTCCTAAACTCATGACAGACAATCTGACCAAACATCATCCTGTTTCCAATGGTGATACTTGCTGTCCCTGCTGCTACTCTAAATGGTGAAAAAACAAAATTGAAGGTTGGACTCCTGCTGGAGGTGATGTTAATGACTTCTGCAGCCATTGATGGTGATCTCCACAGATCACAGATACTCTACTGGTGTAATTTTGCTGCATACAGAAGTGGGATAGGAAAAGGGATGAGGAGTTAAGGCTCATTTATCCATGTCACATAGTCCAAATTGTGATGTGGGCTCTGAATTATATGATTATCTCATGACACCTCTCTCTCAAGGAATTCTTGGAGAACTTTTGGGGTTTTCCTCCAACTACCTAGATTCCAGTTTGAAAACTAGTATATCTATTTGTCTGCAGAGGAAAAAGGTTTCATATGATGAATCAGGGAGGGCTTTTTAACATTAGAAAATAAGGGTGGCACTAAATTAGTTTTCAACCAAAAAAAAGTGTGGAGTCTGGGAAGCTATGGCTAAAATGAACCCTGTTACTTGATATGGTAGCTGAGCTGGTTTCATCACTTCATTTAACATTAAATCTGGTAGAGTCAATTCCATGGCCTATCCAATTAGTATCTGGTTATCCCTTTTTGCACTAGAAACAAGGTGAGGTTCTATCTTTATATTTGCAATCTTATTCTGCATGCTAGCTTTTTCTTTTTTTTGAAAGGTACTTCACATTTTTCCAACAATAGACATCAATATTAGATTTAGATGTAGTAGATTCAAAAAAAAAAAAAAGCATTATATACAGAAGATCCATCTGCAAATTCAGTAGAAGTTACAAGAATGAGATTTAGAACTTGATTTTTTTGACTGAAACCCTTTCATTTACCACCTTGAAATATTTTTATATAAAGCTGAGAATCTTTAAACATTCTTCTTTTTTCAGGACATAAACCTGACACTATTTGTCTGTTGAAATATTAGGTCACCAAGAATGCATGTTAGGTCATTCAGAGAGAGCTTATTGTTTTAGAAAATAGATCTCCTATGTCCATAGACCTGTGGTGAGATGTATTTGCTTACCTGCATATGAGTAAGTAAGTAAAATTAAAATTAGTAAATAAGTGAAAGTAAAATTAAAATGCTAGAATAATTTCCTCCTGTTTCCTTTTCATACCTGTCTAAATCCAGATATTTTCTGGTATGTCCTGTGTACATAAATTGTATTGGATTTCAGAGTTGGATTCCACCTTTGGCTGTGCTGATGACCGCAGGATGTTTACGTGAGCTATGTCAGACTTGTCCCTCTGAGGCCTTCCTGCAGTGCTATATCCCTGAGACATTCAAGTCATTTAGAGCAGGGATTTTTGTTTGTTTGTGCACCAATAGCTTGCAGGTACTTTAAGGGAAAATATACTTAGGCTAGTCACATAGGGAGTGCCAACACTCTTGGAAAACAGAGCTGGCAGGAGCATGAGCAGAATTTATTTGGTATGTGAAATAATCTCTGGTCAACCTCACAAACTATTTAATACGGGTGTAGGATAATTTTACTACCTTTACCAGTTTCTAGAGATTAAAAATGCCAAATAAAGATAAGATGAGGTTTTGCATTGACAAAGCGAGATCTATTTTACAAATTTAATTGGGATAGAGGACACCTTATTTCTAAAACTGCTTTAGACTATTTAAACTTCTACCAGATCATCTTTCAGAAGCAGAGAAAGACCTCACTGCAAAAATTTATATTCTCTGAGAAAATAATCTGAAGTTTCTAGAGAATTTGATTAGAAGCTGTCACACTGATGCTACCTATGAATCTCACAGTTAGGGGCTAAATGGTCTCATGGGAACACAGGATCTTGGAATTTTTGACAAGTAAAGTCAAATATAATCATAGAGGTAAAGGACCTGTTTCTGTTGAGGCTTGGCAAATCTAAGAATAGAGAGCAAGTTGAAATTCCAGCATTTTTAAACCATTTTTTTATGAAATGATAGTGCAGGATGCACTAGAATCCAGCTGTTCTGATGGAAAACTGCCTCATGGTGTTTGTTCAAAGCCCTAGGACAAGCCTCTCTCCCAAACTGGTAAAATGCTCCTTGGAATCCTCCTTTCCTAAATTACCTGAAGGACAAGTGTGACACCTCAGATGCAGGTGCTTTTTTGTGTCTAGTAGTTGAGAGAAGTTAATTTGCATACTTAGATGCATACAACTGCAAAAAAGTGATGATTAACAAGACTACTTTTTGTGTTTGGAGTTATTTTAGGGCCTAATCTAAAATGTCTGCTGGAAAAAAACATGTTTTTTCAAAGTTATACTAGTGTTCAGGAAAGGACTTTAGGCTGTCCCAGTCCCAACAAATACCTTATAATCAAGGACTGATGGTATCCTATTGCATTTAAGGTGACTGCACAGTGTCCTGTGAAGTAAAATATTCCATTTTTGGCAGTGTGGCCTGCACTGGTTTATGCAAATGTGGATCAGGCCTCTGATATTTTTCAAGGAGATAAATGCCTTAAGTCTGTATTTAACAGAAAATGAATTTATAAACAGAGTCTAACAACCAGGTTCTGGGTTTCTGCAGTCAAGCTTACAGCCCATCAAAGCTTAATCAGCTCCCTGTACCCCTACAACACAGCATTTTTCCTCAACTTCTGCATTTATGCCACATGCCTGGAAGGCACATAGGAAGCATCTCAAGTTTCTGTTCTTGTGCTAGGAGGACAAAGCAGATGTGATTATATTCTGCCACTGCCTCTTCCAAAAGAAACTTTTGGAGAGTGATCTGTTAAGCAACTAAGTAGGTGTGAGATCTTGAGGCAGAAGGTGTAGATAAGCTCTTTGGGGCATTTAACTGCCAAACTCTAACAAGCCTTTATTATGGAAATGCAATCAGAAATTTGTAATAATTGTGTAAAATCTCAGGGCAGTGGCAGATGGATATTTTGCACATTGTACCACTATGTCCCAAATTCCAAACCTATGGAAAGAAATAATTCCTTGAAGCTGCTTTGCAAGATGTAGGTATAGTACTAGGGTAGAGAATTTTTTTCCTGATACATTTATTAAAGGGTGAACAGACGGTTTTAAACAAATCTTTCTGCAAAAGCATGAGGTATAAGAAATTGCCATTGGACTGGTGAAAATTTGGCAGTGTTTTATCTGAAAACCTAATTCTAATGAAACTTCACAGTTCACACTAAGGAGGAATTATATATATTTCATGTTATAACATCAGGTAATTATTCTAATGTTTAAGCTCTTTACTTTTATTCTTTCACAATTCAAGGCATCAGCTTTTTGTTTTAAGGAAAATTATTTTCTCAGTCTTTGCTTTTTATTTTTAAAAATATAATATTTCATATTGTTGTTAAAAGCTGTTTGATCTACAAAAACTAGTACTGAAAGTTGTTTATTAACACTCAATTGCTATAGATTAAAATGAAATTCCCCCACCCCCAAAAAAAAGCCAAGAATGCAAGTGCTTCATGTGTGTCCTTTACAGTACTGTAGTTTAAAGCATGATGATCACTTGCTATCTTTGTGTTCTCTCTCTCCTTACTGGTTACTGTGTCCTTTTGAGATCCTCTTGCCAGACAGATTCTAGGAGTAAGAAACCAGTGCTTTGGAAAATTTGAAACTCACAGTTAAACTGGTTTCAGGCTTGCCATCTCCTCCCGAAGGGATTTCTTCCCTTCTTCATCCCAGACATTTATTAAACTTTCATTTGGCGAACCTTTTAAAGATGAGTATTGCAATGTTCCTGGCTCTTCTTGAAGAACAGTGGGTTTTTTTTTCCTTTTGAAGTATAAAAAACAGTGGCAAAGTTCATAAGAGCTGCTTTTTAAAATTCTGTTTTCCCAAGGTCTGTCATTTGTTTTTATTAATCTGGAACAGAATGTTTGCTCTGAATTTCAGTTACTGTCACTTTAGATGACAAAAAACTTAAAAAAACTTTCTTTATTCTCTGTGGTTTGGATCTGATTGGACTCTTAATGTTATCCTCCTGTGTATATCGGAATAATCTGTAGAGGACTATAAATATGTTTAAGAATATCAATGTATCTTTTTGGGGTGCATCCTGTGGGGATGCTTTCTGAAACTGGTCGGTCATTACAACATGGCAGTACAGAGAGAGGATTAGATTTTTTAAATGCTGCATATGTGTGTGTAGATAATTATTTTTAGGGCTCTTTTAGGGTTCTTTCCCCCTGGTCTTTGTTTCCTTCTGGCTGTTGTGATTAGTCAGGTATTAAGGATTGTTATGATTGCACAGACCTCCAGCTTTTTTAAGTGTCCTCATGACAGCAACCTTGCCTGCCAAAGGCATATATACATACATATCTATACACACCTATATACATACACACAACACACACATATATTTAGATATGTATGTTTGCTGCTGTTTAAATGGCAGTAACTGAAATGGTAAATACAGATATGATCATATATCAGTGTGCTCAGTTACTACTGTCATCTTTTAGTTTACTTAGACATAGCCCACAGGTCCACTGCTATCCAAAGAGGTTTTGCCTTGCTGCTTTCATACTGTGCACTGTGGATTCATGGTGCTCATGTGCAGTAAATGTGATGACTTTCAGGAAGTTTTCTTTCCTAAAGAAGCTAAGGTGAGGGTCCTCTCTTAGAGACCTTGGCATTACTGTGTGCTGCAGTCTGATTTGTCAGACAAGATCTGTAATTCAGGAAATCAGGGATATGTTTTACCTCCCCTGCCAGTCACAAAGGAGCCAGTGTCAAATGTTACAGTATAGCACTGTGGGTGTCACTCCAAGGGCAGGAGTCTTGGCTGCTCAGCAATAAATGGTAAAAGCAGAAGAGAAATTAAAAAAAAAAATCAACTCTAGTTTGGTCAGGTTGTGAAAAGGTTAAAAAAGCCAATTTTCAGCCTCATGTTCATAAAAATAAATTCAATGCGTAGCCATTAATGATTTTCTCAAGCACTGAAATTTTTAATTCTGGAAACAAAGTGAGGATTACTTTCTAGTGGAAAATACAGTACTGAGAGGGATTTGAGTAGGTGTGGCCATTGCAAAGAGTGCTGTCTCACATCAGTAAAACTGATTCCTTTAGAAAATGCCTTGCTAGCCACCACACATTTTCGCTTAAGTTTTGAAAGTGCTTGAAGTACTCACACAATTGCCTCTGTTTAGGCCGTGAGTCATTGATGCCCATGCCCCAGATAATCTCATCCTAGGTGAAGCATCCTCTGAATGCCACTTTTATAGTGGCAACACACTGCTGTCCTCTGATGAGGCTGGAGATAAGAATTCATGATTTTCTCCAGTGACGGACTGATGTATTCTGGCACTCAATATACTGTCAATTGGAAATTCATTCTTAGGTATCTGATTGTGTCCATTATTTATGTATTTATTATATGTATTATTATTACTCAGTACTGAATGCTCTGTAATGCCTGTATCTCGCTGCATCTGGCCCATAGTGTCTGATGATGATAAATGGCATCTACTCCCTGTAGGTAGAATCAGCCAAAAAGACTAAATCAGGCCAGGTGCTGTCCACATTTTAGTCAAACCTTCCTAAAATGCAGTTGTAAGTACCTTCATTGATGGAGGATGATGAGATCGTACAGCTGACTACATTTGTATTACAGTTCTTATTTAGAACAGTTAGGCAGTGGAAGATAGGGGGGTTAGTTTTGTTCCTTCAGACGTCAGCATGATGTGGGGTAGTTGGGGCAGGGGGGTAATGGAATATATTTGTACTAAAAGAATACATTTTAAGAATAGCCCCCTTTACTGCTATTACTGCTGATTTTTTTTTTCTCAGCCTGTCAGCTCTTGAAATTTGCTTTCCAAAGTTTGCAAAAAGGCAAAATGGCAAACCATAAGAAGACAACAAAGGAAATCTGTTTTGCTTTCAGGCTATCCTCTTTCCAGTACCACATCAGGAGGTGTTTTTGCTCCCTTTAGAGCTGCAGGATTTCTTCTCTTGAAGACTCTCGGGGCTGATGAAAGTGGGTGTAAAGAGAGAAGCCAGTTAGCTTGTAACTAGA
Organism: Rhipidura dahli; assembly: GCA_013399225.1. NCBI lineage: Eukaryota > Metazoa > Chordata > Aves > Passeriformes > Rhipiduridae > Rhipidura > Rhipidura dahli. The sequence continues at coordinate 1,479,779 of VXAC01004729.1, read as the reverse complement.
AGTGTGAACACTGCACATTTCATACATAAAACATGCAACTACATATAGAATTGAATGCTTATCTCAGTTTTTCAGTGATTTTTTTTCTATGCATTTTTTTCCAATTTCCATATCTTTAGCTTTGCTCTCTGCTCCTCAGTGTGTCTGATGCTTCCTTGTACTGTTGTGTGTTACCTATACCAGTCACCATGGCATGGGTGAATTTGTTGCTGCTCCTTATATCAACTCCTGGTGCTCATGCATTATCAAGCAGGACTTCCCTGGAGCCAAGCAGCATAAGTAGATGTGTCCTTTTTTGAAAAATAAGGCCAAAACAGAAAAGCAAATACATTTATGAAGCTGGCTAGAACAGAGTCTTTAGGTAGCAAGAAATTGCTGCATTGTACAAAATGTTCTTGCTGCAAATTGTCCAACCATGTTGATGTAGAATCACTGCTTTTAAATAGAAAAATTTAACTAGAACATAATTAAGGTCATATTTTACTTCTCTTCAAAAGAACTATATACAAAACTCGATATTTAGTATTAGACCAACAAAAATTGTAGTCTCTCCACTGACTCACTTTAAAATATATTCTCTAAAAATGCAACCAGAGACAAAAGTCAGCAATCCTGAAACTTCAGACAGTATCACCATCTACTCTTAGTGAAGGCTTTGGATTTTCTAATTTTGTTATTATGATTTCTATCATGTTGTCTGAGAGCAGAATTTTCAATCTGTCTCATCATAAATACAGTATTTTTTATTCAATAGAACTGAAGATCGTCTGAGTCCTAGCCTGAATATGCTGAATTGAGAAAAAGTTTTAAATTTCCCATTCATTTTATATGTACAGATACAAACTGAAAAACCTGCTTCATGGCTCTTAGCTCCAAGAAGCTGCAGAGGAACTCAGGCTGGTGACAAAATCCTGCTGTGGTGGCAGCCCAAGAATGCTGTCCACTCCATCAGGTCAGGTTTGGAATTCAGGGCACTCCTCTTTTGTTTCTGTCTGTGAACTTGAAAGGAGCTTTTTCCAGCAGGAAACAAATATGGATAGTTTTATGATATGCCACTCATTTCAAGATCCTTCTTCTAGTTGCTCAGTACTTGTTTTCTTCAAATTTATTTAAACTCTTTGAGACTGAAAAGTCTTCTTGCTATCTGAGAAATCAATACCAAATTTCCAATAATTCTCTGGAGTCTTGACATGTGTCTACAGCTTATTCTCACTTGAGCAAAATATAATTTTAAATATTTTCAGTGTCTAAAGCCAAACAGGATCATTACAATAATTCTTTCCTACTGTCATAATACAAGCCAAAGAAGCTTGCCCAGTAGCTTCTGTTTCTGCCCAAAGCATATCATCAAAGGCGTAACATTCTATCCTAGCCTTTATGTAGCTGTGGGTTACTCTGGTTACTTCACAAACTGCTCCTCATCCTGCTTCACACCACAGAGGAGAACTCCCTTTGCTAACACATCTTTCAGTTGTTTATCAGGAGTTTATTTTTGTCTCTTTTTTTTTCCTCTGTTTTTCCCCCCTTCTTTCTTTTTTTTTTTTCTCTGCACTGGAGTGTTGTGCAATACCACTTTAGCATGCAAGGAGCTATATTAACTTGTTTTGATTTGGGAGAATCTAAGCGTCAGGAACTGTCATATATGGCTACTACAGACACAATTTATGCTAAATCTCCAAAGGACCTTGATTTGTCTAAGTTGTGTATTTCAAGAACATCATTCTCTCAGTTCAGTGGTTTTATTTTCATATCTTTCTTTTTCTCTTGATCAATTTCTTAGCCTGTCATCTTTCTGCATGTTTGGATATGATATATATTCTGTCTTTTGGATACAGCACGTATGTTCCTACAAATATATACATGCATATATATATATGCATAAACTGTGTTATATGTGCACTAATTGGATAACAGACTTGAACAAATAAAGTTTAAAAATATGCTTTTTCTATAAGACATATTTTGTATTTATGGAGACAAAAAGTTATCTAGCATCACCTAATTTTCAGAATTAAATTCCAACACAGTTTTCAGGCCATAGATAAAAATCATATGTTTCATTACAAAATATTTATTAGTTTTTGAAAATTAATGTAAAAGTTATGAAGTTTTATGAAAATATATAACCATTTTTTTTCCAATCTCTGAATGCTGCTAGTTCCTGACTTAAAAATTCAACTTTTATACTAATTGTCATTCATGAGATATCTATCAGAATTAGGTAAGCTGTAGCAAATCTTTGTGAAAATTCTATTAAATATGTTTCTCTGCAAATTCAAAAGAAGGATAGGAACATTCCTTGAACTGTTCTCAAGACTTTACCCTTAAGTGCATGAAAATCTTTACTTTTTCAAGTGTCTTTAATTTGCTATTTTCCAAAGCAGTTTTAAACACTGTAATTATCTTTTGAGAAATAATTATTGATACATTTATGTATAGAGCTCAATTAACTCATATGTTATGCATCAGAACAGCATTCATCTCCTTTGGAAATGATGGGGAGCAGAATGACAGACTGTGCTGTTCACCAGAGCAAATGTCTGGACTGGTCCCCTGCATCTGTAAGTAGAGTCTGTTGGATCCTAACTTCATCCATATTGACAACAGTCCTGCTCTTGTCAAAGGTTTTCTGTTGGGGTAGTCTGCTAAATTAGTCTGAAGTGTGTCTTTCAAGCCAGAAAATGACTTAGCCTTTAAACAGGAAAGGCTAAAGTAGAAGTAAGGCTGTAACTGCAAATATGAGTCAACAAAGGAATTCTGGCAGGCCCAAAGCCTACATGACCTACGTGAAGCCCTTCAGAATGTTTCTGTTGACAGATGCATCACTGAATTTGCATGTGGCAAGTCGTGTTGAGAGACACCAAAGCAGCTCCTTTTTTACTCACCAGAAGAGTGGATATAAAACCCTTTCTGTGACTTGCCAAATGTACACAAGTAAATTTGAGATGCCAATTTCTATTTGTGTCTGTGGTAGCAGGTTGTACTTTTCCTCTGACTGTCATTCACTAACTCTTCACAAATGCTGTGTTACATCTTCCACTGCTAATGTCTAATTGACCCCATGAAAATTTGTTGTAATTGCATTTGAGTTCTTGAGAGCTTGTCTTTTCTCTAGGATCTGTGGCTTTACAGAAAGGTGCTCCTCAGCATAGTTCATGCCTCTGTCCAGCTACACAAAGCAGATTCTGCTTTTTTATATTTGAGCCTCTGAGCACATTGGACATGTTCATACAGCTGGCACCAGACTTTTGCAATCCTGCAGGAGCCAGCTGGATGTGAAGCAGGCCTTCACTGGAAGCTGTGTGACCATCCTGGAGTGGTGTGGCACAAGACATGTATTTGCAATGGGACATCCATGCTGATGCAGCTTTGTGTGCAGCCAGACCAGGGTATAAGCAGAGTCTGGTTGCACCTGCCTGCAGAGATACCACTGCTGTGTCCAATAGATTGTGTAGAACTGCCAGTTCTGGTCACCTAAAATAAATTGTCAAATTACCGCAAAAAGAAGTCGTTGTACTGTTGCAGAATACAAGGGGATGGAAAAAGAATGTGGCTGGAAAAAGAAAATAATTTTTTTTCTTACACCAAACTATTTCCATCAAAATGCCAGAGCACACAAAACTAGGATTTGGCAGGGGCCTCTTCCACGCAGCAGTTCTCTGTTGGCTGCTATGGGGAAAGTTGCTTTGGAGCTGGATGAGTGAGGAGGCTGGAAATCCTATTGTGTGTGCTTATGATTTTGAACAGAACTTCTTCCTTCTGAATTGCAAAATATGGCAGTTGGTATATGGCAAATGGTCAGGTTTGTAACAAATATGCATAACCAGTTATGGAGTATTCTGTGAAGCAGTGGATCCAGGGAGAACAGTTTCAGTGTCTGTTACAGAGTGTTCCTAGAACTTCACTTGGTGATTGAGCTATTTTAAAGAAAGTGAAAGATAAATCCTTCCACACCCATTGGAAAAGCAGATATTTTCCTTTTAGCAGAAAACATCTGTTGTAGTTAAACATATATGAAACACTTTTTTCTGAGAAATCAGAGCAACTGCTGTTTTTACAAACAGTAAAGACTGGAGATATGACAAGAGTACTTATGTATTAAAGGTCCCCTTTTATATAGAACATAAACACTTCCATTGTATCAAGTGAGATTTTACTCAAATCTCATATGTCAAGGTAACATATGAAATTACCATATCCATAATCTCTGATTCACATAAATTTACAGAAAAGAGAGAAAACCCTAACAACAAAAAAAGACTACAGAGCCTCATTGCCATGAAGAGCTCTAGAGGTGTTGTCTTTCCTCATTTTAAACAGATGTAGTTTGTATTAGTATTCTGGAAATTTAGGTGTGTCAAAAGACCTGCTTTATACAGTAGACAATGTGAAAAGCTAAATATTTGTGTGACATTAGGTAGTATTAGTCTTTGTCTCCTAAAAAGACTGGTCCAGATAATAGTGTAAGAGCCACCTTCTTTAGCTCAAAAGCTGGCTCATGCTTTTAATTACTGATTCAGCTGAGCAGGTTCTGCTTACAGCACACAAACAGCCCCACAGAATTGCACAGACTGCTCACATGATTCACAAAACAATTATCTTTTTAGGAAGTGTGACGGTGCTTTTTTTTTCCCTCCATGAAGATCAAAAGTTACTGAAGACAGTTTAACTTATCTTTAAAAAATATGGTGACCTACTGATAGAAGCATTATTTTGGAGCTGATTTATGCAAGAGGAACTGCCAAACATGGGTTAGGACAAATAGTGGCAGCTACCAGAGATATTTTAAAAGACAAATTTTAGGACTTAAGAGTGAATTTGATGATAATTACTTTTAAAAAATAAATCAAAACTATTTTCCCATCTCTAATTTAGCCATTCCAACTTATGGTCAACCAGTAAATTTCTCTTTCCAAACTGGCTTTTGCTAGTTAAACACAAGGTGTTTACTTTGGCTACAGGACCTTTAGGCACACGTGGTGTGAGAGGCAGACAGTGCCAAGTTAGTTGAAAGGTCTGTTAAAACATTTGAAAGCGGCCAAGGAGGAGCAATGCTACTTATTTATTTGAATTCTAAGTATTAAAATATAGAACTTCTTTCTGTGGTAGTAGAGAAAGTGTACTTCTTCCTACCTGACAATGTGGTATAACATTAGCAGATGTTGATTATTTGTAGACTTAAATCATTATCTTCTTATACTATCTAGAGATCTATTTTTCTTATTTAGCAGTTTGAAAAAATGTAAAATTCATATTAATACTGAGGATGGAGAAAATGTTGACATTATTAACAGTCATTTGAGTTAAGCCTGGAATGCAGTTGTTTTTCTTTTGTTTTCCTGAGGATTGAGCCCACAAATAATTGCAGCTCAACAGATCACAAACAGCTTTTAATTTGTAATCTTCATGAATAAGTAGGTATTTTATCATTTTATTTTCAGTTTCAACCAAAATGTTAAAAAAATGGGGTGAAACAGAGAAAAGCATGATTTTCACAAGGCACCTTATAAAAAGAAACACGGCATTGTGGCAAAAACCAAGTAACACAGTGGCACTATTTATCCTTTTGTCCATCTTTGTTACTGTTATGTACCTTTCATTTCTTGTTAATCTTTTTTCCTTCTGGTTTTCCTAATTTTGTTCAGATTATAATTTTTATTATCAGCAACTTAATTCATTATAGCCTTTTTTAAAATCTATATTTGTTCTTCTCATTTTCCATATGTGAGGATATTTCTATATTTCTATACATAATTACATATGTAATTACTGCATTGTCTGTTTGTGCTTGCTTAATTCAAAAATGGAAACAAGGCATATCTCTTGTAATCCATTTGACTATGTAGCATGAAAATGGCACCTTGTTGGAATTGTGTGTTGAGCACTTTTACAAATAGAAGTTTACCCCTACTTTCCATTGGTTTTAATTGTCAAGGTTTATGTGTAATGGACAAGAGACATTATATTTTGATGAAAGCAGAAGATTAACTCTTTTGAAGAATCAGAAGAGCAATGTGTTTCTGAGAGATAAAAACTGATATGAAATTTTGCTTTTACTTGGTTCAACCAAACACTACAATTTCTCTGCATGACCTTTTGAACACCTTATGTCCATGTCCTTATTTAAACTGGACAAAGGTGTGCCATGAACCAGGATCACCATGACTCAAAAGAGGTTTTTCTTATGGCAGCTCACCCCAGCCATCAAATTAAGGCAGCTTCAGCACTGTCCAGTAGCATTCATATATTCATATTCAACATAAAAAATATTCCTTATAATCCTTTGCATTATTCTTTCTCATTATAATAAGAGAAATGAGCAGAGATGTGTTCATACATAGGTCAGCACAGGGGACAAACACGACAAGGTTTATCTTCCTGCCTTCAGACTAGCAATCTCTCCTAAAGTAAAAAGTGTTGGTGAAGAGTAAAAATAATACATACCTGAGTGCTAAAAGTATTCTAATATTTCTATTTAAAACCAAAGGTGTTTCTGAGCAATTCCCACAGATACAACATTATGGTTACCTTTAATAACTCAGCCTACAATTTCATGTGTTGTACTACAATAGTTTAAGTGTTCAGTCTAGTACAGAAAAGGTCATCTACATGGGACATGAGAGACTGCATATAGAAAATTTATCCCTTGCTTCTTGCCCTTTTTTCCCCAGTGACTATTCTTGTGAGTAGTACTAGCCTTGCTCCTAGGAAAAGGGGGCTCACAGTTTAAATTTTAGTAATGCCATTTGTTTCACCAAAAAAAAAATTAAAAAGAAAATAATAGAATCCAAAGGAGATAATATCTTCAGCATATGCAGCTGTCCATATTTTAAAAGTGTTCCATCCCTTTTTCTTTGTAATGTAATACTGCTTCCTAATTTAATAACTTTCAAGATAAAGTTTGGCCTAAAAAATGACTGGAATAAACCTGAGAAATCTGTAACACCAAAAGACATTTTTGAAAAAGTTAAACTTAACATCTAATATGCCAAGAGGAGAACTTTCTTCCAATTTTGACATCTGTCTCTTATTTTTAAGCAATGGCTTTAAATAATTTCCCAGATGTTACACAGCATTTTTATCAAATCCATGTTTTTATACCTCCTAAATTTTATCCCCTACATTTCTGCAAGATATGTACTTCTTTCTTACTCTGTAACCCTAATTTTTTCCCCCCTCACAAAGTGTTACAACCATTGGAATGGTTTATGTGTTTCCAAGGGTAAGTACTTGGAGGTTAACATTTAATGTGTAATATATGCTACTGTAGTATGTTAATTCAAGGTAATTTGGAGGCAGAAGGACAAGCCACACGTGGATAAAGCCCAAATCACAGCACTGATTTTCATTCCCCTATTTCTGTGTTTTAAGTCTGCAATACACCATGTAATGAATTATCTTGCATCAAAACAGCAATGTGTATATATGTGCTTATTAGTCTACAGTAAATGTGAAATTATGAGAGTAATTAATTATCTTTATGGGCTAAGCCAGAGTGTCACATCTGAGCTCATCTACTTGGCTGCTTGCCACCAAAAGGTCAGCTTCTCTGCCCTAGCTCTGTCCCTTAGTCCACCTCCTGTGCTCTCCTCATTTCCTTCTGCCATGTGTGGCAGTTGTCAGGTTCTTCTTGGATCTGCTTTAGCTGAGATAGCTAAAACTAATCAAACCTTTTTACTGATTTAATTTTCTTCCTTTCTAGAAAATTGAAAGAGCATTATAGGAATGTTCCATCAGCGTTAGATTGAAGAGGAGGAATGGGTCCCTAAATCACTTAGAATGTTCCACAGTCCATATTTTTAATCAGTTATTTGACTGTAGCCATGCACACTTTTTTTTGTTGTTGTTATAAACCTGCACCTTGTGTATGAAACAGAGGCATTTGTTCTCCTATGTGGTTAAAAGTAAGCTGAAGTCTGGAAAATGAGCTGTGTTGCAATTTACCTTCTATGACTTTAAAAGGTTGATTATATCAGTGCATTCTAGATATTTGAAAACTTTGGATTACTTATCCAAAGTAAGTAAGTTTTAGACATCTTGAGTTAAAATATGATTTTCTGCCGAAAATCAAACTGGTCTGGTTCAGATTTGTAATGGCCAGTTAATTTCAAACTGTTTCATACTGGAAAACAAGACTGGAGAGAAGTGCATGTTGTACGAAGGGGTCAAACATTTTTCATGTCTTAGATTTTGAACATTGGGACACTTTTTCTACCATAAGAACAAACCAGCTTAATTAACTTCAGCATTGTGTCTTTTCCTTTGCAGCTTTTTGAAAGGAATCTGATAGTTGGGTAACTGATGTGCTAATACGCTAATAAGGACGTAATAGTCTTATTTCAGTTACGCAGATTATATTTAGACAACCTTGACCCAATGGCTTGTTGTTTTCTTCTGTTCCATAAAATGGGATCTGACTCTTATTCACTGCCCATTTTGAGAACAGAATAAGCTATCAATCTCCATTCATCCAGACCCCAAATTAAGAGCAACTGCCAATTGCTGTGTATTATATTTGCATATACAGTGCCATCTGCAGAGTGGCCTAACAGAGGATTATGATGTCCTTAATGCCACCCATCTGGGTGGCCATCCTAAAAATAACCAGACAGTGCTACTCAAGGTAATGCCTCAAGCACATTGACTGCAAGCTCTGCCTGTTGCACTTCCTAATAAACACCAAGCTATCATCTAAAATACAAATTAATCACTTTATGCTTATTTTGATTCTGACTGCTTGATCATGGCTTGCAGTTTTGCTCTCCCTGGCCTATTCTGTTGTTAAAAAAATCCACTGTGTACAGTCTTTTTCTTTTCATCTATTTTGCCACATAATGGGGGATGACAACTTCTATATTCAAAGAATCCATGTATCCTTTGATGCTGGGGTAGGAAACTGTGAGCAGTGTTACTTGTGAAATATTATCTCCCCAGAATTACTACCTAATTACAACCTGAGTCTTAAAAGATATGTCCTAATGGATCACTTAGTACAGGTTTAAAGCTTGTCTTTGCAAAAGGCAGACATTCTTAGTTTAAGGTCTAGATGTTTTCTGTTTTCCCCAGCATTGTCATTGCTCTTTGTTTCTTCCTTGGTGTAAATTGCTGAGGAGAGTTCTAAAGTTGATAAAATGACTGTTGCTGGGCCATTGTGTGTCTTTGGTATCCATGGCCAGCCAGTGTCATCAGAGACAGTGCTTCTCCCCTCTGGTGGAACAGTGGAGGAATGTACCATGGCTGATGTTGTCCAGCCATGTTACTTGGTCTGCAAGGGAGCAAATAATACTGAAAGATGTAAATACGAGGTTCTGCTGCAGAATTTACTAGTTGAATTCTTTTTGCTTTCTGTAACCATTTTCTAGGCTGTCGTCAGTTTTTCGATACTGTCACTTCTCCAGAAAATTACTTGGTAGTAAATAAGAAACTGGAATTACATATGGGGCATTAATAAGTAATTTATAGCTGAAAGATAATTTCATTGGAAAATGGACAAGGCTAGAGGTCTGCAATTTCCCACATGCTTGCAGAAAGTCACTGAATTTGAAGAGAGCCTGTAAAAAAATACAGGGACACTAGATAGCAAGTACTTTTATGAAAAATGTTGTCATGTAAAAAAGATGTCCAAAGCCAAATAGTATTTGATAGAGTGACGTTAATTTGGTGATTCCTAAACACAGCTCCGTATATAGGTTAGTTTTACTGTGTCAATCCATTCCATAAATATATTAGAAGATTTTATTCATTATATCCTCATATAATAGCTTGAAGTAAACTGGGAGCATAGCTTGTAGCGCACTGTAAATGAGTCAGGTGCTGGCAGAATAGAAATATCAATTAAATCTGAAGTTCTGACTCATGTATGCCCACTTTGGAGATCCTTTAAACTACATATGAAATATATGCTGAATCTTTAAAAACTGTATTCAGTAACTGACTATTATAGGAAAACAAAGCTCAATCAACAACATCTCTGTTTAGGAAAAGCTGTATTTTCTAGTATGTTCCTCTCTCACTCTATCTTACATTATTACGGATATTCTCCTGTGATTTTTGTCACAAAGTAATTTAGGGCACAGCTATCAAAATGCATTATTTCTTCTTCCAAACTGCTTTTAAGTGGCAGAATTACCAATTTTCATGGTAAGCCATGCTAATCTCTTTTACCAACAATGAGGACTTCAACCTTGGATTTTAGGAATTCCTGGTACATCTGTTTTAAAATGAAGGAAGTCTTTTCTTTGTAACAACTGCTTAGGTCTTCTGCACAAACAAAACTTTTTTGTCACACTTAAAAATATGTTTGCCTGCTTTATATAAACCAATGTGTTAAAAAGTATGTGCTTTTAAATTCTTAATGCTATGGGAAGACAGTACCAATTTAAGCATAAAGAAAAGACATTTTCTTTAGAGTACTGTCCAGCTTTCTTTGATTTTAGTGGTTTAGCTTCTGTTTAGCTTCTGTTGGTACGGTCTGTGAGGATAAGTGTGGGAGTAGGGCTCATGGTCAGTATGTAGATCTTTGTAGGTGATGACTACCTGCAGCGGATCTCTTGGGTCCTCCACCTCATTACTGAGGAGTTTCTAAGAACATGCTGGCATGCAGGATGACCTGATCGAACAGACCTCCTCAAAGAGATTGTGAGCAATTACAGAATTAGTATTATCAATGTGACTACAAATGTCTGGGAAAAAAGACTATTCATTGGCTTTTCTGAAGTACAAATACTAATATTCAGTCTTGAGACCTGAATCAGTCCAACTAAGGTTAGGGACATGCCTAACTTTAGAAGTGTTGATCACTTTCTAAAAGTGTCTTCAGTGGTTCTATTTTGTGATACAGAAGTGAAAATACAAAAAGTATTGAGCATATTGAGCAATATTGAGTAATTACAGTGTCATAGGCTACAAGACCAGTCTGGTGAAAGGTGAGATTTGATGTTTGCAGATTTCAGGTGCAGTGTGGAGTTGGAAGGAGTGGATCAGGAAAAGAATAATTTCTGGGAGGAACTTGAATGCCACAAACTTCCATGGGAGAGTATTTGATGGTAACACCTCAGGGGAGATGTAGACTTAACATTAGGACATATTTTGCCAAGTTAGTCAAGTACTGGAATGAGCTTCCTAGAAAGCTGATCAGTGTCCCAAACCTGTCAGTTTTTAAGAGGCATATGAAAAATGCCCTTAATAACGTGCTTTAACTTTTGTTCAGATCTGAAGTGATACAGCAGTGGACCAGATGATCAGCTGAACTAGTCTAGTCTAGTGTAGCAGGTTCTGCTCCAGTCCAAAAGGGTTGGATCAACTGGATGTAGAGTGGGAAGAGTAAGAGGGTTTGGGAGAGCATTAGGAGAGTGAAACTTTTGGAGGCATTGACACTCTGGGATTGGGAAGTTTAGATCTGTGAGGAACTAGAACAAAAGATTTAAAGCCACAGGCTTTAGGGGAGGAAGACTGGAGAGATGGGAGGCTCTGCCGCAGAATGGACCAAGTCAATATCAGCTTCTGGTACCAGAGGCCGTTTTCCACTCCCAGATATATGCATGGATTTGAAATATCTTTGCCCTGACTTTTTGCCTTCATAAAGCCCTATATTTCAAATTTCAGGGACTTTTTTCTTGAAACAAACACCAAACAGCTTTAAGATTCTGATTTTCCTTAAACTGCTAGGTTAACAAACCAACCCAGCATTGGTATTGTCCTTCCTCACTCCTCCTATATAAAAAGTCTATGAAACATAATTGAGAGCTGTAGCTGTGGCAGCTTTTATGCTTTTACAGATGTGTTTTGGGGCAGGTTGATTTATGAGTGTCCTGGTGTGTACATTCCTGCATGCGAAAAAGATACATCTGAGAACTTCTGATAATGAAAATTGTTGTAGAACTGGGTCAAATGTGCTTAAGTAAATACACTACAGATACAACACAGTAAAAAGTAAAATCACCTGCAAGGAGATTAGGTGTGAAGTACACTTGTTAATACTGAGCAAGCTAATTCTTCTGAGTTATCACCATGCATTATTTAATTTCAGGTATGAAGAAGGTGCTTGGCAAAGATAAGCCCATGCCTGCAGTTTAAAATATGAGCTGTAAGATAAGGCACAAAAGAAGTTGTATTGGTGGTTTCCTGTGCCAAATCTGGGCCCTTCTCTATTAGTGTATAACACGGTAACCCTCTGATAAGAGGATTTTTTACTTTATTGAGGTGAGTGCTTTGAAAATATTTCAGCTTAGTCCAGCTGTGTCCATAGATTGCAGCAATAATAGTTGGCATGGTAAGGGTCATCTGGAATATTCATTGGAAGTTAATTTTCATCACATCAAAAGAGAGTTTTCAAATCTTAAACTTTTAAGTAAAATAAGGCAAACACCACAACTGGCTGCTGAGAGCCCAAGTTCAAAGCAGGATTATGGAGTAAAATTTATTCATTAAAAATCACTGTGCAGACTGAAAAATACCTGAAGCATTCTCTCCCCCTAAAAATAGATAATTTTAAAGGAAGTCTTGGGAGGTAGAAAAAAAACCCCAACTTTTGTGCAAGCTATCTGTTCAAATCTTGTTTAAAGAAAAAAAAATTAAAGACAGTTTTTATTGTAGCCTCAGTTTTAAAGCTATGGTAAGTTGCTTCTCCCCAGAAAAGAAGGTCTTTTTTGTTACCCTGTTCTTACACTTTTTCATGCAGATACATTTCCAATGTATTTCAACAAGAAGAGCAGATGTCAAAGCAGATGAAAGAAAATTAAGTATTTGTTTTCAATCTAATTTTTCACTGCTTTTGTGCAACTTGCACTTTTTTCTAAAGCTCAAGTGGTTTTGCCTGCTGCTGCTCTAAGTGTTACAAGGCTACTTTGGAATATATTAAATAGAAGTCTTTTGAACACACAGGAAATGTTCATTGTTAGTAATTTGTTAAATGATCAGGCTAGTAAAAATCTAGCATATGATTAATCTGGGAGCCAAGTAGTATTTCTTTAAATTGGCTTAACAAGTAGGACAAAACCCCTATTCAAAATGCATCGCCTTGGAAATGTGAGTGAACTACAGCAGAAATAGTTTTCTGATTGTGTACATTGCATGAAGGAATATTTTAAGCATTTGAAGGCTCAGCTAAATCATTCTGCAGTACTGAATTTAACATCTGGAATACTTACTGCTATTTTAACCTTTTGTATCATTTTCCAAGACTTCAATGGAATGTCTTTTTCCAACTTGCAATAGTGTTTATTTCTCAATTATTCAGTGTTTGCTAGTATAATTATAAAATATAAGCAAAAATCAGCATATTTTATGAAGCATCTATAATCAACATTTTTCTTTTCATAGAAAAAAAAAATCACTGAGGGAGAGTTGTAATTGCTATCTATTTTAATCTTTGCTCTAATTTCTTTTTGGTGTCCAGCACAGGAATTGGTGTTTGTCCTACCTTTTAGCTGAATGAACGCTGTCCCTCAATAGAGGGAGTGTCTGCTTGCCAGCTGTCACCGAAAATCCCTGCTTTCTTAACTCAGATGTGCTCCTCTTGCATCAGGCGTGATTCACAGGAGTGCTCAGCCGGCAATTCAAAAGAGTTAGAAGGAAGCAGCCCTCTCATTCAAAAACCCTTTTTTGGTGACTTTTGGACTTTCTAACTCATTGAAAAGCTGGGCTGAATCATATACTGCCTACTGACTGATGGGTCTGCCTTCTGATTCAGTTCCAGAAGAGAATAATTTTTTGTTTCCCAGCAGAAAATGACTCCATATGAGAGGTGGAAGGGGACTGGGGATTCTCACTTGTTTAACCTCCATGTTCTTATTTATTTGTGTTAAACAGGAGTGTGAAATTCATTTGACATGTCTCTCTGATGGGATGGGCTTCTTATGAGAGTAGAGAACAAATTCCTTTATGTTCTGTAACCAATAAAAATTCCTTATTATGAGAAAAAGTTACAGCATTTTACTGAGTATTTCAGTCTATTCATATTCTTGTAGCAAAACTCAGATTTCATAAAAGGGAAACAAGCTTCCTGGAAGATCTTACACAAATACCTTCATGTCTGTCATCCATTTCTCTGCTTCTGTTAATGTAAAGGTCAGATAGCAATAGTTGTGATTTCTTTTTTTTTTTTTCCATATTAAGGAATATGGGTAAGTCTAAAGTATTAGTGTTTCCTGGAATCCAAGAGAGTAATCTCAAATCAAGATATTTTCTTCCTTTTCCTCACCACTTCTGAATCTATTAATTCCTGTATTGATTTGGAAGATTTGGAAATTCCATCTTCTGAGCTCTGGTTTCATGGCTATGATAGTCCTGTACTTGACTTTCTAAGATGACTATGCTGTGCTTTTTTGAGTTCATGTAAGATCTCTTATGCTGATATTTTGCTTCATTTAGCCTAAGTTCTTTGTTATCAAAGGATGAAAACCTTGCCTTTGGAGTAAACTCAGTCACTGCCATAGCCCTTGGGAGAAAAAAAACATGAGAGAAGTATAAATCTTAAAGATGACAGTTCAGGATGTTAATTGTCATCATATCCCTTGGTGGAGGCAGATTAATCTTTTTTACACTCACTGTTTAATTTTGGTATTTCTGTGATGTGAGACAGGTAACTATGACATGATGTATGCCAGTATTGTGTTGTTTCAAAATGCAATGTCAAAAAAGTTATATACTTCTATAATGTATATAGACAACTCTAATTGTCATGTTCCCTGTACCTTAGCTTCAGAGATATGTCAGACCATTTTTCAAAACTTAGTGAAAAATGCTTCATATTTTAAGTATTAAAATTTTAGTCAGCTCCATGGTCTTGGAATTTACCTGTAACAATAGGGAAATACTGTTTATGATTGATTATTTTTGGCAAGTAGCCAAAATCATGAGACTATTTTGTCTGCACATTTTGGTCCTCCTGCTATATGGAATCTATTCTTTGAGAGCTGCTAATTTGCCTGATTTAGCTCAGTTTAATATGAGTCTGTCCACTCTAAGGTTGAGCCAGTTTCTGAGATAACATTAATTTCATTCAAATTGCAAGTGAGTTACGACTCTAAACCTAAAGCTCTCATTTGACTGAAAATTCTAGTTTAGTGCCATAGAGAAGACTAAGTGGGAATCCCAGTGTTAGAGCACTGCTGTTCTGGAGGCAGTGATCCCATTCATTTCTGTGGAATTTTTGACAATGAGTTCAGGAGAGACAGCTTTTTCCTGAACTGCAGAACTTCTCTGCATTCATTTAGAGGCACAAGGTTGTCACAAGGCACATCTCTTTCCAGGTGATCTTTCATTTCCTGCTGTACCTTTTATCATTGTTCAGGGACTGAGGTCTTGACATGCAGAAGGGCAGAACAAAAGGTCATAGTACCCAGATTTCTTTTAATTAATAAGTTTGGAAAAAAGAAAAAATGTCAGGGAAAGGGGAACCCGGAATTAGAATATGTGCCACAGCATCTCTCTGCCTCAGTGAACTGGGGATTTTTGTAGGATGGGAGTAATAAAATGTCAGTACCTCATAGGAATCCAATGAATGTTCATAAATGTTTGTAAAACTGTGAGATGCCTTATGGGTGGTAGTACTGACAGTCACAGAAAGCCAATATTAACAGATTTGTGTGCAAAGTATCTGTGAGTATGTAAAAAAACATATGGAGATAAGGTAGTGAACCTGACATATCATGAGGAAGAAGATAAGAAGTTTTTGGAACTTCAGCCTCAGCTATTTGTTTTATTTAAAGGATACATGGCTTTATTTTTTGATGTCTTATAATGAAAGTGACATTCCTGTCCTGTATTTATTTAGCATGTGTCTGAACTTCCTTAATGCAACCCTTTAAATTTACACTTCAGGACTGAAGTATCTACAGTCCAGAGTGGTAAGTGTAGTGTTGCAGGAGTATTGGCAAAGACAGAAATTAGCAGAGGACAAGCTCTTGATTTCCATAAAATAGTTTCTGTGTATGGGGTTCTGAGTTCAGTCTATGTCTGTTCTGAATTGTTTCGAGTTTAATGTACTTTTACTTCACCCAGCACTGCTGGGTAGTTAATACGGCTTGGATAAGGACGGGATAAACCATCATTCCTTTGCAGTTAAATCATTGCTTCTTCCCCTCTCCCTTCAGGTTTTCCTAGTCCCACTGTCTTATGTCTGTTTCTTAGAAATTTTCACCCTACTTCAGTGCAAGATTTGTAGTCTTGGGAGACTTTCCTGTCCTGTAAACCAAGGGAGCTGAGAACTGAGGAGCTCGTTGCTTTCAGCCGTGACTGCTTCGCCACTGGGGGACAAACTTGCAGATGAAGTCCCCATCATGCTGAGGAGACTTGCATTGAGTTTCTAGGCAGGAATTGAATTATGTAATCCTACTGGCACAGCGGCTCTGTGTCGGAATAGAAAATGCACAGGAAGGATGGAATCTTTGAAGAATTTTAATACCTAAATCCATAATGCAAATTTCAGAAGCATGTATTTTAGATTGTTACTGAAGTGTAAAACCAGAGCACTTTAACACAGGGAGACATCTTGTGCTGTTACATAAATTTCAAGGATTCATATTATGAAAGGAATTTTTATTAATATGACTTCTGGCTGCTGGTAGTTGTCATAGCTGTTCCCGTTATTATGTGTAAGACAACTTATTCTTTGCATTCATGGCAGTAGCCAAACTATTTTCCTGACACTATCTACAAATAAAATTATTTCAAAAGATTAAGAAATTGATTGTGATGCAGCCATCTGGTGTGGAAAATACTGACTCAGTGGTAGATGTTTAGGAATCACTTGGTTAAAGAGTGGAAATTCCAGCCCACCCTGGCTTGTAGGTATGGTGCTTTATCTGTAGATTTATTCTATTCATGCATTTTGCAAAGGAAATCCTTGAAGAACAAATATTTTTGACCCTGTTTACAAATCTCGTTCTGAATATAAAGAAGACCTGGGTTCTTGTCTTAAATAACTTGTCATTGTAGTGCTAGGAAAGGCTTCCAAAATCAAAACATTGATGCAAGCAGACTTCACTGCAGTAAATCATGCATACAGTAAAATGTATTTTAACAATCACAGCTGCATTACTTTTTAATAGGCTTTTATTTATCAAAAATCAAATCATGTTTTCTTTAGTACTAGTGTGTTTCTTTTCTCAGTCCATACTCTACTTGACATTTAACCACACATTTTCTTTTTTGCTTTAATTTCTATGTATCATTAGACCTTTTGATCAACATGAAATCAGTGCCATAAAACAAACACACAGGCCCCATGTGAAACCTGTGCTTCTTTATTCCAAATACCTAGTTACTGACCCTATTATAATGAATTTAATGTCTCTTAATTTTGTTTCTGTTAGAGATTTAAAGAGGTTGGATTCTGCTCCTCATTGTAGAATTCTGTGCATTGTCTGAGTCATGTTGGTCTGCTTTGGACAATGAACTTTATATTCAAAGTGAGATTCTTACTTGATTTATGAACATATTGATGCATCATTTTCTATATCTTCAATCTTGATTCCTGTCTAAAAATTCACTCTTTTAGACAGGAATCAAAATGCTAGTTTCAACATGTAAATTATATATCCCGTGGCTGTATGCCAGGTGCCCACCAAAGCTGCTCTATCACTCCCCTCCTCGTCAGGACAGGAAAGAGAAAATGTAACAGAATAAGTAAGATATATAAGAGAGTTTCCATTTTTTCAGTGGTTGTACAGCTGATGGAACAGAGCTCAAGCCAGAAAACTCTGCTGTTTCTCTAACTGTGCTGCAAAAGTCATGAAGTCATGACCAATAGTCATGCATATGAAGTAGTAGAATTGTATGGGAGCACAGAGGGTTTTATCTTGATAGTGCCATCACTCCTGATGGCTTTGTAAGTTGCTGTGGGCTAGGACAGACCATCTATAATTAAGTAGTAATGCACATAATAACCTTGTTCATAATAGAAAGGGAAGATATCTTCCTGATTTTTTTTTTCCATGCAAGAGCTTAGATTTAAGGTGTAAGGATATAATTTTAACACACAAGTACAGTGTAGTTCAGCAGAAGATTTAGCATCTGTTCTTGCTTTTCCCCACAGAAATTGTTGCAACTTAATGTTGCAAAAATGATACGTCTTGCTTCACTGGGGGATTGGTTTTCAACCTCAGATTTGGTCTTTCCTGCTTTTGGTCTTTAATGTATCCTTTATGTTGCCTAATCTTAATTATGATTAAAATTGCAGGGCTTTTAAAAGAGAAATTAGTCAAACATTTGTTGTTTTCTAGTTTTTATGGTTTTTAAAAGCTCATTTCATTTACTAGGTATTGATGTTACAAATCTTAAGAATTATCTAATGTCTTATAAATCTAGAAAAATGCTATTTCTTGCAAATAATAGATTTAAATATGTGCCTAAATTATCATTTTGCAGTAAAAAAAAAGTTCTATTACTGTGCTTGAAACTCGTCTAAACAATGCAAATGGCAAGATTAGGTTTCTAGGAATGTGTTGATCTAAGTTGAGGGGAGGGTTTGTTTCTTTAGTGGGTTTTAGTTTTTTCATGGTGCAAAATCTTGAACTGTCCTACTGAGAGTTTATGATCTGAAAGTTAGCAAAGTTGCCTTGAGTTTTCAAAACAGTACAATAAGAGTATATTTTTAATGTTAATTGCAGTTTAGTTATTTTGTTTTGTTAGAGCTACATTCATGGACTTTTATTAATAGATTTCTATCCTATGTACAATGTATTGCCATAAGAATTCTTCTGCAACCAAAGCAAGTGAAAATCCTTTCTGTAATGTATCAATCCACTTTAAATATTTAGTTGGTTTCTCAGTTGTTGATTACTGTAGTTTTGATGCTGATTAACCCTTTCCTTACAGGTTCTCCCTCATGTCTTATCTCACAGGCCTACATTTAATATAAACTGTTCATGAGTTTTCCGTAATATCTGTCATTTGAGAGTCTGAGGGATTCCCAGGGAAGCCAGAATGAAGCAAAACAACATTCAAAGTCACAACTTGATGATCTTGGAGCTCTTTCCCAATCTTTATGATTTTGTTATTCGATGTCTTCTGCAGATATAATAATTATCTGTGGAACCATAATTTTTTATCCTTTTCCTGTCTTGGTTATGTTGCTCTTGCTTAAGAATTTATTTTGTGTCAAGTTTACTTCATTAATTATATTTTGCATCATTCCTATTTATACCATCATATGATAGTTTAGCCAGAGTACCTCTAAAATATTTTTCACAAATTAATGTCCTTGAAGTACATAGTTTTGTCTTTCACCCTTGCCATCATCTGTATTTATTTTAGCTATAGTAATTATTTCAAGTAGATTGTATTTCATTCAAATGCTTAAATATTTTTCAGTAAGCTAACTTCAATAGGGATTTGGTCTTTCTTAGAAATTACTCATGTGTCTTCTAGATCTATAAATAAAAAGAGAAAAATCTGTGTGTCTAAAACTGTCAAATAATTATGTTTGCCCTGTGTTTTATTCAGTAAGTCATTTCAGACTACCTTTTATAGTTAGTCTGAGAAAATAATATTCACAGCTTCTTACTGTTTGCAGCAAAACTCAGTTCTTTATCTCTTTTGCAGTAATATTTTCCCAAAGTTAACATTTATTCCTATCATCTCAAAAAGCCATGCGACCAAAACAATATTAATTTTCTAAACTTCTGAATCATGATACAAATATTCTTGGGTTTGTATCTTTTTTGTTTCAGTGGAGAAGGAGTCTTTATTTTTGCACAGAAGTTAAAAGGATATCTTAATTAAGATTATTTAATGTTCTGTTCTGTGGGAAGGAGTACTGGGTGTTTCTTCAACAGTGGAAAATCTTGTGGTCTCTCTAAAGCTCTGGTTGCAATTTTGTCCTCAACTTCACTTTCCTGTACTAAACTGGCACTTCTTTCATCCATGTGCTTGAAGACTGCAACTCCATTAATCCTTGTGATATGATCCTCCCTTATGTATATTCTTATTTCCTTTGCATACAACTATCTCCCTTCAAACAACCACCAAGCTATAAATGCATAATAAATTATAGCTTGAAAAAATATTTTAGACATTTGATCCTTAACCAAAAAAAAAAAAAATAAAATATAAAATTAAATAAAAAATAAAAAATATTTTAGATTTGGTCCTTAGACAATCCAAGAACTTTAAATGGTTTAACTTGATCCCAGGCTTTAGCTTGGCCTATGCAAGTTTTTAATTCTTTGTGCCATAAAAAAAATACAAATTAATTCTGAAAAAATAAACAGAGCTGGGAGTAGGGGATAGTCTTGTGGTTAGGAATGAAAGATTATACAATGCATACCTGAAATGAGCAAAATAAAAGCAATCTTGGTTTGGTGTGAGCACTGCTTTTCATCCTTTCCAGCTGCGTATGATAAAAGCTAAAAGCAGCAAAGTTGCAAAGAGGGAATGATACTGCAAAATGTTTCTGTCTGCTTTGCTTAATGAGAGCACTTGGATAAGGAAATATTGGGCTGGAACTTGTAAGTTTGATAAGCTTTTAATACAGGTTCAGATAAATTCACAAAAGCTGGAAGAGCAAGGTTGTAATCTCAGGAGAAGAATCTGTGCATCACTTGATCAGACTGCTGAGCATTTTACAACTGTGGCAGTAAATACTTCAAGCCCAAGGGTCCCAGTGCCTCTTACCAGCCAGACTCCCATAAAGCCCTTGACAACTTTGGAAAATAAATGCTTAAGAAACCTAGACATTTCAGTGAGACTCTCCATAGAAATACAGATAGATAAGCAGGAAGAAAGAAAAGCACATCAAGTTTGAAACTGGTTTTGTCAATGATAAAGAGATTTAAAGCTAAGGCTTGAAGCATTTGAGTAAGCTATCACGTGGTATTGAAGCATTGTGAAACTAATTAGAAAGTACAGGCAGGTAGACAGACAGGAATGGGATAGTAATGGCAGTTATAGTTCAGTCCATATTTTCCTATATATTTTTATTAAAAATAAGCAAACTATATTTTTTTCCTGAATGTGTGTGAAATACGAAGACATTGACACCTACAGTGATTTTCTTCTCTCCTAGAAAATGTACAGCTTTTCTTCAAAATTTAATTGTAAAACCATATTCACTTGGCATGTTACAACTGGGCTGTGGCATGTGGAGAGCAGCTCAGTTGCTTGGTGCCAGTAACACCAAGGTTGTGCATTTGATCCCTGCATGGGCCATTCACTTACAAGTTGGACTCGATGATCCTTACCTGTCCCTTCTTACTCAGAATATTCTGTAGTTTTCTGATACAGCTTCACATGAGCTCTGTTTTTAAGTAATTCATCTTTGAAAGATACACTTAATAGATAATACACCTAGTTACAAACAAATGACTGTCTAAATAGTTTTGTTTGTCTGTTTTGGGTAAGATTGCCCCTAATGTATTATCTTTATGTCTTTAACATGAAAACTGACACTGTAGCTTCACAAAAGGGAACACAGCATGTTCATTCTAAAATCAGTTAATACCTCTTCAGTCAGTACGGTGTTCACATGATACATTTTTGTAATTTTTATTTAATATGCAGTGTGGAAAAACTGTCTAGTTGCAAAACATTAAAGTGATGTGTATTGATCTCTGAAAGCACACTTCTTGCACACTGATTTTCAGGGCACCTCTGCCTGCTACTCTGCCCTGCTTTGCAATCTTTTCTTTAACACTTTATGCAGATATCACATTTCTATACAATTCTGGCTTTAGATCACATTTTCACTATTGTACCGATCCTTGACACCTTTTGAGATTGGCAAAGGAATCCTGGATGACACTATCTGAGGTCTGTTCTCCTATCTTTAACTGTTTTCAGCCTGACTTTCTAAGAAAACACATATGGAGTCTATGTGAACACAAAAGGGTAGCTTGTGTGCATGTCACAGGGTAAACTGAAGACATTTGGGAAATTTCAAAGAAGTTTTACAGTCTCAAATGTAATTAAGGTTCCTTAAAAAACTTTGTTATGAGAATGGAGGAAGCTGCATTGCATGAGAGCAAAGCCTCAGGCTGCAGTTAGAGCTGGTAGGCCAAGTGCCTGCAGCATCCACACAGCTCTGGCTGCACAGTGTCACTGCATCTCAGCACAGGGCAGGCAAGATCCATGATAAAGAGAGAAATCAACAGGGGTTTTTTTGTTTTGTTTTGTTTTTTTTTTTTTAATGAAATAGTCTGTAGAACAGTACAGCTAAAATAATTAATTTTAAGATTTATATATCCTGTGAATAGTTTAATTGATAATCCTGGGTTTGTTGGATTTGTTTTTTTCTTTGTTACGACATAACAGAAAAATCAAGAGATGTCTCAATTTCTACCTGTATTTTTGATTTTGTGGAAAGTTTATTTAGATAAGTCTGATTTTGGATAAATCACTTAAACTTTTCATTTTTTCATTTCCTTTATAAATTTGAGATAATGTATATTTGCTGCTAAGGACTTTTCAAAGATGCATGAAACAATAGGTGATATATCAAGTGTAATGTACTATTGATAACTTTTTATTAACTGTCTGCTTTTTCTTTGGTGAGGTAGTATAAGGTTGGAAATGAAAGACTAACAATTACCTTTTTTATATACATTTATTTAATAGTTCCAATACTTTTGTCATTAAACGCATGTTTCAGCATGTGCTTCCCCAGATCTGTATTACAAGAAGATCAGAATAAGAGAAGAATAGATTCAGTCCTCAGATATTTGTACTACTAAAATTATGACAGGCATATGGCAAAATGACAAAGTGAGATTTCAGTTCCTAGGGGAAGAAATAAAATCTGATTATTCACAGTCATTGACTCTCTACTTACACTGTGATGATATAAACTGTACATGCTACAAAACCATCAGGTGTCTGTAAATAAATGTTTTTCAGTGAAAGCCTTCAAGCTTTCTTTCAAACTTGCATAAGAACATCAGAAATTAGGTAGCTGCATCTCATAATGAACTCTGAACCTCCTATTTTATATGAAATTGCAAAAAGTTACTGAAACAAAAATCAAGTTGTAATGCTTATTTTAAGTATGATATATTACTTCACTTATTATTTACTTTGTTTGGGAATGTGTATATACCAGAAAAGCTCAAGAAAACAAAAAGTAAAGAAAGCTCCTTAGTAAAAATCCATGTACTTGATCTGTCCAAATGAAAAATTTATCTCATTTATATTGTTCAAATCACTATTTGCTTTTTTCTTAAAAAATAAATGAAGAGATAAATCAATAAATAAAACCAACAACCAAATATTTGATATGAATAAATTAACATGCCCCCATAAAAAGGAATGTTAGCATTGAATTCAGACATTTGGTTCTGGTACTGTCATCAGAATTGACAAATCTGTCATTTCCCTTTGAAAATCTGTATAAATATACTATGGTACACTGGAAAATATTTTAAGGGCTTGGAAGATGTGTTTTAGATTCTGTTAAAGTATAAAATAAAGGTTTTCAGGGAATTTCAGCCCATTTCCAAATTATAATTAGGAATGTAGCTTTTGGGGTCTTCTTTCAAGCCAAAATAAAGCTAGCAAGATTCTTCTGGCACACTTCTTCTTCTCAGGCCCTGCACCATATAATTGTTTCATAAAACTGTCCAGGTCACTTAAAACTCTTGAGGTTTCTGGCCTTCAGTAGCTCTTCTGGAAGGTGCTCCCACAGCCTCCCTGTTCTCCTGTTTGAGGAAGTTTCCAGCCTAAATCTGTTTGTGGCAAGTTTCTAACCTGCTGCTGTTGAGGGTTTTAAGATTCAACTGTCCTTCTCCACTGTGAGGGGGGGGTCTAATGATGTGATGCATTTGACTATTCATATAATTCTTGCTCTTGCAGTGTTTTCTTTCAAGACAGGCTGTGTTCTGAAAGACTCTTGTAGAATATGGACAGCCAGATACTGATTCAGATGAGATCCCACTAGTATTTTTATACTTGTATTAACTCTTTGCTGCTTCAGTTGAGCTTATCTTGTATAGTATGTCTGAAGAAGTTACTTGTGTTTTACAGAGTCCTGGGTCAGCAAAGAAAAATGCATGTTTTTCTTTTACCTGAGTTCTGACTGATGAGCTACTGAAAAGTAAATTTGCAATAGTCCTTGGGGAGATTTTTTTTTTGTTTTAAAGTTAGGCACCAAAGGAAAACTTCCAAATGTGCCTTATGAATGACTTTAGAAAGATGAAAGAATCTCCAGAGAATGTCCATGCATCCCATTTAGACATGGATCTAAAGTAGATAATATAAAATGTATGTGTATTTGTTGACATCTTGCTATTGATTATACAAAGAACTGTGAAGTTATGAAGTTTTTAGGTGGATTGGATGAGTTGAATCCTATCCCGGCTTTGTACTTTCATTTCATCCCATGTTTAATATTCCACTCCATTTTTTCCTTTGTGTGATGTTCTTCTCCCTGGCAGTGCTTCTCTTTTTTTTTTTTTTAGGGGTGAAATCACAAAAGTAAAATTATAAATAAAATTAATACCAAGACTGCTTCAGGAGAAACTCTACTGGAGTTATCTCTTTTAGCCCAGAGGTTCCCCTTTTAGCACAGTTCATAGGCACTTCCTCTGCAACAGCCACTTTAGTCAGCACCTTCACAGTCTTTTTCTAACTTTTTTTTTTTTTTTTTTGAGTTTTATCAAGTAATCTCCATTGTGACACCTTACCAAATGTTCTGCTGAAGTTCAGATAAAATCTAATCTCTCTGTGCAGTTCTTTTGTCTGGAAAATCAAGTATCCTATCAAAGGAAAAATCAGGCTGGTCTGACATGACCTACCTTTACTAAAGCCATGTTACATTTTATTCTGTTGTACATTTACCTTGAGTCATTAATTATTCTTTCCTTCAAATTTCATCATATGGTTCGCATGGAGCCTGAGGTGTGAAAGGATAAAAGATTTTGGGTGATTTTTTTCTCCAGAGTTGGTACAAATCCTGTTATGACTTGAGCACATTTTGTAGCTCTGCCTAACATCTTCATTAAAAATCTTTCTGTTGGGTCTGGTATTAATTATATGGCCATTTTTCAGAGTTCTGAGATGAATGGGAGCTTGTGAGTAGGCTCAAGTGCATTAAGCTGTTTAAGCTTTGCTTGTTCCTTGACTATGATTATGGACATATACTTACCTCACACATTGACTTCACTGAAGACTTCCATTTAATTTGGCAATCACACTGATTTCTGCTGTGCTATTTCAACTGCTTTGCTAGAGCTACTTTTATTCTCCTGGTAGGTGAAAAAGTTTTTGGCACTTCCTTGAGCATTTTTTTTCTTCAGGGAGAAATTAATTTTCGCACTTAAAGTTCTTTCTTTGTATCCAGTCATTTTAGACTTTCTGCTCTTTCAAATATTATCTGCCCATTTGAATCTGGAGACAATATATAAAGAGGTTTCCCTTACACTGAGATGCAAGTTCCAATAAATACTTGAATATTTAATATAAAGAAATTCAGGTGTCCTTCATCAGTGTGTTTTTTACCTTTTTTTTTTTTTTTTTTTTTTTTTTTGTCTGAGTGGACTAATATTTTCAAATAAATCTCAAGGGAGCTCTTGGGAAGTTGTTTTAAAGTATGTCCTGTCTGCCAAGTAGTTTATTTTCCTGGTAAAAATAAATAGCTATGCACTTTTAATAGTAAAAATAAGCTTATATTACTTGCACACTATTAAGAGAGTTTCTGGTTAACCAAAGCTTGTTTCCAGTGGCTGTGTAATTTCTTAAGTGGAAAGAAAAAGGCCTTGATATTAGTGACCAAACATCTTTTACAAAACACTTAGTCTAAGATATGAAATGACTATTTTAAGTCATTAAAAAGTAATGGACCAAACAATGTTTTGCAATGGAAACATAAGATAATACTGCAGTGGCACCACATTGCTTAGTAACAATCACAGAATTATTGTGCTCTAGGTTCTCCAGATGGATGTGGAAAGGAAGAAAGAGCAAGTGCCTGTAAGAACATGCCCCACACCAGTGAATGTGGTTCTCCCATTACATGAGGTCTTTGGCTGTCTACATTTAGAAGTAACATTTAGAAGTAACATTTAGAAGTGGCTTTGAGATGCCAGCGTGTTGAGCCACTTACTTTACAGGAAAGGAGAAATGCCATTGATTAATGCCATTTTGGACTGAAGCTCCTTCATTTGTTTCTTGTAACTGAGTGGACCATGATCCAAGCAACCTAATTCAATGAATAAGGGAGTACAGTACAGTTACAAAGAGTGTCACAACTGAATATTTTCTTATGAAATTAAAATACCACACTGGCAGTGACCCTTGGCTGTATATTTTCACTCCTGTATCAAGTGGAGAGAAAGATAATTATTTACCTAGTTTGTTCAAATGTTTAGTCAATGAGGTTTTGGAAAGCTGCTAATGAAGTAGAGAAGCCAGTATTCTCTTTTGCAAATGTTAAAGGAGGCTGTTATGTGCCCCCACTGAGAATATGCTGCACCATTTGCTGTCTGCAAAAGGTTCTGCATGCCAATAAGACATCACCAGTTTCTTAATTTAGGTTATGGAATGAAGCAGAAAGAGCTGTTATTACCTGCTGGGGTATCCTGATGTTTAGGACTGGAACCATCTGGTTACTCTGTTTTGGTTTTTTTTTTTTTTTTTTTCTTAAATCAATTTAACCTAATCTTAAATAGATTTTAATTTTATCTAAAAGACAATTTGCAGAATTTGCAGTAAAAGGCATAGTGCAAAGTTTAATGAGAAGAGTGAATGCAAGTAAAAGGAGTAAGCCCACATAAGTTTGCTTAGCATAAATGTTAGTTCAAGGGCTTCTTTTGTCCCCATGCCCTCTGACACTGGCTGTGTTCAAACCAAGACACCTCATTTTCCCCAGATTATGAATGTTTGCAGGAGACAGTCTGTGTAGTCCATTTTCATCTTTCATGAAAGAGACGATAAAAAAGAAGATAATTCATTTTCAGACTCTCTTATGCCTCTAGTCCTTTGGTATTCATCAATCTAATTAATTCTAATCACTGCTGTTTGTCCTGTTTCAGAGATGTTCATGTTTAATTAACCCAGCTGAACAAATCGCATCCTTCCAGCTAGACTGACTTTCCTGCAGCTGAACACCGGACATTGACAATTGGGCATTTGTTGTCTAGATTCCTTTTTTGAAGCAAAGGAAAGAAGCAGGCATTTGTAATGTGTGACTCACATGGTCTATTTTAGCCATCTGTGTACACTCGAGAGGGAAGAGCAACATGCTGGAGGCACCCATTTGTCTCCATCAACTGTAAAAGAAGCCTTGCCATCCTGCACAGATTTAGGGATTGTCAACCTTAGGTGGGGTGGTTCTCATCCTTAAGGACTGTTCTTTTACTAGGTTAGGTTTTTACCAAACCCACTGGTTTCATTCATGATGAAGTCCTGTCCTCATCTTGCAGAGCTGGGAAATTTCCATGCCCCGGAGAAAAACTTCTCATTCTCCCTCTTTGCTTACCCAGCAATTACAGTGTAGCCGTACATTATGTAGCTGGGACTGTGTGTGCAACTCAGAGGAGAGCTCTTGTTTAGGATCAGTTCTGGAAGGGACCCCTCAATGCTGGCATTAACTGCTTTGGAAGGTTCTGGCTCTTTTTCATGGCATTGGGGTCAAGGCAGTGAAAATCTGCCCTGCAAGACCTGGGGCACAGACAGGAATTCACAGCATTGCCCTTCTCCGTGATCTCCTGCAGTTTCAGGACTTTGCCAGCATTCCACTTGCACCTGCAAATGTTCCAACAGCAAAGGGAAAGAAACTGGGGTAATCCATATGGAATCTCAAACAAAGCAAAGCTTTCACAGAAACAGTGTTTGCAGTAGGTAGAACATTGTAGATATTCTAAAACTGGTGCAATTGTGGGCAACTGTAGAAGGGAGGGAGCATTTAGAAACATCCTTAGTATCTGAGAATGAACATCTTCAAACACTTGTGTTTAAACTGAACCTGAATGCCTGTGCTCACATGCAGTGATGAACTGATGCTGGCTGAAGGCTCCTAGTGCCTCATCCAGAACATCACATTAAATAAAGTGCTGGTCCTGATAAGATTCCTCCCCAAAAATACCATCAAGGTTAACTTTGTCCCAGCAGACTTTCTTTGAGGCTCTCATCACTTCAGCTTTATAAAGCACCAGGTATTTGGTCTACATTTAGCATAAAACCAGCATGAAGTCATAATGTCAGCATAAAGAGCTTATTACAGTGAGCTTGTGGAAATGTGAAAAAAAAAGTGATTATGTCCACATCTGACCTGCTTCAAAATTGTATTATATTGGGTGATCTGCCAGAGGACAGATCTGATATAATTGTCTGTGGAGCTTAGATTTTGTTCCATCACACTTATGTGAACTTACCTGCCTGTTCCAAAGAGAATAAAGAGATGGTGATAATAAACCACCTAGTGGAGGTATTAGGATGACAAAGGTGCTTTTAGTGCAACTGCAGTAGTATTCTCTCCCTCTAAGGAAAACTAAATAAAGTGTTCTGGTGCCTGGCAGGAATAACAAAAAGGGGACATTCTCATTGTAAATAAAAATTTAAAAAATCATTTTAATAAAACAACAGTGCTAGTGCTTGATTTATTCATTTTTAGTTCTGTATTTCCTAGTAGAAAAATAATCAAGAAAAAATAGACGTACCAAGCTTTTAGTACCCCTTTGTGATTCAAACAATATTCCAATTTCTTGATGGTGTAGATTTCATTAATTTAAAAAACTAGTTATATTCTCAATATCCTGGCTATTCATGTATGTTACAAAGCACACTAGTGCTTTGGTTTTGAAAGCTAAAATATAACAAGCTGTTAATGGAATTTATATTTGTGATCCCAGGAGATTTAAATGAAGTCTTGAGGGTAACCACAATCCCTGGTGAGAATTCTCTTTCTTATTAAAGCTGACCTGGACAGAACTGGCATTCATGCCACATTGAAATTGTCCAGGGAAAAGAATCTCTGTGGGAGACAACACACATTTTTCTTGTCTCCCTGCCTCTTGCCAGCCTAGCATAGCACTGCACCTTAGTCATTAGCAAGGGAGAAAAGGAAACTAGTACTTCCCAGTTCTGGAAAAGAAAACCACTAAAGAAAAAATATACTTACTAGATTCCACAAACTAATAATGAAAGGTTTGTCTGATCACCAACAACTTACTCCTGACCTCATGAACTGGAAAATATTTTCTGTTGTCCTCGGGTAAGTTTTGTCAGTGAATTGTTTCAGGGTTTCTTGGGATGCATGGAGTAACCTAAAAGGTGACTTGCTTGGATTTAAAAACATTTATTTATTCAGTACACTTCAGTTTGCTAATTATTTAGCCCAAACAGAAGCAATTAGCTGCCAGTAAAACATTAGCAATAATCTTTTTGTGATGTTCCCTCCACAGAGTTAGCACCTGCATCATAAAATTCTTGGTCAAAATCACCCATCTGCCTCAGTCTCTGCATTAATAAAGTAGGAAAACTGGTCTAGAAAAGTTAAACAATATAAACAACTTCGGTCCTAAAAAATAAATTAAAATAATGTGTTTTTTGCATACATCTTTTCTATCAAACTGATGTTTTAAGGTACATTTATTTTTGCATTTACCTGGCTTGAAGTTACGAAAACTGCTTTATAATTCCGAAGCAGAGATTTCCTAAATAAAAACTTAACACTAAATATCAGTTTTCTTGCTAAAAATAAAACTGAATTCTTCCAGTAAAATGTGGGAAGTTATTTGAAATTGAATGCATAGTGTTATTATTGTACTACTTTGTAATGAGGATATAAAATGAAGAATACTGATGGGATACTCTAGCTAACTCTGTGCGGTGCCAGCCACTTTGTAACTGCCATCACACTTTAGGAAAAAGAGATCAGCTTCTTTTAAAAAAGAAGTTGAAAAAATCAAAATACTTAGGAAGTTATTGAAGAGGAAAAGGAAGCATAAATTTTGTGTGCAGTTTTTAATGGTGGCAACCAATTTTCTGAAAAAACTTAAAAAAAATATACATGATCATGTGCTATTTTTGGAGAATTATAAGCATCAAATAAATCTGTCAGGAAGCCAGATAACTGCTTGAACACAGAATTATCACTGTGGTAACTTACATCAGTCTTAGAAGGTGGTTTGAACTGTCTTGCTGGTAGATTTGAAAACAGTGTGAAATACATTCAGTCACTGGCCATATGGCATGCATCCACCTTCCAGCATGAAAGCCAGTATGTGGCACTAATGTGTATTTCAGAGGCAAACTAACTTCCAAGTGGCTGAAGGATACCAGCCAGCTGCCTGCATGGACAGAGAGAGAGAAACCAAAACCCAAGGGGAGAACACTGCTGAAATCCTTTAAGTCTCCTGTGCCTTTGCACCAACTGTGTGCCTTATAGAGTTCTGAGCAAAACCAAACAGGAAGATCATAGACCTCTTGCACTGCCAAATATTTTGTGGTCTCCAAGAGCTTGAGAGTTGAACTGTGAGACCTGTGTGGTATGTGAGAGGGCTGGAAAGGATTGTTTCGAGTCGGGAGGCAGTGACAGCGCTGCTGGATCTCAGTAGCCTGCTGAGGTGCCAGACAGCCTCTTCCTTGGAGCTTAAAATGGACGAGGGAAGTGATCCAACAGCCTGAAAGTTTATGCATTAAGGTCAGGTGAAGTACAAACTCCTTAATTACAGTGCTTACCAGAAGGAGGGGAAAACACTGTGGAGTTTGCAAAATCAGAGTTATATTTCCTTCTTTCAAATACACCCTTCAATTTTTAAAAGTTCACTGTGAGAGTTTTCCTTTTTTTCATTGTGTACTTTAGAAGCAGGAAAATATGTTGTTTCTCGGCGTTAGCAATCCTCCTAATGCTGCCCGAAGTTGGCCAGAGGCAATAAAGTGTTCTCTGATACTTTTTTTTGTTTGACAGACTTTTAACTGACTTAAATACAGCTGAAGGGTATGTTGTGAAGTACTGTCTTTTAGGCATTCTTTTTGCTTGCTCCTTGCACCCAAATCTTTGCTTTTTGTAGCAATTGTGGTGATCAAGTCCCTGGGATGCCTTTCTTCCATGGGATCATAATGTGTTAGGAGTGAAAGAAATATGAGCTGGTTTGCTGCAACAGTACCAATCAGACCAGCTCCAAGAAAACCTGTTGTGAATTCCTCTTTCAGCTGTTGTTGCTGCTCCCTGGCCAGAAACCCTACTCACTCAAAGAGGCTGCTCTTTTTCCCCTTCTCCCTCTCCTTCCCTGGCTTAGACTTATGACTTTCTCCTCTCCTCCTCCTCCCTCTTTTCTGAAACTCGTTGTTCTTAGGCTGAAAGCAGACACCAAAACCACCACAAACTGTTTTCTTTGGTTTGAAGCAGCCCTTTTTGTGCATTGTGTGTACATAACGATTTGCTCACAGTTCAGATCAGGCACCATTCACTGGAGAGAGCAGGAGGTACTAAGACATGAGAATGCTGAAAAATTTTTTATGAGGAGAAATTGCACTAATCATAATATAAAGACTACTTCTGACTTTAGAGGTCCCTCAGGAGCAGGGCACCACCAACAACAGGACATCAGTTGGGATGAAAATCCCTTGGGATCTCACCATGTAGCGGGTGGCAATGTCTTCTGACCAAACTGGGTGATGACATAAGAGGGTTTTTATCACTGCTAAATTTTAGACTGTTTTAACAGGACAGACATACATTGCCACTTGATCAGTCCTTAAGAGCAGCTGAAAAGTTTCAGTTTCCATTTAAGACTCAGCAACAAGGTCACTTCTGAGTCAGGTCTAGATTTTTCAGATGAGAGTCATCAGAAAGACAACTGATTTTGAGGGAATTTTACTTTGAGCCCTGGCTAGGTTTAGTCCCTAATGAAGGACAAGAAAACGTGTTTTTTCCAGGTAACTCAGTTCATTGCATGGTGGGTTTGACTTTGATCATAGCTATTGTTCTTTTTTTTATGTGTTTCAGAGGAGTCTGTCACAACTGACAGACTGTGATTGGTGCTGTGAAGGAGGAGTGTGAATCAAATTTTTAAAAAACAGTCAATACCAAAATAATCTTTATTAGGCAAAGACATCAAGGCTGTTAGGTTTTCCTCCCATAGTCAGTAACAACCAATTTTTCAGCTTTGTGGATGAAAACCTGCAACTGCCCAAATGATGCACATGCTCACTTTTTCTGCTGTTTGGTGCTTTTTTGCACACATTTCATCACAAGTTGAAGGGCTTTGCATTGAAGGGTGCATTCCCAGCCATTCTAGATTATCTGACTAAATTCTTTTGCATCCTACTAAATGATGAAACACAGTAGCCAGGAGAGTTTTCAATAAAAGCATTCGCTCCTCTGTGAAACTTACTCCCTCTGGTGTTTCAGCAGAGCCACTGCTTGGTGACTTCTAAACCCAGAGTTAGAATTTAATTACATTAGAGTATTGAAGCCATCCGTAATCTGTGAAATTGTTATAAAAACTTACTTTATCTTAGTTAAAAAAAAAAAAAAAATCAGTCACTGTTTTTATAAAGACACTCAAGTGTCATTACAGTGAATGCAAAGAACCAGACACATACCTTCCCATCTTGGTCTGAATGTCATCTTCCCTATTTATAATCCTCTCATTTTACTATATTATTTCATTGCATTTCCAAGTTTTTTGGCATTAAAGAAAAATAATTTGTCTGATTTTGGAACCTTTATGTAGAAACCACTTGTAATTTGGGGTTTTTTTATAGTGTAAAGCTATTTTTAACTGTTAAGCTAGGAAAAAAAAAGGCATTGTAAGCATGCTTCTGATTTAAATCATTCCCAGTTCTGCTGTATTGGAATAAGATTGACTGGATCAAACATGAGGCACGTATCATGTAGGCAAAATTTGTACATAGCAATTGAAGTGTTTCTTGCATGCCTAAGATTGTAAGTCACTCGAGCTTCTTACTGCACTGTGGGGAAATGCTGCCACCTGTTTGGTTTAGCTCTCTACACTTAATAAGCCAGAGTACGTTTCTAGGACTCCTGCAGTCTTCTTTATATCCATTTTGTTTGGCTCAAGCAAAGGATATTTTAAACAAGCTGGAAAGGAAGAGTTTAAACTTCCCAGGTGAACATTGTGAAAGGTGTTTTTAGATTGGCATGTTACATGGGGTGTGTTGCTGAGCTTGCAGATGGCATAAAAAGTTACTGCCTGTCAGGTGAGATAAAGTGACTGTATATGTGCACATTAAACCTGTCCCCACAGTGAAATAAAATGCTCACCTAAATGAGGGAGTACAGAAAGCAGGTACAGGTTCTCGTCTGCCAGATGCTTAAATTTGCTTATTTGATCTCCCGTAATCACCTGCAATAGAAATTAAAATGAGAGCAGGAGTAGGAGGAAAATCAGCTTGTGTTTTTTGAGTGTATAAAGCACTATTAGCTGATGCTCAGTCTCTTGTATTGAGGAGAATAAGATCCTTGTAAACCCTTATGCCACTGAAGTCAGTGTGAACTTTGTCATGGGACTATGAACAAATCCTTAAGAGGCATACTTCTCTCAGGCTGTAAAATATCTTACTACAGTACACAGTCAGCTATGGTCAAATACCAACAGCTACACACATATCAAAGTGTTTAAAGTTAGAAAGAATCAGATAGAAGTTGTTTAGACAGCCTAATGCATGATACCTTTTATTTCTGTATATAGCACTGCCATTCGTTGGGCAAAAACATTTATAGAAGAATGCAACCACAGATCCTGGATAAACCAAGAAGAACTTTTATTACCACAATGTTTTGGTGAGCTAATCATGAATAAGCATGAGGTTAAATAAAAATTCCAAGAAAACTTTTATTATAAACTTTCTATATTTTTCTTTTTATAGCAGCATGTGGTGCTGTCCTCATGCTTTCTAACAATGCATTTCTGTAGATGGATGTACATGTGGAAGAAAAATAAGTTAATTCAAATGCCTAACAATTAAATGAGCATGTAAGAATTTACAGTCCTTTCTCTAAAGATTCTTGAGGTCTTTATGTATAATTTAAAGTTTCTTTAAGCGTAGTTACGGTTTTATTCTATCCACTAGCCCATAAACTTGTAACTATAATGGTAATAATGGCATTTTTCATATGAGTGTATTTATCTTTCTCTACAAATACATCTTACATGCATGTGCAAATTGGGTTTTGTTTTATAGCAGCTTTTAGCAATGAATACAGATATGAGCAAATTCTTGAGAGATCTTCATATATCTGTTATACTGTTGTCAGACAGAGTTATGTCTTTGATACTCAAATGGTTTCTAATGCCTGAAAATTTGCACTTTAAAAGGAAAAAGAAAATATGACTTTTACTTCTGTTTCTTTTTGCTTATTGTGAGTACTTAGGTAGCAGAGAAATTCCTTTTAAAAAGCAGTTCTGATGTAGGCACTACTGCTGATATAATTTAACATTGGTCTTGATAGGAGTATTTTAATGAAAAAAACATACTTTGTGTCCTGTATCAGTATAAACTGTTTTAAACCAGCATTCATTCTAGAGACATTTCCATATTCAATTCATTTCTTTCAGCAGAAAGGTAGTAATAAAAGAAAGCTCATACAACACATGATATTAACACAAGAATCTGACATTAATGTTCAGATGTCAGTCCAAAAAAATAAGTGAATGAGGATTAAAATGTTGTCTCATTTTTGCAGAATGTAAGGTGCTGAATGCAAACATGGTGTGAATATGTCATTGCCTTTGGTAATTTAAAGACTGAAGGAGAAGTGTGTCTCCTTATATGTCTGTTTTCTTGGAACTTAATAACCAATCCTACAATCTAGAAAACAAAAGAGCTGTTTGTGTGTCATCTGGTTTTTTCATAAATATTCAGGGAAGACCTTTGTTGCTCTGTGGAAACTGCCTCTACAAACATTTTAAATGTAGAAATATGAATTGTTCATGCAGTCTTTGCTTTCATAAATACCCCATCCTGTTTGGCTAAACCCCATGTAAGTGGAATTTGGATGGCAAGACTTCCTTCCTTGAAGGCTTGCAAGGGTTCAAGTGGCAACCAGGCTCTTGCTTTCTGCTTTTTCTCATCAAACTGTTAAATTTGTAGTGAGAGGGCAAAGAGAATTGGAGCAGGGCTGTTGGTACATGGACACCCTCCTGCTCCACATCCTACCCACCAGGAGAGCAGTGTAAGGATGCCCAGGAGTGCCCACTGCTGTGATGAGCAGGGTGGGTTCCCAGCCACCCATTGCCAGGGCTGCCATCCACTGCAAGACAGTTCCAGCAAGACAGAACAGTAATTGTGCCTGCCTTGCAAAATGGACTTGCAGTAAGCAGGTGCCTGTCCATCTGCAAGTGTGCTTTGTCACTTACTTCTTTTCTGGAGGGCTACTGTTTAATCTTGATGGAGGACAGGGGGCAATCTGACATCCTGGAGAGATTTGTGAGCTAAAAAATAGCTGTTTCTTGCACAATTATGCTTACAGAAACCCCTTTTTCTTCCTCATGCTCACTCCTGGAATTAATCTGGATTAGTCATTGTTGATTTGGGGTTTATTTTACATCAAGCTTACTTTTAATCTCTTTGCCATTGTTTGGATAATGATAAAACAGAGGAAGAATCAAACCGGGACAGATAAGATTACAGAATTACAAATAGAGTACCCCTAAAAATTTTCTTCACAACTTTTAAATAGATTTCTCTGGACTATAAACTCCAAATTCTTGCTGACAGATTGACCAGCAACGACCTTTCCAACAGCTCTTTAGGTATAATTTTAACTAATTTCTTCTTTTCCATTCTCCATAAGAGAGTGATGAACTCAACACAGAGACCTTGCATAAAATAATTTAATTTAATTGTGCCATTTTTTAAGCATTCTTAATGGAGACTGTACATTTTGTTAAATTTCTGGAAAGCAGATTTTTTTTTTCCTTTGTTCTCAAGCTGATCACTCTGCTGTAAAAAAAAATGGAGTCTCTGTGCTCATGAGAATGGCATTAGAAATGGAGTGTTCCTCTCTCAACCTTCCTACAGCAAATGAGCTGGTACAAATAGGAAAGGGATGGTCTTCAATGAAAGTAGCATCAAGTCAGCAGTCTGTAGCTCTCTCTTTTGTTTGGATAAGTTTCAGACTTTTTGTTCAGGTTAACAAAAACTGTGTTAATAACAGAGCTGTACCACTGCTCCTTGCTGAATTCATGCCTCTTACTGCCTACTAATACATTTTTCTGATGTGACCATAAGTGTCATTATCCGTATCACATTGATAAATGTGAACTCTAGCATCACTCATTAAAGCAATGGATGGAAGTGGGGGTGCACATTCCTTAGTTATGTGTAATCACAGTTCTTCAAGGAACTATAGAAGATAATTTGCATTTAGCATGCCACAGCCAAAGAGGTGGGTTAGGTGTTTTTAACAGATGGCTTTCTAGCCTCTATTTGAAGACCTGCACTGGCAAAGATCTTACAGCCTCCGTGGCAACTTTTCCAGTGGTGGCACCATTCAAACCAGAAACCTTCTTATCATTTCCAATCTAGGTTTACAGAAGTGTAAGATTATTGCTTCTTGACTCATTGACCTTGGTCTCAGAGGACAGATTATTCCTTTTTTTTTTTTTTTTCCCCAAATCATGAGTTATTCTACTTGAAGACTGTTACTGTTTCCCTCTTAGATTTATGTTTAAGCTGTCAGATCACCCAGTGTTTTCCACAAAGCCTTCCCCCACACCCACACCCCGACCTCTGACACTTGCTGTTCGAGGACCACTGCCATGTGGGGTCACTTCTGTGGAACCGCACGTTTCAGTTCTGCTCCGTCTTTTAACAGTTTTGTCTAGAAATTTAAGAAGGTTTCAATAACTACAGAAAAGGGAAAACAACTAATAGCTGGGATTTGTGCTCCAGCCAGCCAAGATTGTTGCTAGCAGGGGGGCTGCGGTGCCGGTGCCGGTGCCGCGGGGCTCCCGGCCCCCCTCACTAGATGGCACCACCGCACCGAGGGACCGGGAAGGGAAGCGGCGCCTGGCAGGGCGAGCTCCGCTCCGGGAAGCTGCTCTCTCTCTCTCTCTCTGTCTCTGTCTCTGTCTCTCTCTCTCTCTCTCTGTCTCTCTCTTTCCAGCGCCGTGTGGCTGGACTTCTGAGATGAACAAACACACACACATGGAGGCCTTGCTTCCTCCAGCTGTGCCGGCTTCACAGAGATCAATGAGTGCCTTTATATGCGTCTCCCTGCGCGGTCTGAATGTACCCTGACTCCTTGTCATTTAAGCTCTTGGAGTCTTACCCTGATGGCTCTTCTTGGTACATCTTCCTGTTAATATTTCTTTAATACATGGGGACTGGAAGTACATTTCTGCAGCCTCAGCCAGATTCATGCAGCTCTGTAGGCCAGAGCCATGAGAAGCACTTGGTATGTGTGTGATTTGAGAGCTGTATTAACAAGATAGCTAGGGTGAGATCCCAGGAAAGAAGAGTAAGGCTTTCATTTTATGTATTAAAATCTGATGGTAAGCATAACAGAAGGTAGTACATCACCTGCAGTAGGAGTAGCTATTGTTGAACACTACTGGTAAGTTACAAAAATAATGACATCACAGAAAACACACGACCAATAACTTTGTGTATATACAGGATTGTCATAAATGTGAAAGGTGAATAGTCTGTTACAAATCTCCCTTGGTCACACTCTTCCATAGTGTTTTATTTTCTGATACAATTTAAAGTGCCTCAATTTAAATAGTTCAATAAATAACAATAATATAATAATAAATAGCTCAACAGTTCTTCTCCCTACCCCATTCTTGTGGTGTTTGTTGCTTGCAGTTTCCCACTGCCCATCAGATTGTTCTTGAAATGTGGATTTGGCATCTGTACAGGAATGTTATGGAGGAAGTAAAACTGGAGTCTGCTTACAGCTCTTGGTCCATCTGTACCATTTGGAAAGCTTGCAACTGTAGACCAGGAGGTTGGAATTAACACCATTTGTTCTTGGCAGGGCACAGTTTCTTTGGGAGACAGAAAAGAATTATTTCTTCTTTTAAGGAAAAATATTGTTTTTCTTTAAAATACATATATATGTATCTCTGTTTGTGTGTTAGCATGTGCACATGCATATATGAGGTAGATGATGATGTTGCTTCCAGGAAAAATATTTCTGAGAAATTGAACTTCCTTCTAAATGCAACAAGTGCCTCAAAGTAGCTGATGCTTTCAAAATTCCAAAAAGAGTTTCATCTCTTCCCCAGAGCTATTTTAATTTGAGATCTCAGAAGCAGGGATTACCTTTAATGTCTTCTTGGTGGAGCAGTACAGCTGAGTAGGATTTTTTTTTATCAGCAACTGTAGTCTGTGTGTCATCGTAAGATATCTATCTACTGTATTTTATTTCTTCATTATGCATTTCATTTCCACACCAAACATAGAAGCACATTTTGCACGAGCCAATGTACTCAACTAACCTTCATCAGATTCCTAAATAAAACAGTACTTGAATATTTGACTTCCTGTCAAATTAGACTGCATCAGCATCCTGAAGAGATCCCATTTCCCTCTTACTTAGAGGATAGTTACCTCTGCACAAGTTTAGTGCTCAGCCCATGGGTTGCCAGAGTGTCATCAGAAATTGACTGGTCTCATACAGTTTGATAAATTTGGTGTCTTGCACTGCAAACCAGCATGGTAATGGTAAAGCAAGGAAGTGAATTCTTTTGAGAAATAAATAATTTCCTCTAAAATACAGAAACAGATCCTGTCCTACCTCCAAAGTACATCCTTCCTGCTTTGTAGTGCACTGGGGAAACATTGCCATGTTGATATAAATATTAACATAAAACTAGAAGGAAAAGAAAAAAACAAGGGAAGAAAGAAATTCTGTATCCAAGATTTGTGTATACAAAACTATGGAAGGTCATTCAAACTACCTACACCAAGACATCTTCCTTACAAATATCACGCGTCAGTAGTCATGGTGAAGTCAGGCTGCAGACTTTGCCACATACATGTGCTTCTCATAAGTTTTTTTTTATTTGTGTTGTTACTAAAGGAAGGGATTTGCAAGCTTGGGATGAGATGGACTGCAGTATGGGGCTGATGCTGGCTGTGGGAGCAGTTAAATCAGTGATTTGGGAACACCAGTAAGGACAGGAAACATGAAAACAACCTGGATTTCTCTTTCAGAGTCCATGGACTTCAGCAAGAAGTAGGAATAACACTGCATGCAAAAGCCATGGCAGCACTGGCTGTGGCATTGTGCTTCTAGCAGTCTTGACTGTTCTGCATCCAGGATACTGCTGATGTGCTGGGACATGAGGCAGGGCTAACAAGCAGGAGGGTGAAGGTTAGGGGCAGATTGAATGGGGTTCTTCCAGATAGGAAATGGTGGGGGGTGACAGGAAATGATACTTTTTAAGCTTGCTTGAAAAGTTTTTGGGGAAAAGTTGTTAACAAGCAATGTTTTCAGGAAATGATGCAGCTTCACCTTGAAGCTGACTTTGGTTAGGGCCAGCCCTAAAACCATGCACAGCCTTGAGGTTCTGGGCTGTCCATCAGAGGTCTTTGGTACTACCCCGTGCTGCACAGGGGGAAGGAGGGAGTGTTGTTCAGCTAAGAGATATCAGAGCAGTAATAGCTTCTAATTTAGACATTAGGACTTCCCTTTAAATATAGCTAAAGGTTCTGTGCTGTTGCTGACAGGCTTTGTCATGGGAACCTCACCTCGGAAAGGAGGAAGAGTGGTGGTTCCTGCCTTAAAATATTAAGCCAGAAGGAGCAACATCTGCTCTTAACTTCCTTAGGAAAATTTCTAGTCAATCAGACCCTTTTTCGTTGGAGACCTATCTTTAGCTACCAAAACATTTTAAATTTTGCAGTAAATTTCTCATAGGCCGCAGGAGTAGAAAATAAGTAGAAGAGGAAATGACCCATGAAATATTTGCAGAGGTGATGTTTTGTGTGTGTTTTGCTAAAATGTCTCCTTCAGTGTATTAAGTGTTTATATAGCACTGCAGCCACTATTAATCCAAGTAGTCATGTTTTTCCTAGCCCACCATGGACCCTTTCCTTATGGTCACCCCCTTGAAATTAATCAAGGTGAGCTCAGAGTTGTCATCACTGGAA
Organism: Rhipidura dahli; assembly: GCA_013399225.1. Classification (NCBI taxonomy): domain Eukaryota; kingdom Metazoa; phylum Chordata; class Aves; order Passeriformes; family Rhipiduridae; genus Rhipidura; species Rhipidura dahli. The sequence continues at coordinate 1,439,777 of VXAC01004729.1, read as the reverse complement.
TATTGTTTATTATTTTAGGAAATGTAATCTACTTCTGCCTGACCAGAGCTGGATGTTGCTAAAAATATTGAGAATGTTAATGTTACACAGGCAGTAAACATCTTCTTTAACACAGGAGAAAGAAGCAAGTGAAGAACCAGCTGATCCTGTATTTCCACTGGTAACATGTCATTAGTTCAAAACTCAAGTGCCACATGCAAGTGCTTACATTGTGGTCATAGAAATCCCTACTTTTCTGAGAACACAGGAGGAAAAGTTTTCTCTTTAATGTGATTTGACATCCTAATATACATCCTAATACCCCCTATTTATGGGTTTGCATTATTAATATCCTTAATACAGGTTTGTTTTTCGTTTCTCCTCATATTTCCAACCTCCTCTCTTCTGTCTGATTTTTGGGGTTTTTTTTCCCCTCTTCTATCCCATTTGTATTTCCTTTGTATGTACAAGAGCAGCTTGAAAGATACTCAGTTTTGTAAGCAGCTACTCATATATCTGGGCACACAAGTGAATTCTTAGCTACAGCAAGGAGAGGTTCATCAGGTAGCAAAGTTCAGCCTTGTGACAGGCAGCAATTCACTGAGGTGTCATTCTGAATTTCTGGTGTCCACTTGCCAACCCACCCATACTACATTTCTTTCCCCTCTTCTGCTTCTCTCTTTTTTTGGATGAGAATGAGAGATTTGGTACCATAATATTAAAATCTCCTTTGTCTCCATACTTAGTATCCTCTTTTGATGCCTGCCCCTAATAAACAAAGAAGTGTAAATAGCTGGTGTTCTTTCTGCCTGAACTGGACCAGGATTTTTAACCTTTTGACCTGTAAAGAAGCACAGTTTTTCTAAAGAATTTCTCAGCCTTTCTAAAGAATTGAGACAATTGCAGAAAACTCAAAAACTCAGAATAGTTGACATCCATCACTCTTCATTTTTGCTTTTAATGACATTTGCCTCTTCCTAACCTCCTATCTTCCAGGACTTTCATCCTTTTATTCTCTTTTTAAAAGTTTTTATCTCCTGGGGGAAGGAGAGGGTGATTTATCTCTTCCTGCTGCTCCCTGTTGCTGATATCTGCCTCATCCCAGGCCTCCAGAATGTAACAATGTTTTGCCCAGTCATCCCTGTGTCATCTTTCACTGTCTTTTCTTATCTTACTTTATGTTAATGTTTCCTTCCCTGTGTCTCTCATTTGGCTTCTGCTGCTCCTACTAGAACATACACTTCAGCTTAAACGAAAGGAAGTAAAAGACAACTTGCCATCACCCCTTTTCTCATCTACTTGCTTTCATTAGATGAAATTTAAGTTCTTTTGCAGAATCATCTGTGATGAAGGTATTTTTCTTGTGTTTCTGTTAAATGCTCATAGCAGTTGTTAGATTAGTTTATTTAGACAGGAGAGGAAGACAGCAACAATGGTCAAAGAAGTGTCTCTATTCACTCTAGAAACCTGACGTGCTGTTAAGGCTACAGTGGATAGGAATATAAAAGGAGTATAATTGTCTGTATCTGCTGACTGTAACATTTATTGGAGCTCTGTTAATCATATTAATAACTGCTACCTGCAAGCCTGCATTAAGACAAAAATTAGGGAAGAACTATAAGTTCTTTCTCATGGCAGAGCTATAGAGAATTTGGCTGTGGGTATTAATAGCTAAGCTATCATATTGCCTTTGAGTTTAAAAGAGAGAAAAGTCACATTCCCAAATACTACTTTCATTGTAAGAGATTGGTAGTTGTTAAAGCCACTAAATACAAGCTACAAATTGGCAGCTGAAAGTTTATTTTTCTTGGCTGAATTCTAGGGTTTTTTTTTTAGCCTCATACTTCTCTGCTTAGCTAAATTGTATAAATAGTGGATAAATTATTTTTAATTTAATCAAGTAGGTGCCCCTTAGAACAGCGACAATACCAAGAAATTCACTGTTCCTGTGTTTTATTTCTGGACTGAAACCTTGCCAGAAACGTGCCCCTTGAACATTTTCCCACTTTATAATCCAAATAGCAGTTAAGGGATGAAAACTGCAGTGTCCTGGCAGTGCGGATTTACAGACATTGAGTCCAAAGGAGTCCAGAGCCAGTGGGTGTGAAGTGACCCCCCCAGGGAGAAGCAGTGTAATGCAGAGCACAAGAGAAATCCACTTTTTTTTTTTTTTCCCCACAAATACATGAATTATATTAGAACATCAAGCTGCATACTTCAATAAAGTGATTTTGTGACTGTAGTAGAGCAGGGTGGTTGGCTTAAGGACTGGAGTATTGTCTGTGCTGGAAGACATGACAAGCAGTGTACAGCTTCCTTCTGAATTGGGTCTGGGGGTTCAGCATTTCCAGCTCCATAATTCCCATCATGCTTGCTATCACAACTGTGTTACACACAGTTACACTGCAGGTCAAGACAATGAACATCCTGATTAAATTAAAATGTCACATAAGACAAGAAAAAACAAACTCCAAACTGGACACTGATAATACAGATAGTGGAAATTATATTGCTTTGAAAATACACCAGGACATTGATCTGATAAGAGGCTCTGGCAGGACTTTAATATGTGGTGGTTCTAGACAATTCATTTTAATTGCTTCTATTTCTATCTTCAGATTAAAAAGTGTATATTTTTTTCTGGAAGGGTGCTTGGTGGACTGCAAAGGCAGTTATTGTTTTTGAAAGTATATTTGGAAGATGATTATAAATCCCTACAGAAGCTAGTTGCTAATTTGCTATTCCAGGCCGTATTTCAGAGATTTGAGATAAACTTCAAGTTGTTTAGTAAAAAAAATGGAAATTGAAAAAAATTGCATTTCTTCTTTGATAACATATATGTAATAAATCCCAAAATTTTTTATAAAATGTTTAGACATTCAGTTTCCTGCTCCTCATCACTGGATTAAGTTTTCTCATAAAATCACAGGGGGTAAATATGTTGATTGTTGTGTTGATTGTCACAGTCTTCTTGTTTCAATTTTTTTTTATTAAATATTTCTTTGTATTTGGAGTAAGTGTTCACACTGCCAAAGAGCCAGAAGTTACTAATGAAGGCTTTGGCATGATTGAAGGCAACTGAAAACAACAGAGACTTTGAGGTGAAAGTTGGGACAGTTGTTTTGTTCATGTTTTGCTTTCACTGATTTGTGAGTATGCATTAATTCATGTCAGTGTCCATATAGCTGTATTTTAAGTGATATTCATAAAACATAGAGAAAAAACTGTAGATATTTTATTTTAGGCAGTGTACAGATAGCAAATTGTCAGTTGTAGAGCTGGCAGTGACCATAACTCCTCCACTTTGATACACTGAATTTGTAGACCAATAAAACTTTTCTGAAGTTTGCTTACAGTTCCATTTTTAAGAGTATTTTGAAAATTGGATGGCCCATAAGCATTATCAGGAAGGTATTACAGGCTAGAGAAATTTCTTATTTCTCCAGAACAGTGTAATTTCTGTATATTCAGAGTTACTTTTTTGTTTTTCAAAAAGAAGCTGTATAACAGTTTCATAATCACTTATTACTGTGAACTTGTTCTTGCTCTCCTCTGTTGGCTCTGATAAAATTATTTCTTTATGATTTCTCACTGGTGCTTTCCTTAATAGTTTTCTTCCTATTTTTATTGTTTGCTTGCTTTAGAAAAACATGATACAATGTATGCTATAGTGGGAAAAAAAGCTTCATTTGTCGTTAGGAAATCATTCCATTTGATTTTGAAGGCTTGATATGATGCTATTACTCCATCATGTGTTAAAGCTTCCACAATTCTCTCTGCCAACAAGGTGCCTGTGGCTCTGCTGTACTGCTCAAAATTTGCTCTTGCTCTGGGATAATGAGCAAGTTTTTCAGCTTTTATTTTATTTGGCTTTCAATCAAATCTTGCAAGCTTTGGTGATTAAACTCATTTACAGGTATGCGTTTGTATTCCACCAAACTGTCTTCACCAGATGCAATAGTATGTTAGGAATTAAGTCAAACTCTACTTTCCTGGGCCATGCTGGCCTAATTACAGTAGAGTATGCTTTAATGAGGATTCTTCTGAGCTGCCTCTGCCTGATATGGCAAACAGCCCAGAGGCAAATTTCAGATCCCAGTGTCAAGAACTGATTGATCGCTTGTCTGCAATTAACAGCTGGGATTCAGGGTCTGGATGGAAAGCTAGAATAAGACTCTCTTTCAGCTCATATAGTTGTTGGCCTTTTCCAATGCAGATGTAGCTCAAAGGCCAAATAGAATAGATTTGTCACGTAGAAGATATTGCACAGATTATGGAGAAATAAGACAGTTTTGATTCAATTAACTCAAAGTCTTTAAATTTCACATCAGAGAATGGTCACAGAGAGTGGAAGGCATTTCATAAGGAAAGAAAAATAGAGTGTCCAGGAGTAAAACAGATATTTTTGTCTGAGAGTGAGAAGAGTGATAGGTCACTGGTTATATAAATGAACATTGCCATCTTTATTTTAATTGTTTGAACCTCTGAGAGCTAATGTCAAGCCTGCTTTGTTTGTGTGTTCCCCTTCATTCTCATCTAATGTTGTGCACTTTCCAAAACACCAAAAATGAAAAATTTTCATAGCATAGCCTATGAAATATTATTGCTAGTTATAATATGGAGGGGGAAAAAAATAAATTTATGCTCCTAGAAACTCTATTGCTCATCCCAAACAATATTCATGCCCCAGGAAAGAAGGAAGGAAAACACAACAGGAAACCTTCTTTCGTAAATCTGCTTTGTTTAATCAAAAAAATCATTGTTCTTGGCTAGCTCTCAAGGCAAATGTCATGGCATCCCATAATGCTGTCTGCAGGAACAGGCTCATATTCCCGTAGCACACACTGTTACACAGCCTGACCTAAATACAACAAAGAACTGGAACAGTGGCCTGGTTGTGAGTTGGGAGATTTTGCTTGAGAGACTCTCCTCAGATATACTAGTCCACCTTTTTGGAGGAAATCTGTCAAGTCGTAGTACAGAATAATTCATTTCTGCCTCCTGTCTAGTTCTGGGGATAACAGCCAATTTGAGACTTCTTCTGGAAGACTTTTGTTCCCTGCCATCTGTAGATGTTTGAACGTGTGGTGTATGAAATACTGTTGTGTTTAGCACCCAGCATCTTTCAGTCTTTCTTTGATACTACTGCTTCAAACATGCATGTTCTCTTTCATTAAATAGCTAAAGTTCAAGTGGTTTAAATCTTATTTTTTCAAACTAGAGAACAGCATTACTCACATACCAGAAGGCTAAGTAATGTCTGGGATTTATTAAATCATTCAGCTAAGTTGACCACAGACAGTTTCATATAGAACAAGTGCTGGAAGAAAAATAATCTATGATGATGTTCATTATACTATAACATACACAGACTGAGAGCCAAACACTTGGTATCATTTCTGTCTCTGCAATTATTGTGTTTCTTTTTAAACCTTTAACTAGCTTGACAGTTTTTGTTATAGAGGGTTTGAGTACAGAGGAAATATGTAGGTAGGTTTAATGTTAATTTGACATCTTGGTAAAGCAGCTATGGGCCATAACAAGATGAATATTTATTGGTGACTTTAATTAATAGGTAACTTTTACTGCCAAGTTAGTGTTGTTGCACACTTTAAAAAATCTTACATTCCAAGTGTATTTGCAAAATGCTATTGCTGTTTTGTTTGGCAAAAAGAACATTATTGAAGCTCGAATTGGAACGGGGCAGTTTTTTGCATCTGTTCCCAGTATTCCAAATACTTAGGAGTCTCTGCCAGTTTATCAACCTTTCATAGATAAAGTGCTACTTGAGAAAAATGCAAAAATAATAAAATGGATGTTACTGACCAGTCAGTGCTAACGTAAAGTGTCAGAACAGGTGTTCTTTGGAATTTTGGGTCCTTACCACTTTCTAAACATTTAGCTCATTTTATAATCACAAATTGGGTATCCAAAAATTGAGCAAAGGCAAAAAGAAATAATTATTTCCTGCATAAAACTATATTCTGAACTTTCTTTGCTATAAACCATTATAAGCAAAAGAACATCAAACAAAATAATTATGAAAATTCCACAATAAAAGAGAAAAGTCATGCAAACTTATTTCTGCTACAATGAATCCTCTTGGTTTGATTGAGGATTTTGGTTTATATTAAGTTACAGCCCAGAGAAAATTTTAAACTTTGCTTTGCCTTATTTTAATTGTGTTGTTTGCTCATAAAAGGATATTTGTTGTGTGGATTAAGTGGTTTGTGAGCAAGATTGGATAACATAATTATGCTTTAATTTTTTTAGAAGACTGTGGGATGTATTTCCCAGAAGTGAAAAAGCATCCAGACAAATATTTACAAAGATGTCCCGAGTCTGTTAAAAAGTGGCTGAAACAACTGAAGAATGCTGGGAAGATTCTGCTGTTAATTACCAGTTCTCACAGTGACTACTGCAGGCTTCTGTGTGAACATGTTCTTGGGTAAGTGCAAAGTCCATTTCAAATTATATCTGCCAAAAAGCAGCTGGAGATAAGCCTGAGTTATTGGGAAGCTAATTTGAGTTCTGTTTATATATGGTGAATGATTTGGTTCTGAGTTTTCTGGTGGACCCGTCTCTGGTAGAGTGTTGCAGGGTACTTGTGCAAAGGAGTCCATCTGTGAGCCTGTGAGCTCTATTTGACCCACAGCACAATTACATCCTGCATCCCTTTGGGGGCATCATAATGGGATTGAAGATATCAGGGAATTATCTTTTACACCAATGTCCAATACACCATCTCATTTTGAATTTTATCATAAACTTTCGCTAGACTGTCTTATTCAAGCCACTTCCTTTCTTCTTTCTCCAGCATGGAGAATGGAATGGAATTAGTAGTACTATTTAACTTCCTTGCAGTAAATCTGCAGGAAAAGCTTACCAATTCCTTTTCCCATTAGTGGTTTCCAAAAGATGGCTGTACATGAGAAATGTGCTTCATCACAGGAGAAAAGATAAAGCAGACAGTTCATTGCACTTGGCAACCGGTTGAGATTGCAGTTGCTGATCACAACAGCTGTTTTTAGCGTAATAAAGAACATGACTGGTCAAGTCAAATTCAGTGAAATTCAGCAGAACCATCACTTACACCCCTAGGAAAAAAAATTAATCAGTGATGCAAAAAGTGAGGTGGGTGACAGGCTGAGACTATTAATTTATTATAGAAAGAAACAATGTAGTTCAGTGTGAGACAACCTCGACTATCAGGATATGCCAGGGAACATCAGAGTGAATGCAGCAACACTCTAAGAAAACCGTTGGTAAGGTAAAAGACAGAGGTACTTTGCAAAACCAGTCCTGCCAGTATCACTTCTCTTTTGTGCTCTCCAGGCTAAATGCTAAAATGAAGCATCAACTGTGCCAGTTCTCACTGCTTTGCATGAACATTATACTTGCTCATTTGAGGGGCAAATCTACCTCCTGACAAAAAGCAATTCTGCTTATGAGCAAGATGCCTGTGAATTAACTCTTTTGTGTAGATCTGTCTAGTCATTTCCTAAATGAAAATTTGTTACAAAAGTAACTTCTTGGCCACATATAATGATTTTGGCTTTCTATTCCTTGGTGAATAGTGTTCAGCTGTTTAGGGCAGCTTTAGAAATCCTGTTGGAAGACAGTAAGCAAGGTGTCAGAATGATCAGTTGCCTTTCAAACACCAAAAAAGATATTCTGCTAGAAGGATACTGCATCACTCTCTCTTTCCACAGAAGGGTAGACGTTCTACGGTATTTATTACAATCACATTTTCCAGGGATTCATGCAGTGTGGCTTCCATGTAGCTTCTGGAGAACTGAGTGCTCCACTGTTCATTAGACTTTACTAATGTGGAGTTATTTTCCTGAAAATCAATAAACTTTATATTGGTTTTGTTTGTTCCAGGCTTCTCATTTCAGACTAAAAGGCTCTACGTAGCTGTGCTGCTTTTTGCTGTACTGGAATATAGTTTAGGTTCACACCTATTATCTCTGCCCTTAACTTTAATTTGACCAGGCTAGCTGTTTTTCATTCTTGACATCAACGCTGCATTTTATTCTTGATATCAACACTTAGGAATTGCACCTACATAGTCCTTTATTAATTTCTATTCCTACTTCTTTCAGGTAATCAGTATGATACTGAGAAGTCCAAAATTGTATAGTATGAAATAAAAAACCCTTATGATAAATATGGAAAACAGAGATGCATGTGAAATTTTAGCCTCTTACTCCTAATATCCTTACCTTGTAACTGTTTACTTTTTTCCACTTTAATAAAGAAGCTCCTTTTTGACTATGAAATTACTGTCTTTGTAAAATCTGTGCTTGGAAATTCATGCTTAAATGTATAATTTACTATTTCATGAGCAAAATATCCCAGTTGTGTTCATCTGACCAAATTGTCCTTAACTAGAATTTTGGCAGGGAGAGGAAGTGTAAGAAAAAACTTCATTTTGAAATCAAATGAGAATTGTTTCCCAGCCAGAGCACAGACACACTGCTGGGACCAGTATATAAAACATGTAAACCTAAAAAGCCAGTGCCAGTTCATTCACACAGCAGCATCATGGTGTGAATTTTCAGTCTTTCCTAACACAAGGATGCTGTCCAGTTAACTGAATGTTTAAGTGTTGGCAGGAGCACACCTAAAGATGACTCAGTCATCACATAGTCACTGAAACCAAGTGTATTTCGCTTTTTCAGGAATGTTAGCCACCTAAAAGTGAGGAATTTTTTTGAAGCTGATCGTTTTGTTTGCCTCTGTGGTTAGTGGAGAGAAACCACTGCGCATTATCCTTGGCAATTCATTCTGCATTATAGAATTATGTCTGAAATAAGTGGGATAGATTACTTTTCAAGAATGTGGATGTTTCTCCACTGGCTCTGTCTGTGGTGTCAACCACTATCTGAATTCAGTGTGCAATTTTTAGGAGGTTGAAGTTATGATGCATGTATGAGATACATCCAACCCTTTGTGTTAGCTATTTCCTTTAACCACAAGCCACTCTACCAAACACAGGCAGTAACTGGAACAGATTTGATTTATATATAGTTTTACCTAGTAATGTAACACAAGGTCTCTCATAAAAACAGTAGCTTTGTGCATGAGATTGAATATGTTGTTTCAAAAAAGGCCACAGTATCTCCTCACACAAAGCATAATTTTTTACCAGATCAATAAGAAGTTACCAAATCTTCTGAAAACTCTGTTTGTTCTGTTTCAAATTTTTTAAACAAAGCACTTTCCCCTTTTCCCACAAATCATAGAGTCATTTAGGTTGCAAAAGACCTTCAAGATCATTGAGTCCAAGCATTAACCAAGCACCTCTGTGTTCACCACTAAGCCATATCACCAAGTGCCACATCCACACAATATTTGAACACTTCCAGGGATGATGACTCCACCACTACCCTAGGCAGACCATTCTAATGTCTGACCACACTTTCTGTGAGGAAATTTTTTGTAAAATCAAATCTAAACTTGCTCTGATGCAACTTGAGGCCATTTCCTCTCATCCTCTCACTTGTTAATTGTTCTTTGTTGTGCTCCTGAAATTTGTGCTTTGTTTTGCAAATTCAAGCTTAACTTACCCATGGATGCATTATTTGCACCAGACACTAAATTGAGAAGTTTGTCAATACTTTTCACCTGAGGACAGCAGAGCCCGGCCTGTTTGCTCAGTGTCTGGAATCTTCCACATGGAAGCAAATTTTCAAAACATACCATTATAATATTTGATACTGGTTCTTTTAAAAAGGTACAGGTTTACATATATAGTCACAATTGGAGAAAAATTAGATTTCTAATTTCATTAGAAAAGGACTTTTATTTTAAGGCTTAAATGTAATTTTGAGCACAACCCAAAAGCTGTCTCTCACAGGAAGAGCATTCAGTTTCTGATAAGATATCTCAGTCCTATGGAAGATCATGAATTCTTTGAAAGTGATACACTTAACTGGTTTATTTCCAACAAACTTCCTCTACTGCTGATAGCATTTCAGTGCCTGTGTCCATCCTGGACTTGCCCTCTGTGATTTCTTTGTTCCATGAAAGAGTATCCATCATTTTTTGGATGTTGTAGGCAATTCAATATTTCTAATAAAATAAAGTACATCATAGATGAGGAATGTTTTCTTATATATCATGCTGAGACACTCAAACCCATTTAAACTGATGGGATTTCCAGAGTTCAGATAACAATCTGTATATGGACCTAATGATCTTTGAAAAATCTGAATTTAGTGGTGGGATTCAGCTGGCAGATGAGGACTCAAAGCTGGTGGGTGTTTACTTGTAGTCACATGTCCAACCTCCCTGTAACCAGCAGGGAGATAGTGAAAGCAGCCAGTGGAGTGTGAAGAGGGAATTCAGCTTACAAAATGGTGTTGCAATCTTGGAATATGTGAAATCACACTCTAATTTTCCTTGGCTGTAAATTAGATCTGTGTTGTCTGCCAATGGCATCTTAGGCCTGCGCATACCTACAGATACCAACAATATAAGCACCTGTGTTTAAGTGTCTTCACTTACATCCTAGCCCATCACTTCACTTCATATATTCTTCTTTGAAAAGAAAACCCCTCATTTACAACTTTCTGTGCGTGTCTATGCATATATTGCCATCTCAGATTAAAAATATCTCATTTGTTACATGTTCTTCTGAGATCAAGGAACATCTTATTACAAATAATGAATGTTGCCAAAGATCACCCACTGTGAGTGTGACTCCCTTTTGACTGCCTCAGGAAAAGAAGGATAACAGTGACACTGAACAAGCATTGAAAAAAAAAAAGTGACAGAAGCAAGTGCCTTAAAGAAGTACTTTAATATTTTCTTAAGTCTTAAGGAGCATTGTATGGCACCTTAGCTAATTTGTTACTTTAGCTAATCATGTTTACTTTACTTTCTAGGAATGATTTTGAAGAGTATTTTGACATTTTAATCACAAATGCTTTGAAACCTGGTTTCTTCTCCCATACACCAAACCAAAGACCTTTCCGAACTCTTGGTAAGTGGCAGCTGTAAGTCTCTTCTCATCTGCTTCCCTCTGTGGTTACAAAGAAAAATAAAAGAGAGAAGTGAAATAAAGGTGCCTGAACACGGGCAGTGGAGTGGGAAGTGGACTCCTAAAATTCTGCTAAGACTGAGAAGCATGGAGAGATTAAAAACTACAGTGTTGAGGGCAGTTAAAAGGCAGAGCTATGATAGTTTTTAAAATTACATTGGGGCTCAAATATTGCATCATTAATGAAAAAGAATATTTTTCTGTATTGTGCTGATAGGGTCATGCACAGAAAACAAAATTTAGTTCTGGAAAAAAACCTGCAGAAATATTTTGAGAATTTAAAGGAAATTCAGAGAACTGTACAAATAAAATTGCAAAGCTGAAGGAAAGGTTTTATGATGGAAATTTGACAGCATTAAATGTGTTTACTTTGGCTAAACAATGATAGAGTAGGTGAAAAGGAAGTGCCCCTGTACTCACCTAATATAATTAAAACAATCTGAAACACTTGGCAATGTTGTACATACAGTAATTAAGGTTTCAACACGAGAGGTTTATAAGAGCACTGTTCATTGAACTACAAATAACAATGTAACATTGCTGAAGACAGTTAATTCTTCCACATTTTGGTAAATACCTTTATGGTTAAATGTTACCTGGAAATCAGTCTTGTAGCCAAAGTAACTTAAGTCACCATACACTGAATCATATTTTATCATTTTATGACAGGAAAGTCAGCATTCCAGCTCAAAAGAAGTTTTACTTGTGGAACTTTTACAGTAAAAGCAAACTGAAACAAGCAGTAGAAATACATATTGAAACTACATTTTAATGTTTCACATATTTATATAGGAAAATAAGTAAGAAGTATCTTAGGTGTGATTTTTAAAGGATTAGCTCAAATAGTTGCCAAGTTGACAATTTGAGAAAAAAATAATTTCAGAAGGGAAATTGAAACTCTTTATGTGAAAGGAGGGAGAGGAGTAAAATCATGAAGGGTGAAAAGGGCTCAATTCTGCAACCATTTGATTTGGATTTTTATAAGGCAAACAGAAAATTAAAATGTAATTCACTTTGGTTTTCTTTTAAACAATCTGATTAGCCTGACTTCCTAAGGAAATCCTGCTGTGTCCCTCTGTCAGTGATCCAGCCAGCAGCTTTTGAGCCTGTTGGACAGTTTCAGTGAATTTAACAGACAGCCAAAAAGCTCCCAGGTACTTTGACGAGCTGGGGGTTTTTGTTCAAACAAGGGCATAATAGAAGGTGAAGACCAAGTGACTCTCTCCACTGATATTGTGTAGCATTGGCTTAATCACCACATTACACTGTAGGGACCAATTTTCATGAAGCTGTTTCTGTCTCTGCTTTCAAACAGGAGCAGCATTATCTGGAGTCCCCTTATTGACTCAGTGGTTTTCATTCAGTTTATATCTTGACAATACAAAGGGGCTCAAATGTCAGTCGATCACTCATTACATCAATACCTTATTAATGCAAATAAAAATTCAGCTTCTGTTCTGGACACCTCGCTATCTAAATAGATAAGAAATGTAAACATAACTAAAGCAATCATCAGATAAATAATTTATTGAAAATACTAACCTGGGATTTTTTTTGTTACTATGTTTGTATTCTAATGAAAGTAACTGGTTTCCTCTGAAAGACCAACCACAACATTCAAAGCGAAGAATTATATACATAGGACATGTTTTTAGAGGTGTGTTTAAAAGTACTGTAGAGCTTGTTTAAGAGTACACAAAGTTTAAACTGTAAAAGTAGGAGCATTTCTAGGAGAAAATGCCTGAAATAATAACACATTTCTATAATTTTTATTTTGCTGCCCTCCCTCTGTGTTCCTCATAGCAGCTGAAGCAGTATACGGTGAAGCTTCTGATATGTTGACAGGGAGCAGTTTTCCAGTTTTCAGACATTTTTTTAAGGCTTTCTTTCATATCAGAACCACTGAAAATTCAAAATTTCAATTTTTACTTTGTTTCTTCCTGTTGGCACTACAGACTTCAGGCAGAAGAGTTTGGCCACTGTGCTGCAGATCTGGGAGACGAAATTTACTTATTTTTTTCTTTGAAAAAGTAAAAAATGTAGAGGTGGACATCATAAATGTCCCTTTTCTTAAAGCACAGAGACTAAAATTTAGCTGATGTAATTTAGGGGAAAAAAAGCTTGTTCTAGGAAGAAATGTGTTGTAGAAAATGAACTGAAGTAATTGCTTGTCATTGCTATCCAGTTCTCCAGGTCTGAGTCTCAGCCATGTTCTTCCAAACATCAGTAGGTCTGAGCTGCAATAAATTCCTAATGATACCATGTTTTATTGTTTTATAAATGGACTTAAGGATGAGGCACAAAGTATAGAATGTGTTCTTAATTTCAAACGTCCCAAGTCTTGCATTGTGTGTTGATGCTAAATGTTATTTATCTATAACAGGACTTCTGTTGCAGATTTACTAAAGGAAAGGTTTTGAAGTTTACTAAAGAGAAGAATAAATACTTTTCAGTGAATAAGTTCAAAAGGCAATTGTGTTCAGTAGGCATTTGAAGGAGAATGAGAAACAGGACGAGATGACAAAGGAGGCTTTGTCTGGAAATGTGATATTGGGTAACAGCTCTGAAAAAGTGGTTTTTTTCAGTAGACAAGTAATTTTAGAGCTAATCCATTTAGAAAGCATGAAAAATTATTTTAATTGCTCAATTAAAATTGCATCAGTATTTCACTTGAATTTCAAGATGTGCATCATCTAAAGCAACCAAAACACTGTTTGAAAGCTAAAAAGATTTGTGTGACTGGGGCGCTGGAAAGCGCAAAGATTAATTATTTAATTGTGCATAATTGTCTTTCAAAGTACCGTTCTGTTAAGTGGAGAAACAGTTTATATGTATATTTACAGATTTTGGGACAGACACATTTATTTTAACCTGGCAAAACAGTTTTTATAATTAGGGGTAAGTTATGTAGAAAAGGATATATTTTGTAAGAACAGTGCTGTACATAAAAAAACCCCAGACTTTGCTACCATATTATGAATACTCCATAATTTACTTGTTATTCATGTGGTTATATTTTCTTTTACAAAGGGAAATACTTCTCATGATTCTTGAAAGTACTAATAATATCTTGAGCTACAGGATCTAAGGATCAGGTTGAAAATGTTTGCGTAAATCCTGTGTTGACAATGAAGGATTTTCTTTGCTTTCAACAGCTATATCCAGCTTAAAATAATTTATCATTCCATGGAGGGTGTGAGGGAATATAAATAGAAAATAAAGTTGTGAATTACATGATAATCTGCAATACATGAAGATTTCTGTAAGATTTGACAACAGAGCTTTCCCTTTATCACATCACTTTTTAATGCATATCAAATTTCTAGCCTGACTGCCAGCTCTGATCATTGCCAAATACATCTTTTACAATCCAGAATTATAATTGAAATGCTAAAGATAACCTTTAATTCCCTGAAAGCCTTCTCTAAGTCTGTATTGACAGAGAATTCTGCTTGGTCTTAAAGAAGGCTTATATATCTTTTATTTTCAGCTCAGGCACAGCTGTCTTCTGATCTGGGGTTTTTTTGACAAATTGGGAATGTATTGCTGACTTTGAAACACTTACTTAAAAACTTATGTATAGCCTCATATGTGTGTGTATAGGCTGAAAACAATCCTACTGATGGAGTGCCAGTGGATGCCACATTTCAAAGCCTGATTTCAGTTACACTTCCAGGCTGTCTGCCTTATTCCTGAACTTGGATTTCTGTCCATCTCAAGGTGCCTCTGCTTCAGAACTCAGCATTCCCATTTAAGAAACTTTTGGTCCTCTAATTTTTTATGATTTTCTGGTAACTGCCATTTTAACAATTCTGTGCAGAATCTTTTTTTCCTCCTTCAGTCATTCTTCTCTAGCCTTCTAAAAATACAAGAAAATTCTATAAGCTGAAAGGACCAATTAGAAAATAAGGGGACAGGATATAAAACACCATATGGCTGGACTGAAGACCATCACTGGTTATTAGGGACTGCAAGACTTCAGAAGGTGGTGATCCCATGTCTGCTACTTGAGTTTTCTTTTGCCATCTTTTGTGACATCTGGGCTTGACTGGGCTACAGAGCTGGGTGAACAATCAGGGCTGATCCTATATAAGTAGGTTTTTGCATTTATATTCTAAGGATATTTAGGCCTGAGGACTGGGATGAGGAATGAGTTGCCTTCCTTTGTAAGGAATTTAACTACTTTTTAGGTTATTACTTAACTTGTTTTTAGGTTGTTCTTTTTATTTGCGATTTCTGTCTTTACCACCAGAAGAATATCAAAATACTACCCTGTAAATTTTATAAGACCTTAGTAAAACTATAGAATAGATATTAAAATGTCAAACTTTTCAAACATTATATAACACTGTTATATATATCTCATTTAAATAGTCTTGCACTGTTCACTCATTTGAAGAATATAAATGCCACCTCTAGAAAATTCTGTTAAAATTTTCAACCAAAATGCATTGAATTGAATTCTACAATATCAATTGCTATGATTGTGTAATAATAGGTGTCTCAGTTACTACCTCTTGCAGTGAAGAAAAGGATAAGAAACATCTCAGTTACTATCTCTTGATAAGAAAAAGATATTTCTTTTTTTTGCACATCAGCCTGTGGGTTTAAAGCATGAAAGCACAGCTAGTCTCTTTTGCTATTTCAGTTGTTCCAATTGTGTTTTCTTACTAATCTTGCATAATATCATCAGATCTTCATGTTTAAGTGTAGATTCGAATTTTAAAATAGTTTTGGATTTAGGCTTTAGTTCATCACAGATATGACAGCACAGTTATTGGTATTTTATGCAGAAACTTGATATTTAGTGAAGAACTCACTCTCCCAATAGGAACCTGGTCTGCTGCACCTGTGAATCCTTACTCAAATATATGGGTTGTGGCCATCAGTCTGCAAAGACTGTCACATTTCTCACAGATTTGGTATATGCCTCCAAACACAGGCTATTGCTGGGATTAAATAAGACTTTCTCTTCTGTTTGATGTGGATTCTCCACACATCACTGCAACCCAGCTGGCCACTGCTCCTTCCATGAGCAAGGTGGGGAAGGAAAATCTCCTGACCTGAATGCAGAGGGGCACCAGGGCCTTTGTGTGAGGCAAAGATGAATTGGAGAGGTGCTGGGGAGCCAGGTGGTGGGAAGAGAGAGCATGGGAAGAGGCCAAGTAAGAGCAGAGCAGCACATGGAAACATACAGAGGCAAGAGATTTCACACTTATGGGGTTTTCTGAATTTCAAGTCTTCGCTTTTGACTTCTAGCATTGCCTCAAGGAGGACTTTTGCAATCAGGCTAATATGTCAGATAGCTTAAAATGATGTACCTATGTACTGGGCAGACTGGTGCTCCCAGCTGGCCCTCCAGCCACAGCAGAGATGCAGCACCATCCTCCCATGGGTCTCAGAGCTCAGGAAGCCTTTTGCAGGGAAGCCCATGAAGGGCCTCTTCTTGCACCTCTCAGGAGGCACAAGCAGAATAACAAGAGCACCAGCAAAGGGCACCTGTGTAATCTTTTCCTCCAGTGGCTCAGGGTGTTCCTTTATGTAATGCAGCTGTGCTTGTATCCATTCTTCTGGAGATGGTGCCTCTTCATATCAGTCTGTCTGGACATATGCTGTAACTTGAGACAACATAATAATGCATTTTTGCTGGGAGCTTGTGAGAGAGTGGCATGGAAAGGTTGTCCTGGCTGCACACTGCATTATTCAAGAGGTATGAAGTCTGCAACCATTTCCCATATCTCTTCTAAAATGACTGCCTTTATATTGCTGTAACATGCCACAGTGCCTAATGGCCCTTAAAAGCAATGCTGCTCTTTTTAGGGAAATGCTGTTTAGCAATTCTTTCAAGTGTATTGGCACTGTCTAGCTATTTAGGAAAGAAAATGAGGGATTATAACTAACAAGTAATGATATTTTGTACTCTAGTTTTCAAAATTAGATCTTTTTGTAACTCATGGGATGATGATATTAAGGTAAAGAGTCTCTTACTGCTCTAGTATAAGAAACAGGTTCTGTAATAAGCTGGTAGGAGGTCCACTGTTGAAAACAATAAAGTATCTTGTTCTATACCCAAGCCACCACTGAGAAATAATTCCCTACTCTTATCTCAGCCAGGGATTTTCATTTTATCCATGATTTCTGGAGAGAAAGAAGTTTCTTTTTAAGCAACTGGTTTGTATGGATGATTAAATTATTCATATTCAGTGATAGAACCTGGCCATTTTTAATTTTTATTATGAAAAACTCTAAGGATTATGGATTTTTTAACCTTATAAAGATGCTTCCTTCAGATGACACCCTCTTTAGCAACATGATCAAGGCCTGACTCTACTTTCTGAAAAGCAGGCTAGGGGAGGCCAGTAGAACTGACAGTAGGAGACAAATACAAATTTCATCTCATATACCAGGGTTCGTTTTCATACAGATATTCATAAACCACTTGGATTCTTGGATGAATGTTTCACCTCCTACCCTTTGTTTAAATGATCTTAGTCTAAAACTATTCCACTTTGTATACTGCCTTTGCAAAGATATCAGCCAACACAGATTATTTCTCTGACAGTGTAAACAGCTGTCTCAGAGACTTCTGGTTTCATGGTATTATTTATGTACTGTAGACAAACATTTAGAAAATCAACAGGTGCTACCTTGTAATCAAAGGGATTTACCAATTAATCTTTTTAAGGTTTGCTAGTACCTGTGTGTAGTTTGAAATCAATATTTTGGGAATTGTTTGAGAACAGAGGCAATCATTTCCTATCATGTCATCAGTGTTTGTAATGATCTATGGGATAGGTAAGATGGGAGTCTTTTAACTGTCCTGAGGGGTTAACAAACTCTTTTTAACAGTTAAATTTCATTTCATTTTTTAGAAACATAGCCTTAATTTACTGTGATGATTTGGATTTTGGATTTTATATGTTCAGTACATAGATCTGTGTGAAAGCATTTAAAACAGGTGCAAAAAGCAGAATAAAGTTGAGCCAGCACATACTCACAGCCTTTTGCAGAGCAGGTTAAACTCACAGGCTTCATTTTTTCTGATAGTTTCCAAAGTCCTTGGCCACTATATTTGATGGTCATTGCCTCATAAAAACAAACTTTTTGTACATTTTTGTTCCACTACAGAGATAATGAATTAGAAGTTGACAATGCACAGTTGATTACTAATTGGCAGTGTATAATTTATAAACCTTTTGTGAAATGCAAGAGACACTCTGCAGTTTGCACTGATGGTGTGTGCACCCATTCTACAGTGACATGGTTAAACTGGTGTAAGTTCTTCAAGCTGCGACTCTGTACTAGTTAGACCATGTGGTAGCCAAACAAAGAATGACTTTTCCCTTACAGTGGAAATCTGAGCTGGGAAGCCATCCCTTTTCCTAGGAAGAGGAATGGAGTGAATGTGGTTTTTTTCTGTTTGTTTGGGGTTGTTTTTTGAATGGGCTTTACTGGTACTTGCTTCAGAAGTGCTGTGAGGCCAGATTGTCATCACATCGTTTATACACATTTGTTATACAAATGATGGGTTTCACTCAGGCATTTTACAGCACATCAGAAGCTGGAAGGTGAGCAGGAAAGCTCTGTTTGTGTCAAGAGACCACCGTGTTGAATTGCCCAACTACAGCAATTCACTGTAAACCTGGATCGTGGGCCAAGGGCTAGAATTTCAGCCTGAAACTGGCCATAGGAGGTACCTTGTTATCAGCTGAACTGCCCAATGGAAACTGGGCTTGGTGCTGCTTCTTGAGCTTCTTTGGCTCAACCATATTAGCCAGAAGAACTACCAGGACACAGTCGAACTCTTTAAAATTTAGTCTGTTAGTTTGCCTAAGCATTGAGGCTTATGCAATCTCATGGTATGTGTGGGTAGGAATTTCCACCCATTCCCTACTGCAAACCTCTGTCAATACTGCAATTTCAACCACATTTGAGTCTGGCCTAGCATTCTCAGAGATACTACAGCCTCAACAGGCTGGAGAGGAAAAGATGGGTCTATCACTGCCAGCCAGAGAAAGGCTGCAGTACAAACTTCCCCTTGGTTAGATGTCTCAGTGTCCATCCATGAGAGCCGAGCTACAAGTGACCCAGCTACTGCAAAAGCACCCATGAGACTCTGCACTCTCTTAGACATTCAGTGAATGCAACAGCAAGAAACAACTTCATAGGAAGATAGGCTCTGTTATATTACCATTGTTGTTCATAAACAACTCTTTATCTATTTAAATCTTTTTAAAAGTAAAAAATATTAAAGAGTCTTTGAAATAAGGCATCTCTTTGTTGCTTTGTCATTGAGATGAAGGCTGAGCTGTGGATGTATTCTCCAATGCCCATTCTTCTTTAAAAGAAAAAATTATAGTAAATGTGTCAGGCCAAGGTCTTTATATGTTTGCATAGTGTTCAAAGTACCTCAGAGGATAAAAGGAATAAGAAGTTATTCATCCAAAAATCAAAACAGTGAAAAACTGCAACTTGCATAAAGACAGCAGGGGTTGCTTCAGCTGATTACCTTTGATATTAAATAGCGTGTTTGGCACACAGCTGATAAGAATATTACAGAAAACTAGTTCAAAGGAAGTTAAAACTGCTGCTTTCAAAGGCATGGTATCAACAATATTCCTTTTGTTAGAACTGGAAAACATGTTTAGCATAAGTGCCAAGCACTCCTAAACAGAATTCTTTGTGTATGGGGAGTATGTCTTCATTTTCAAAAGGAGTTACAGTAGCTACTACAGTAACACTACTACAAAATCCCAGCTATTGATTATATCATGTTATATTCAAGGTCTTGAAGGATAAAACTTAAACCTCTTTTCTTTAAGGTATTGTGAAAGGATGTGATTAGAGTCAGTTTCTGTCTTCAAGAACCCACAGGCAGACCAGATAAACAAATGGTAGAAAAACAAAAGCACTGGCTTTTCTGTTTGAGCCAAGGAACCAAGATATTGAATGACCTCCTTTGAATTGTATCTCCAGCAGATATGCATCTTCACCTAAGATATCTAATGTCCTAATCCAGAAGCAGTGAAGAACAGTAAACTGAGTTTGAATAAGGACTCATCAATCTTGACTATGAAAATCCTTTTAGCCCTTTTTAAAGATTTAGCATAATGGGAAAATTAACATTATTTCAATTAATTCCGCTAGATTTAAATTTTATGGTACATTTATATATCCTTTATAATTTCAAGGAATTGGACCCATGAACTTCATGTGTTCTATACTGAAGTTAATCAAATTATTCAATAGTTATCCGGTAATTATTTCAAAATATTGAAAGGGATAAGCTTGACTAGATGTTTATTTTGGAAGACAGTTGCATATCAGTGGTTCAGGACATGTTTATGTTTCATTTTAATGGAAGAAACTTCCTTCATAAAGAAGCATGTCAAATGCCTTTAAACACACACGCCAGATGATTGGGAGGTCATTAAAAGTCGAGATCCTCAGAAAATCCTCAGTTGTAGTTTTGTGATCACTTTCTGGTGTTGTTTCTTTATTGTCTTTTATTTCAGGATGCTAGGAGAGAGTGGAACCATGATACAGTCTGATCTGGGTTGTACCAGAGAGATAAGGCAGGAAAACTCCCACACTTAGGAAGCCAAATTAATCAAAAAAATGCAGCTTCTTTTCACAGCAGAATGAGCTAAGGGCCTGTCAACCCAATCCTCTCTCTCCAGTGAGTGCCCACAAAACATAAATTGCCATAGCCTAAGTCTGTGTTTTCAAAACCAGAGCCAAAATGCCTAAATGACCACTTTGTATTCCAGACAAAACTGTGTTCAACAAGCAAATTATCTGGCTTAAGGGAATTCTTCTCCAAGACATGAAAATGTTATTAAGAGGAGATGATCTTTTCCTCCATATTCTCTAAGAGGAGACAGACAGGATTTAGAAGCAAAGCAGCCAGCACTCAACTTAGACTTGGTTTATAGTGCAATAATAATAATAATATGTGATGCATAAAAATGCTTGGGATTTATGGAAGATTTTGCACCAAATGTGGAGACCCAGTTCTGTATGGAAGACAAAAGCAAATGTGCATTTCCATAGATGAGCAAGGCTTGCCAAGCTGACTCCGATTAGCCCTGAGATTAGCTCGGCTGGCTAGAGCATGGTGCTAATAACACCAAGGTCACGGGCTTGTTGTAACGTTTGTAGCATCCATTCTGAAATAATACCTTGAGTTCTCATGTTTATGCTTCCATAGCAATCCTGAAGAGTGTCCAGCAATTTTTTATACAGGTAATTTGATTCAATACCAACAATTCTATACTAGAATTGGGAATTATGGTTATGAATGTCTTTTCACCTGCATCCTATTTCCCAGCACATACAAGACTGTCCATCAAGAGTGTCCATGACTGGGGGGAAGAACTAAATTGAGAATTTTAGAAGACTGAAAGGAACACTAGGGAGACAAACCATGCACAACTCCACAGCTGTTCTGGCATTAAGAGAATACACACTTCCTTGTGATTTGTTTTGTGCATTTTTATTATTAGATGGTTAAATACATTTTATTTGTATTTAGAGATACATTTTATTTTGTCCATGGAATAATAAAGGTCCCACTGGAAAGCTTATAAATTTATGTAGATTATTACCAGACTCTACTGCTGTTTCTAAGTGGGATGTTACACCTTTGGTAGCTTATTCAAAACCTGGCTTTTCTTCTTGCCAAATCTGTATCAGAGAAATGGATTGTTTTCAGAAGCTGGTTTTTTATATGGAGTTGCAAGCCTCTCACTGTCATGGTTTCAGCCCAGCCAGCAGCCAAGCTGCTCACGCACTCCCCCACCAGCAGGATTGGAGAGAGAATAGAGGGTAAAAGGTAGAAAACTCATGAGTTGAGATAAAGACAGTTTAATAGCAAAAGCAAAAGCTGTGCACTCATGCAAAACAAAACAATTCACAGCTTCCAGGCAGGCAGGTGTTCAGCCAACCCCAGGACAGCAGGGCCCCATCACACATAACAGTGACTTGAGAAGGCAAACTCCATCACTCTAAATGTGTCTCTGTCCCTTCTTCCTGCCCTCACTTTATATACTGAGCATGACATAATATGGTCTGGAATATCCTTTTGGTCAGTTTGGGTCACCTGTCCTAGCTGTGTCTCCTGCCAAACTCCTATGGCATCTCCAACTTTCTAGCCAGCTTGGAAGTACTAAAAGCAGAAAAGGCCTTGACTCTGTGTAAACTCAACAATAACAAAAACATTTCTATTTTCATCATTGTGCTCAGCACATACCCAAAGCACAGCCCCCTACGAGTCACTCTGAAGAAAATTAACCCTTCCCCAGCCAAAACCAGCTCACTCCCTCAAACAAAAATTGACTCAGAAGTACACTGTAAGGGTGCTGCCATATGTCAAAAATCAGAGACCTATTTTCAAATAAGTATCAGTAATAGACAGAGAAATCACAGTGTGTAGAAACTGCTCTGGCTATCTATTATCTATCCTCAGCCACCTCCCACTGTGGGCAATGAAGGGCCAGCAGGCCTGGTCTGTGGAGGGCTTTGCAGTGCCCAAGCAGCAGTGCCTACACTGCTCAGAAGACATTGGCACACTGACCCAGTGCTGCACCTCCTTTTGCAGAGCCTTCACTCTGTGCTTCTACACCTGGGTCTGAATCCCAGCTGAGGTGTGCTCACTGCCTAATTACAGACCTACAGTGCTAATCAAGAGCCCCAAGGAACCCAAAGTTCTTGCACAAGTGGCACAGGACCTATGGAAGATGGGATGCCTGAGGGATGGGTCAATACAAGTTTGTAAACTTTACTGGTCCACTAAGATTTAGTGCAAACCTATGAGAAACAACTTCATGTTGCAGTTCTTAAAATGGTGTCAAAATCCAAATGGAATTCCTGGAAGAAAGAAAAATTGCCTGTGACACAGGGGACTTAGCAGTATGAATGTCTTTGTGGGGGAAAAACATTCTTTGACATATATCACATGCGCTTAAAAAATATGCGAGAGAAGTTGGAGGTTTTATTCATCTTTCTTCTCCATGAGGTTTTATTCATTTTTATTCTCCATGTAATTGTTTTCATCTGCAGCATTTAAAAGAAGTAGATGATTAGACAGAGAACCTTGTGATTTGCTTCATAACCAATTTGCAAATTGGAATTGAGGCAGTTTGTAGTAGAGCTAAGATAAAGTTTTGTATGGTATATTCCTGGCAGAGCACGAGCTGACAACTGATGCAGAAAGCTTCCCTTCAGCATAGTTTCCATGAATCTGTATGTGCTGGTTTTGATTAAGGAGCTTTATAGTTCTCTTGTGTGTTCTCCAAAATGTCAAGCTTTTATTAAGGTTAGTCTGGAGAACTGGTTTTTTTTGTAGAAAGCACACTTTGGTTTTTGTACTGAAGATCTGCTATTGGAAGCAAGTAGTGAAAGGAGCTGGTTAGGAAGCCCTAGAAATGAGCTGAGAACATGTGGAGGAATCATGACCAAAGCCTGGGCAGAGATCTGCTTCAGTTTGACATGACAGGTGATCTCTGCTTCAGTTTCACAGTTTCTAAATACTACAGCTTACCCAATGTTTATGAAGCACCCAGGAGAACTGCAAAAGTGGTGTCAGAGGAGATCTACAGCAAACAGATGTGGATTTATTGCACATGGGGTAAATATCAAGTGCGTAGGGAGTCACCTTGTTTAGGAGCATCTCTGCCTCTCCCACCAAGTACAGGGAAATAATAGGTCAGAGAATACAAAAATGGACATTTCTTGGCTGGTAAGCGATCATGGGACACTGCATCATTTAGGTGAGTAGAAAGTCCTCTGTAGCTAATGTTCCAAAGGGAATTAGTTCTTGCAACGTGAAAGCTGAAAAAAAAAGTGATGTACCATCTTCTTCCTCACTCTGTTCCTCAGCCTGTCTTTATTATTCACATTGGGCTCCAGATGTCTTAAACTTCAATATGTATGTTGCATGTTTTTCTAGGTAGAGTTAGTGACCCCAGGACTTTTTCTCTTCATTAGCAAACATGTTCATTCTAACTCGATTCTTATCTGCTGTAAAACCACTTCATATATTATTACTGTCCACAAATTCCAGGTGCCTCTGTGATACTGCCAGACTAAGGCTGAATGCTCCAAGATTTTTATTTGTTCTGGAGTAATAGTAGCAAGAGATTTTATCTGTGAAATTCCTGCATAGAGAGAGCTGGCACAATGCTCTTGGTTCTGAGAAACAAGGTAAAGTATAGATGTAGATACCCAAGTGGTTTTGCAAACCACACAAATTGCACAGATAAGGAACTGGAAAGGTAATCATAGAATGGTTTGGGTTAGAAGGGAACCTTGAAGATCATCTAGTTCCAACCCCCCTGCTGTAGAGATGGACACTTTCAGGTAGACCAGTTTGCTCTGAACCCCATCCAACATGGCCTTGAACACCTACAGGGAAGGGGCATTCCCAACTTCCCTGGGCAACCTGTGCCAGTGCATCACCATACTCACAGTATCTAATATCTAATCTAAAGCCACTCTCAATTTAAACCCATTTCCCATTGTCCTGTTGCTACTTGTCCTTGTAAATATTCTTGCCCCATCTTTCCTGTAAGTTCCCTTCAAGGCCACAATTAGGTCACTCCAAAGCCTTCTTTTCTCCAGGCTGAAGAATCGTCGTTCTCGCAGCCTTTCCTCATAGAAGAGGTGCTCCATCCCCAATCAACTTTTGGCCCTCCTCTGGACTCACTGCAATAGTCTGTGTCCGTCCTGTGCTGAAGATCCCTGAGCTGGAGGCAGTACTTGAAGTGGGGTCTCAGGAGAGAAGGATATTGGGGGGGATCATGTCAAAGGCCCTACAGGAGTTCAGATAAATGACACTCGTAGTTTGTCCCTTATTCACTTTTGTAGTTATTCCATCATAGAAAGCCACTAGCTGGATGAGACAGGATTTTCCTGTGGTGAACCCGTGCTGGCTGTCTGGAATCACCACCCTGTGCCTTAGGAAGTGTCAGAGGAATTTCTCTTTTACTTCTTTACAAGACTCATTACTACAAATCTTTCATGAGTCCTCCCTTCAAAGGATAACTAAACATACTTGTCAGAAAGGAATAATTTCCATTTTTACTTGCCATCCCCAGCAAGTTTAATTGATCTGAGTTTTACAGTGACTGTTTCATATATAGGAACTCTTCCTGTTTGTTAAAACATTCATTCCCTACTGTTTTTTATTTTGTTTATTAAAGGTGAAATTGTACTGTATCTGAATAGATCCTACAGGAGCAAGGTTTTGTGTTGATTTTCATTCTGATGTTACCTGGCTCCTGAGCAGACCCTAAACAGCTTCTGAAATCTCTGCCAGTTGTTCTAACCCTGTCATACTCTTTGTCCCTCCTTTGAATTCATCCACAACTGTGATCCACAGGGCCATGAAATTGTCCCCAGACCTCAAGACTAAACGTGTCACGTCTCTGTCTTCTATCACATGCTCACACCTTCTCCTTCCCTTTTTCTGTAATGTTTTTATCTGAAAGGAATAGTAATAATATAAAATGCAGTAGAGACTGTAATAAAATCATCCTTATTGCAAAAAAAACAAATTGCAAAATCACCGTTAGGATTCATTGATGGTACAGGAACAGAGATATGACTCCAAGGGGAGAGTCTAAAATCAGTGTTAGATCCCAATCTCTTTTGGTGTTTCTTGAACATATTCTTGAGCAAAGAGAAACAAAATATAAGGTAGAAAATGTATCAGGAAGAACGTGTATTTGCTACTGAACAAAACAACCCAGTGTGATTGTGGTTATGTTTCATATTCTTTCATATCTATGATTTTAAATTATTAGTGGCAGATTCTATATTTTCTAAGAGAAAATGATCTTTAATTATTTAATGCCATTATATTCTAATTAAATATTTTTTGATTGTTACTTGAAGTGCCAAGTATTATGAATAACCTGTAAAAATATTCACTATTTAGTACATACATGAAGCAATGCCAAGGTAGTCTCTTCCCTGACAGCTGCTTTCAAATGGGTTTAATATCAGTATGATTTTTACATGTGTAATGTAATGCTTCTCTGCCGCCATGTGATAAAAAGAAGTCTTGGATCAGCAGGAGCCAGAACCCCTCTCTCAGTAGTCTCAGATGTTAGTTTTTATTTCCAGAGAAAAAGACCATTCTAAGGCATCCAGTTTCCTTAGAAATACTGTGTTTGGGTGGGGTTCTTCTTTTTAATTACTAAACCTGAGCAAGGCTTTTTAATAACCACAATCTGCAGCTCTACTTGTAAAATTACTGACAGGCAGAAAGCTGTGTGGGTTTGTTTATTTGTTTATTTATTTTTAATTCAGAATTTTTTTTTTTTTTTTGCATTTGGAATCTTAAATCTTAAGTTAGTCTTTAAAGGTTGATATAAAACTGCTCCCCTTCAGAGGCAGACAGTATTTGGAGCTGGAACTTCAGGCAGAATAAATCAATAAAATTAAAGCAGGGATTTGTGACAGTGTAATAAGTTAGGAAAAAAAATGGAACTACTCATAAATCATAAATCAACATGATTGTATAAATAGTTTTCATATAAAAGTTAATGAAAATGTCTATTGTGTATTCCAGGCAAGTGAGTATGTGTGGTAACTATGCATGCCAATATTGCATGTCTCCTATGCAATCATCATTCCCTTCAAAATAACATATTTTAGGAACTTGAAAAAATGAAAAGCAAAGGCCCCTTGCAGCTGAGTCCCTATATTGCTTTGTGGGCATACATTTGTTCAGAATCAAATTGTCTATTCCCGTTTTCATATATATTTTATACCTGAAGTATTAAGATACAGGGAAAAAATTCTTAGTCTCTCTGTAACTGAGGATTAAAGAACTTTCATTCTTTTTTTAGTCCTTGTTTTTTTTTTTTTTTTTAGTCTAAGGCCAAGGTAAATGATGGCATGGAGTTTTTCCACATTACACTTCAGTGTCAGTTTTCATTGGGGAAGACTATGGTCCCAAAGCGAATTTCAATATGTCTATTTTCAGTAGGTATTACTAGGGTTTGGGTAAACCAAAAGATTACAGACTACTCAGTGCAAAGAATATGCTTTGTGTGTCTCACTTTGATTTTAATTGAGAAATCGAGACATTTTTCTGAAGTGACAGGTTAGGTCAGAACTATCTGATGGCCCTCATCTCATGTTCTCTGTTTCCCTCCATGTTCTGCTTCCATCTCACCTACGCCCTGGTAAGAGCAGCTATGGACAGGTGCTTGAATTGAACTGTGTATTCCTGGAATGTTTATGTCAGGGGTTTTTTCTTCATTCTACCTTTCCTAACTTCTTTTAATAGGAAATGCTTTCTGGAAAAGCCTGTCTCTCTCCATAATTATATAGGGTTCTCTAGGAAGACTATGGTACTAATTTTAACATGGTTGTTTTTCTGAATATTGGAAGTTCTCATTTTTAAGGCTCTGGATCTTCTTACAAAACTGGGATCCAGAGTAAAACTGCTCTAGAGAGGGAATTTATTTCTTTTCTTGCCATTTTGTACCTTTCCAAGATCCCAGTTTAAAAAAACAAAACTGACAAAAAAAACCTTTACAAAAAATGTGCAATGAAGAAGTGAAATTATGTATTTATGTCCCACTTATCCTTGCAAAGTAGAAGTCTCCTGATTTATAAATACAATTAAATAAAATTATGGAAAAACACTCACCAAATTTGCACATGATCTACAATTAAAAAGGAACTTGTAGGAGAATCATTTCCCAAAAAGTGATTTTTCTTTTCTGAGAAAAAAAATGGCCTTGCTTGTATTTTATCATATCAGTGTTTTAAACAGAAATGCTTTGTTAGCCAGACTGTTCCTGGGAAGGAAAAAAAGTTAATGCTTTGACAGATTTGAAAACAAATTACTTAATCTGTAGGGAGCTGTTATTTTCAGTTCCTGTAACACAACAATCAAAACCTTCTAGAGAAACTTATTTGCTGACCTCTTAAAGGAACTACTGATTTTCTTACAAACAAGTAAAGTTGCATTTTAATCTCTATATAGCCTGTTGCTTGGCACAGTTTAAGCAGTAAGGCAGATTTTAATAAAAGCGTAAAAGGTTTTGGTGAAACTAAAAATGTAAAAACTCTTCTTTTTTTTAAATTTCTGGTCAGAGGATTCTGTGGTTTTTACATATGCCCAGAGCAATTTGAAAATGCACTCTTTTGTACTTCGGTCTTACCAGGCCTTACAAAAAAGTAATTGTTAATACAATAATGGTACTTAGGAATTACTAAGAAATAGTTTCTTTTTTTCCACAGGGTGGTATTTGTATTTTTTCCCAAGCTCTATCTGTGGTGTTCTTCCAGAGCATTGCCAGCTTTTAGAAGTACTGTTATTTAGTCCCCTGTATGATCGAACCATCCCCACATATATGTTGGGATTGCTAAGCATAAGAAATATGTATCACTGCCTATGTAAACTTTAAAACCATGTTCCAGTTTTCAAAACTGAATTTTTACATTGATTAGTTCAGCCTCTGTCTCACCAATCATAAGCCACCCCAAAAAACACAGAATTACGCAAAGTCCAGGAGGGGAGGTGATCTTCAGGCTTTTCCTGGGGAAAAAAAAAGTCCAACAGATTGGATAGCCAAAAATGGAGATGGTCAAAATCACCAGTCACTTTGGGAAGCCTTGACCTTTCATTTCATCGCATCATGTTAAGGAAATAATTTGTTCTTTATCATTTCCCTCAGTCATCCAGTCAGACAGGGGACTGGCTAGTGCTGATGCGTGGGCAGATGGATTTCACAGCTGCTTCCAGGGCACAGAAGTAATTCAGGGATGGCAAAACACACACTAATACCTGAGTGAATCCTGGAAACCACACAGCAAAGTTGGTTGGTCTATACACAGGAATTTTGGGTGATAGCCTAAGAAGGGTGCCCACAGGGTATGAAGTTTTACCTCCAGGAATCTTGTAAGTACTTGCTTTCTTCATGGAGAGCAGGCCCACAAGGAAACTCTACAGCTTAAGTCATCCCATCTTGTTATACCTTTACAGCTGGAAGAATCCACCTGTGCAGGTCCCCTTGTCCTTATAAAATGATGCACTTTCCTGGCCTGATTTCCCTTTTGGAAGGGAGAGTTTGTCTTTCTTAAGTGAGCTCAAAATGCTATCCAGATCCACACTGTGTTTGCAAGTGAGACTGGAACATAACCCAGCTTTGATAGTAATGCCTTCATGCTCTGAAATGACATTATTTTAAATTGCAGAGAGGCATATCAGTGTGATAGCTGTGGAACATAGAACAGACTTGTTTTGGAATGTCCCCCTTGTTGGTAACCAGAGCTGCAGTGGCTGCACGCATGAGCCCATCTGCATGGGGGGGTCTGCAGGCAGAGGGAGCCCACCGGAGCTGCCCGTGGGCAGCAAGAGGCAGCAGCAGGTACAGGCACAAGCAGCAACAGAGCTGACACACGTTTTTCATTCTACTGCACAGCACAAAGGGAAAAAAAATACCAGTAACTCTAATAGCCAGTCTAACTGGGTCTGTTTGGAAATGGGTTAAAGGCTGCCCAGAGAAGGGCAGAAGGAGGGGCTGTAGGGGAGCTGTATGTGCATTGTAGTTAAACCCAGCACACTTTTGGCTGACAGGGCCTCTGGGCACTTGGAATTACTTTCTTCCCCTGGTCTCTGCCCAGTCAAGTAGTGTGAGGTGTCCTCAGGCTCTTTGGTGAGTCACTGGCAGGTCCTGGCCCCAGTGTGTAGCCAGCACTCGCTGCAGGGTACCCAGCCAGAGGAGCAGCACAGGGTAGTGCATCAGGGGTGGTGAACTGATGAAAATTAACCTGGGTGCAGGTATGGCTCAGTGTAGGTGAATAACTGTTGAAGCATAAATTCACCCTCATCTCAGCTTCTCACTTAACCTTGGGCTTCCCAGCTGAGAGCCCTATCCCACAGGCTGGGTTCTAACAGTGCAAACAGGCTGGGGATAGACCCCAGGTTCAGACCCTTCCCATCTCAGCAGGTATGACCCATAAGAGGACACAGAGCAGATGGCAGTAAGCAAGCTGTGCAAAGTCTTTCCCAAAAAATGACTCTGCCAAAGTAAATTACCATCAGTTGTCATTTAAATGAGAATAAGCTTCACTGATTACTTTTTGCATAATCATTCAGAATGAAACCAGATGTTCCTCGAGCCACGTTTTAAAGCGGCAATGCACATTTAGAGGTAGGCAAGAAAATTCTCACAAGAAAAAGGATATTGAGTCCTGTTAGTGAATTGGTTTCTCTGAAAATAACTTATATTTTATTGGTGATGAAAGTATATTTCTGAATCCGAAACCATTTCCCAAGCTGTTAGACAAAGCTATATGGAAATTACCATCCCAGCAATGATAATACTGCCCCAGCGTGAGTCAAGGTTTCATTGTTGTTTTTTAAAAAGAACAGTAACTTCCCCTCAGGAAGATAGTTCTGAATCACAGCTATGTTTGGGCAAGTGTTTTAACAGAATGATTTTCTGGGTTTAATTATTTTAATTTTACTTGCTGGTATCTTTACATTTCTTGACGTGACACGTTTTCAGTCTACAGCCAGGAATCTGGGTTTCAGTGTTATGTGAGGCTTCAGAAGGAAGAAAGTCACTTCATCGAAATCATCAGGGAAATTCCTTTTGGTTATCCAGTCTGTTTGAAATTGTCAGGACATCTCTTTTCTTCCTAGTTTATAAGACCTAAAGCATCCCCACCTATGTATGTTGCTTCCTGCTGGAAGAATATTTATAGCATCTCTGACCTTTGAATGAACTTACAAGCATCAATAACAGCAATATGGAAAGAAGGTCAGCAGCAGTTTTCCTCTTGACTGAGTGTAGCCAGTATTAGGTTTGGAATATCTAAAATATATTAGGAACTACCATAATCATACTTATTCAGCATTCAAGTGAATTAGAAACCGTTCTTGTTCATGACTTATTGCAACTGAAACCATCCATTTCCTTCTACTTCAGATTACAGTAATGAAATTGACACAGTCACCCCTGGAGTGTGAGCACAAGCAGCTATGTGAGATGGTTCAAGGCAGGGTTTGTCCCTTCAGAGTTGTTATCCCTATGACTCTACAACTCAAATATTTTAAAGGACCTTTCCTAACTCCTCAAATTTATGAAGCTCCTTCCAAAATCAAAGTGTTCCCATAATGAACTAGACATCTCAGTGCTGTTTGCTGCCTCCTTGTAAAGGGGAAATTAATTTCCCTTTATTTCATTGTCTAAAAGCGAATTTTCTAAATTAAATCCTTTCCTTCTCCAGTCTTGGCACCCCTTAAGAATGCTTGTTGCACTGTCTTTTGCTTACCACAGGGCCGACTAGTTCAGATTGTAACTGTGAATTAGAAACCTAAATTCCGGATGCCTTGAGTTAGTGAGATGAATCCCATAGCTAGAGGTGACAGTAATAGCTCTCACAGAGCAAGAGTTCTTCTGCCTTGTAATTAGAGTGAATTGTTTCAGTCAGGACTTCCCCTCGTGCCATTTCACAGAGGTAGCAAGCAGGGTTTTGCTCTTTGGTGGAGCCTCCTGAAGCTGCTGTAATACATGGGGCTCCTGTTTGCAAATGCAACGTCATTTTCCTGAAAATATCTCTCATAAAAGCTCAGTTTTTCTCCAGTATTTTCCTGATTGACAAGAGAGACAATGACAGCCATATAACTCTTCACAAATTTCAAAAAACTTCGTAGCATCTCAAAAGAGTTGTTTTCATAAGTTTCTTTTTCTATGTCCATATCATTTGAAGATTGTGGCTACTTGTTCAGTGAACCATCCAAAAATGTGTCTAAAAATAGAAGGAAAATAAAATAAATTTACTGTTTTGACAACTTTTGTTTTTTCAAAAGTTGTTTTATCAAAGGTTTTAAAAGTCAGGAAATTAAGATTTTTTTTTTTAAAGGTTGCTATCATATTTTTTTGTTATTGTAATTATTGTTACATTCCTGAAGAAGAACAAAGGAAAAGACATTTCCACACAAGTTCTACATGAATTGTTGAAGTCAACTTTTAATTTCCTTGTTTTTTCCTAGTTTATAAAACAACCTTAATATAGAATTGTTTTGTCTCCATTTATTCAAATTTGTAGAATCATAATATTAAAGAATGGCTTCATTCCTCTCTCCACGTACCCATTTCCATCTTTTTGCTTCTTTTTAAATTTCTTTCAAAGACCACTGTATGGGCTATGTCCATCTTCAGTGCTCTTAAACATAAAGCTGTCTTAACATTTCACCATTCTCCAAAATTTGCACTTCAGCTTTCAGCAGTCTCTAACCAAATAAAAGTTGCTCTTTTCCTCTTATTCCTAACACATTTTAAGTACTTTGAAAAATTCTACAAAGCGAGATAAAAACTGAGCTTCTAATGTTACACCTAAGTCAGATCTAAGTACTGTGTTGGTTTCTAACTCTTCTGTCTCTAGCATGAAATTAAGACATGTTTGAGACTAAATAACAAAATTGACCTTTTGTTTCACCAGTTCAATAGACAGAAGACATTAATATTAATATTTCTGATTAAATTGTAATTTATCGGTTCACTGAGACTACTATTTTGGCTCCAGCAAGAAGCTAAAAGGAGTCCATCTGGCAATAGCACAAGGATTTGAAAAAGCAACAAGGTTATATGGACACTGGGTCAGATCCATGCTTTGGAACCAGAGACAGAGGCTATGGTGGAGTTGTGTGATGACCAGGGAGTTTCAGTTTCTGATGATTTTTCTAATTTGCTGACACTGCCAGAGTGGGTTCCTGTCAGTGTGGATTATACCACCAGCAGCAACATTGTGGTTGTTGTCCACTCATCATCTCTTCAGAACTGGGTGATAACTGGAACTGCTCACAGTGTTTGTGCTGATCTAAGGCTGGTGAATGCCCTTAAGAGCTACTTCAGTCTCTGTTGGGTTTATGTCAGTGTTTAAAAACTGTGGGTCATTTTTATGCATGGCAGGGTACCTGCTGTCTCCTAAAGTCTGTTTTACCTCACAGTTTCAGCTTCATCTGTAGCAGCTCCATCAGCCTGGTCTGCGTGGCCTCCTGCATTCACTGCTGCAGTGTTTGGGTGGCAAAGCCCATGAATTTAATTCCTTTGGTCTTCTGCAGCTGGTACTGATGAAACTCAGCTGCTTCTTTTTTCACAAATATCTGCCAACCCCCAGCTACCAAACACCTTGACTAAATCCAAAGTCAGTACTGGAACCTGAGCCAGATACTGGGGCTGGTTTCATGTCAAAATAGACCATCTGTGCACAGGCAGCTTCACACATGTGACAAGTGCAGGAGTATGGTCTGGTTGCACTAACAGCATGCAATTTCTCTTGGTGATTTCAGAGAATGATGAGGAGCAGGAGGCTCTGCTGTCACTGGACAAGCCTGGTTGGTATTCCCAAGGCAATGCTATCCAGCTTTATGATCTACTGAAGAAGATGACTGGCAAGTTGGATCCCAAGGTATGTTATAAGTGAAAGTAAATCTTTCTGAAAATACCCTGTTTCAGTCAGGAATTCACCAGACAAACTTTCATTAAAGTTATTGATGTGATTGGTCACAAACATCTGTTCTGATTGTGCTTGCTGCTAACAGCCTGCAGCCTGGAACCGCAACAGTAGAGTTTTTGTCTTCTTACTAGTAAGATATGTAAACTTCCTAGATGTAAACTTTCTGTATGCATGGTTAAATATTTCAGCAGCTTTGGGAAGAATCAGGTTACAATCAGGAAATCTCCCTGAGGAAACAGATCATATAGATTAAAAGATGGCATCAGTGAAGACTAGGACTTCATTATTTTAAGTCCAGGTCTGGATAGGTGAAAATGCCACTGACAATGGTGTGACAACATTTTTCATAGTGAATAAATACCTCCCTGGACAAAGAAGACTTCTGAGTCACCAAGAAGTGGTTCATGTTCTCTCTTGTTTCCAGTGTAGTCTAAAACTTGTTCCAGTTTAGTGTATTTTCTTGGTCATCTTCCCACTGCCTCCCATCAAGCTATTTCTGTCAGTCAAAAAACTCACACTTCCTTTTGCTGGTCCCAGTTAGGCATCCCTTTCCAATGCCCCTGGAGGACAAGGACAGGGAGCCTATGTGGGGCCAGCCTTTCCCTTATGGAGCTGGTTGAAGATAAAACCCCAAACTTGACATTAATAGGATCTCTGCATGTCATGACCAAGTGCAAACATGGAGGAATTTTTATTAGGTCGTTTTAAGGCTCTTTTTCTCCCTCTGCAAAATACAGTTTGCTTGTGTTTTCCTCATATAGAATGAACTTCTAACATGCTTCTTCCCTCATAGGTTGTTTATTTTGGTGACAGTATGCACTCAGATATTTTCCCAGCTCGTTACTATAGCAACTGGGAAACTGTCTTCATCCTGGAGGAGCTTCTAGCAGACAAAGGTACAGCACCTGCGAAGGCTGAGTCTGAGCCCTTGGAGAAGAAAGGAAAATTTGAGGTAAGGATTCCTGCACATGTTTCCTGGAACAGAATAAAATAAATTACAAAGAAGTCTCATGTCACCTGCACTACGAATGAACCTTCTTATCTTACCAGGGTGCTGGCAGCATCAGCATCCCCCACAGATGTATCCTCCTTGTCTTACCAGGAGGATTCCATTCTGTCCCAGCTCAGCAATGCATGGGTGACACAGCACCTCTCCCTGGATCTCAGAAAAGGAGCTGTATATGCTCTCCCTTAGCAAGAACCTTTTTAGTAACAAGATCCTGCCCTCCATCCCACAAGGACAAGTCCAACACCTGAACTCTGCTGAGTTCATGATGTTTCCCTGTGTGTTGAGGCCAGCTGTGAACACAGAGGAATTTTTATTACATTGTTTTAAAAGTTGCTTTCTCTCTGTGTGAAATATGGTTTGCTTGTGCTTTCCTTACATACAAAGAACTTTTAATTTGCTGCTTCCCTCACAGGTTGTTATTTTGGTGACATCTGTGCTCAGGTAAGAGGGACTGCTTCAAAATCTGGCCCAGTGCAGACTTACTGATAGTTACCTCAGATGAATAATGTGATTTTCAGGTTGATCACAGTTGGGAAGCTGGGCCTTAGCACTACACTCACCTTTTAATTCTCCCACAGAAGGTGGAAAGTTACTATGGTTTATCCTTTCCTCTGCTGCCAAAGAGCAAAGTAGATAGGAACTAGCACTGAGATGGATGATGAGGCAGCATTGTACCTCCAGCATGTCCCATGTGGGTAGGAACCACAGCACAGCTTCACTCTCCCTTTGGAGTGTCTCATCATTTCATATGCTTCTAAATAAATAGGTCATTTTCTTCTAACTGCAGCAAGATACATTTGCTTTTCACACTTTGCTTTGTAAAGCACTAAACTTTATTTTTCTTTTAAAAAAATTACTCTTTGTGATTAGAAGTTAACTTACCAATAGAAAGTATTTGGGAGGTGCTTTTATACTAGGTTTGTTTTTAATCCAAGTGTTGTAAAAGATCCTGGTTTTAATGGAGAAGAGGGTATCTTCAATGGGACTAAAACAATATAGAAGTCCTATTTATATCTTTATTTTTTTAATAGACATATCTCGTATTCTCCCCCACTATCCTGATTTCTACATAAAGGTCAGACAAAGACATTTCAGTCACTGAAATAAGGAAATGTATTCATTAATGTTTAGGCTTTTTCCTGGGTTGAAGAAAAACAAAAATGAAGACCAAAAAATTTAATATACTATCAAAAGAATGTGTTTCTCAGTAGGAAGGGGATGTGGGGGAGGAAAAGCAAGTAGCACTTCATACGTTAATACAATTTAATTTAAGTAATAAGTGCTTTAAAAATAACTCATTTTCATCCACACATTTGTTCATTCTCTGACTGGAGATTCTGCTGCATTGCTGTAAAACTTGCATCTCTATGAGGTTTCGGGGATTTTGTTCAGCATGGTTTCTTAAGCATGCTTTTGAAGCACATGTTTTGAAACAGACAGACCAAAAGCAGTTCTTTTCCTGGAAGCACAAAGAGCAATGGATCGATGCGTTTCCAAGCCCACGATGACCATTTGGTTTTCCCTTGTTGCTGCACCTCTGCTCGAGTGCCCACAGCATCCATCTTCTCTCTTGCAGCAGCTGTCAAGCAGCAAATTGAGACTTTTAGACAGGTGCTTGACATTTCAGTGACACTGCAGCAGCCTTGATAAGAGATTGCAGTATCTCAGGAAGACACCACCCCTACCCCACACAACCCTGTTCTGTTTACATCCGCTACCAGTGACAGCGAGCAAGCAAGGGAGAAATGAATCGCGTTGATTAAAGGAACCTGAACCAGGGGGGCCCTGGCAGGTCAGTGGTGTTATTTCATTACCATGCTGCTCACTGGAGTCTGAACAACAGGTCACATCCATATATCTGCAGTTGACTGGACACCACTAACTTAACAGGACTAGTTCAAAGGGACTCCCTTTGCAAGCCTATGAGAGTTTTATTTTCATTCCCCAAAGCAACTTCTCCCATTAACCCTTTGGTTAAGAAGGGAGAAAAGCCAATTCAAAGGATTGTACAAAGACAAGTGTTTTTGGAAAATTAATCACAAACAGATTAGATTTCATCTGGTTAATCAGCCTTAAATAAAATCAATTGCCAATCAGCCTTGGCAATAAAAAATACACTGCTACTGTAGATTTTCCATGCCATGCTATATGTGCTGAGAGGGACTGAGAACTTAATACACAATGCAACTCTCAACTCTTTCACTCTTTACAAAATACTATTGAAGTAATAAAGTATTACTTTAATTGGCAATTGCATGTTTCACAAAGAAATGACAAAAATCTGGTTTTAGTTGTTTGACTGGTGTTTGTTGCATCACTAACAGGCAGAGGGGAAGAAAACAACCTTGTCACACACAAAATGGGAGACTTGTAATTTCCATTTTCATTTGCAGTTTTTGTCTTTTCCCTTCAATTAAATGCATGATATTAGCCAGATACGCATAACTGTGAAATTATGGTAACAACTGAAGTTCTTTCAAGTACATGAGTCACAACCAAATAAGCAAGAGAATAGCAAACTAAACATTATTTATGTAGTTGCTTGGCTTCTAAGTAAACTGTAGCATGCAGGGAGAATAAAAATATGAAGCATTGTGTTGAAACAAGATTTACACACCCCCTCCCCCTGCCGCCTCCCCAGAATTGGGATTTTGGGTTTTTTTGGCTGGAGGCTTTGGGTTTGCATTCTGTTCTTTAAATGTGTGATCAGTTCCATCAATGAACACTCAAAGGAAAGCTGGAATTTGTCCCAGGATTTCGAGGAAAATTATTACAGAGGAGCTGTCAGTGTAGAAAAAACCTTGGGCTATATGAATGAATAGACCAGAAATAAAATAATTAATTGGTGGATATAGATGATAATTTTGTAGTTAGAAGGAAGAACTTATTTTTTACAATACTGCCTAGTGACTGGCTCTTTGTAGAGGTCAGAGCTGTTATCCCTGTGAATTTGCATTAACTCCCTTGGTGTGGCAATAGACAAGGCTATTTACTTTATGCCTTTTGGCTCTGTCTTTTTATTCCTGATTGTCTTTGACACAAATCTAACAGTACTTTCAGGAAAAACCTGATGGGCCGTTGTGAAGCCTGGTGAGTTAAAGCATCCTGAAGTGCAGCACATTTTATTTTAAGTCTGCTTATAGTGATCCCTGTTGTAGTTTAGGTACAATGATCATGAGTTTAATGTTTTATATTTTCATGATGTGTAGGAGGGCAGGTTCTGTGCAACAAAATTCAGACCAGTGGGTCACTTGTCCATTTGCACACCCAGCATGGGTGTGTAATTCAGGGACGTGTTGTGGCCATCACAGCTGTGCTGACAGAAACATCTCAAATACTTACACCAGCAAAACTGTATTTTGAGCATTGATTTTTATTTTTCTTTTCTGGCATCAAGAGTCAGTGGTGGTGTTACTACCTCAGCACAAAGCATACCATCATCAGTACCATCAACCATATTGGATGCAGTAAAGTATTTCTCATGTTCTGTGCTTGGTACAAAGATGATGGCATAGATGGCAAATCTGCATCTAAATAAAGCCCTTAAAAATACTAACAGCTTGATCTTTCACTCCTGTCTCCTTTACATCTTTCTTTCTTTCATCTCTTTACCAACTGTAGAAAAACTTCAGAGCTCCCTGCTAATTTGTATTTTAGCAAGGTCATTTGTAAGCTGATAAATCAGTGTTACCCTGAGGTCCTATTAAAAGATTCTGTCTGTTCTGTTAACAGGCCCTATGTGTCTGCAGTTAGCAGAGCAAAGATGATAGTAAATATTCCAGTTGTTTTGACTTTGTGGAAGGCCCTGGAACTTGGGGTTATCTGGCACCGTCCCTATTTCCCTGAAGTATAGATGTTTTCTTTGAGGCTTTGTACCCTCAACTGACACAATCAACATCTGACCTGCTGCTGTCTGACCAACATGCCTGAGAGCAAACCCACATGCCTGGGGGATTTGCATGAGAAAGAGGGATTGCTCCACACTTTCCAGGATCTACTGTCCTGCTGTGAGAGCAAATTCTGTGTCTGGGGACTGCAGGAGTGCCTGATGCATCTTCCAGAGCTCCTCAGCCCTACTGCTGGGCACTGCTTCCAGGCATGCAAGTAGCCACAGTAAGAGGAGACTTTTGGCTCAGTTCACAGATGTCCAGGTTCATGGTATGTGGTCTGTCCTTCACTGTGGGCTGGGATGTGTGCTGCAGGTGAGATAAGGACATCTTCGGGCTTCAGTTGGGGATGGAAGGGGAACTGATGTCTGATATTTTCTAGGGATGTGGTCAAAGTTTCGACTGCTCTTTCCAGATTTGAAGTCAAGATTAGGCTGCCAGGCCTGCATGTGGAGATAAGCCAGTAAAAAAATGATGGGAGCTCTCTATCAGATGACTTGATGACAAGTCTCATATCTAACTGGTTTTGGTTTTACCAAGGGCGTGGATCATAAATCCAAAATGCAACTCCCTCCTCCTTAATAAGGAGGAAATTCCCACTGTAGAATCAAACTACTGGAAAAATCAGTTCATTTCCTTGGGGTGCACTTTTAATTGTCTGCTGAACTAAGCATCCATTTCAGAAAGAAGAACCCTCACATTTTTTCTCTTGTCAATATACAGGGCCCTGTCTTTTGTGCAAATGCTTATGTGGGCCAGTACTGGGGGTTGTTGTTCTGATTAATCACCTGAACAGCTGTAACAGCCTTAAGAGTGTTCTGGATCTGTCATCCAGCTGGCAAACAGATTTTAATTCATCAGAGCATCTACACTTAATTATAACTGATGTAAAGTCCTGGGATTTGCATGGAAAGATAAGATATGGTGTAAAAAACAATAAAGTAACATGCTGTCCCTTTGTGTAAGGCACAAAATAAGCCCCCAAAACTCTGACCAAAAAAAAAGCCCAGGACTTCAGATAAATGCTTATTTTGAAACAAAATATAGGGGTTTTTTTTCCAACTTATTTACGTCAGAAGACAGAAATTAATATCTACATTTGTTGAAATCAGTACTTCCTCCCCATCCTCAGCTATACTCAGAGGAAAAACTGTAACTCATACTCAAGGAGTTTGTGTTTACTGGTGTCATCTGTTCAGCTGCATCCACCACTTCCTTTTGATGAAAAGATACAGGCCTGTCATAAACACAAATGATTCCAGCAGATTCTCAAAACTGTTAGGAGAGGGGTTAAATGGAGAATAAAGTACAAAAGTTCACAAACCTGGAGGCACACGCTACGGTATCTGTTCCGTGCTCTGCAGGTCTGATAAGTTACTTTGGACACAAATGACTTTAACAGATTTTCTATAGCGTAGTTTTGTTTCCCATTTTTTCATCTTCCTTTAGATGTGTCCTGGCATTTTTCTTCTGATTGCTCATGGCAGTATACAGCAGGTTTCAAGATGAACTGGTAAAAATATCAGTTTTCCCTGCTTTAATGCTTTCTTTGAAGTATAATTAATCTAGATGTTTTTGTGTGAAAATATACATTAAAATAATTAATATTCCGCAATTTTCTAGGCAACTGAATGTCTCCACATGGATCATGTGACTCTGTTTTCACTCATTCCTCAGCTCAGAAACAGATAACACAGGTGGCATGATGCATTCTTTGCAGTTACTCCACCCAGCATCAGGAAGCTCCTTTTCCCCCAGGAGGAGGTCCCAGCTGTATCACAGCCTCTCCAGCAGTGAAGGGCAGCAAGTAATTCACATTATCAAAAACAGGGAAAATAGAAGGGGTTTTCTTACAATGTTTAAAAAATTGTTTAAACTTAACTTTTTATGTCCTAGGGAATCCATAAATTTTTAAACAGGAACTTGAGGAGTTATGGGAAGAAGATTGTTATTGTCTTTATATTTTAAAGCCACATTGCTCCTGAGATACAATATAGGTTTCCCAGAAAATCAGATAAACACTAGAGTTCCTCAAACTAATGCTTGTGGTTGAATAAAGTTTTTGGGGTTTTTTTAAGCTTACTTATTTATTTATTTTCCTTTCAGGAAGATCAACTCAAAGTTCCTTACTTTGTGTCTAAACTGTGGGGCTCTTTCTTCATGGACAGATTGCCAGGCCTGGAAAATGCAGAGGAAACTTTAGTTCACACGTGGGCCTGTAAATGTATTAGCACTTACAGCACTATTGCAATCCCTAGTCTGGAAGAAATAGCAGGTAAGGGAGGTGTTTGTTTTTATTTTTTTCTAATGAACATGTAACATTCATAGTAAATCTGTACTGCTGTAAATCTGGTTTTGAGATCACATGTATCTAAAATACGTTCAAAGTACTCTGTTCCTATGATGTAACACTTAGCACTAGTGGCCTAAGTGACTGATTATTTTGGTGTTTGTGTTTTTAAAGGGTTTTGGGTTGTGCCTGCAAATACTAGGTGTTTAATTGATTCTCTGTTAGAGATAGAGTGCAACATTTACCAGACTGTAGATTAGTTCCTGAACTTGGTCTGGACTTCCCCACTGTGTTTTGCTGTTTCTACTTTCAGTGGTGAGTTGCATTTGAAACAAACAAGGTGCAAAGTTACTTGGGAGTGTTGTACTTACAAATATGTTTCTCACTGATCTGGCTTGTTACACTTCCCCTATCAGCTCATTGTAACTTTGCAGTACAGATACCAAGTGGTGGTGAAGATCTCTATGTGCTCAATCTACCATTTTGCATTACTGATACCCATACCTAAAGGAACAAACAAATCATTAAATGAATGAGGAACACAGCAAGCATTTATTTTACTGACCCCTCTGTTCAGCATCTGTTGCCTGCTTCATGCCTAAGACAAGGGAATAAAAGGTTTATTGCAAGAGAGCATTTAAGGCTTGCCCAGCAGGGACTTCTACAGCAGGACACGTGATAGCCCTTTTCTCTGCAACCATATTTTACAGGTGTACTTACACTGTGTGGATATCTCACAAAAGAACAATCATAGAGTGCCACAATTTATTTATGCTTCTGGTGTTTGCCATTTTGCAGTCTATGTCGGCCTAAAGGCACAAAGCCCAAATATACCAAGGGAAAATGCCAACAGAAAAGATAACTTTTGTAAAACTCCCATCTAATACCTTTTCCAGGGTCGTACTGTGGCTTGCTTTGGAAGTGTTGGCCAAGAGAAAACACATCAGTCAGCCACAGTCTGATAGTCTGCCTCCCAGCAAACTCCCCACCCCAGCCACAGCTCAGTTTA
The DNA here is from genome assembly GCA_013399225.1 of Rhipidura dahli. NCBI lineage: Eukaryota > Metazoa > Chordata > Aves > Passeriformes > Rhipiduridae > Rhipidura > Rhipidura dahli. The sequence continues at coordinate 1,398,068 of VXAC01004729.1, read as the reverse complement.
AAGGACAAGCAAAGGCTCTCAACCACAAATGTACCACCAGCTTTCCAGCTACAGATGAAAGGGTGAGAACCAGAAAGGCATTTCTGAGCAGTTAGTGAGTAGGATAGCTGCCTGTCATCAGCAGTGGGGCTCTTGCAAAGCCTGCTTCTCCATTAGGAGGGACACGGAGTGCTGTCCCTTGCTGCATTGAACCAGCACTGGGGCAGGGGGTCGTGACTGTGAAAGTTAAACCCCAGTGCTAAAGGACAGGAGAGAAATAACGTTTCAAACTTGCAGCTGTGCACCGGACAGCAGACCCAAAGGTGAAGGCATGAGAACGTCTCTGCTTTCTTACCGAGAGAGGTATTTCTTGTTTGTTTGTGCAGAAGAGCAGATGTTCATTATTATGGATGTTGAGGAATTCCTGACTCCTCTTGAATACCTTGTCTGACTCCTGTCACAGCAAGCTGTGAGAGCCCCTGCTTTGCCAAGCCCTGAAGATTTGGCTGCAGCTGTAAGTCATATCTGAGCTGCAGCTATTTTGGAATAACTAGCTAGAAGAGACTGAAACGGGTTATGCGAGTTTGATGCGCTCCAGCTTTTCCTTTCGTATTCATCTGCTTTAATTATCAGCAGAGGACTTTCCACTGCCAAGCTGCAAAAACACAAGCCTTTCCTCAAGATCCCCTGAGCCCCAGCATGCAGCCAGACTGCCACCATGCTGACCCCATGAGCCCAGCTCCCAGCCTGCAATGTGCTGACTGTGTGAGCTCAGCTCCGGCTGGCTCAGCCTTGGCAGCACCTGGCTCAGCCTGGGTTGACCCAGCCAAACAAGCTGCCACTTCACTGGAGGTGTGTTGCAGCCTCCTGTGAGCTGGGGGCTGACAAGGGCTTCTCTATCAACAATGTCTGACATGGCTTTTGTACACCTATGTGTACAGTAGTAAGTGCCACATTCAAGTCATGATCCCAACAGCTTGTGATCTGCAAAAATATTTGGTGAAATGCAGAGGACTGCTGCACTGCTGTCTTTGAGATTGATTCTTGTCATTTGGCTGCAACGAGTATCTGTGCATAAAGAACAGCTTGGTGTACTTCTCAAGACACAGTGAAAAAGATTATTCCAAAAACCATTCAACATTCCTCAGTACTAGCAATGTTTTACAAAAATGACTCAGTTTTCATCAAAATTCATATGAGAATACTTTTCAGAGCATTTTCAGAAATTACCTGGGTAATAAAACCCTTCAAGCCTGTTTCCTTTTTTTTTTTTTTTAATCAAGGAAATATATAAAAAATTAAAAATAAGCTGTACAACTGAATTGAGAAGTTGGCAGAGAAACAATTCTGACAGTTCTCTTTTTTCATCAACCTGTTGTAAGTTTGGTGCAGGTGCCTCCTGATAGTTTCACCTGAAGAATTTATACATGAAACTAAAGGGGATGATCTGAGAGTTACCAAAGAGCATTGTAGGAGAAGGGTTTCATAGGGAATGCTGCTGTTGGAGTTTTTGCCCAAAGAGTTCAAAGATGCATTAGAAGTTCTGAACTTTAATCTCGCCTCTGGCAAGGAAGGTATTACTGGAATTGCAGATGATTGCACCACAGTTTGTCATCTGAGCTCCCCTGAGAGTCCCTGAAGAGAAAGTGGTGTTTTCCATATGCATAAAAAAGTATAGTTCATTTGTTGTTAAAATTGCCCAAAGGAGACCTTCTGCAATACTTTCTGTGTACTTCCCTCAGTTTGGAGTGGAAATCAGATGAAGGTTATACTGACACTACATGGTTAATACTCCCATTGTACACGCCTCGTCCACAAATCCATCTGTTTCTCCACTTTTCTGCTCTTGAGTCTCTCCTCATTTATAGCTCCCTTACAGATTTTGACCACTTTAAAGCACAATGATATCATAAAACAGATTTTCCAAACTGGGATCCAATACCGTGGGAATGTTACTTTAGAGCTCCCACATGGAAATTAAAAGGTGTAGGGGTGTCTCTGAAAAATGAAGTTTTGCATAAACCAGTTTCTAGGACATCTTTCTCCCCTTCAGATGGTCAAGTATGAGCCAAGTAGAGGAGGATTACTCTTTCCCACCTCAATGATCTGAACTTTACCTTCAAGGATAGTGACCACTACTCTGTGACCATGTGATCACATTTCCATGTTAACAATTTAATTCCATGTTAATTTCCATGTTAATAATGTTAATAATTGTATTTCCTGCATCATACAGGTATTCCAACAATAATTTCAACAATTTCAAAAATAGGATTTCAGACAGGTTTTTGGATTAAAACTTCTTTGATCTCAAAATACGATACATATATTTCAAGCTAATGCTTCACCTTTCAATCTCACTCTGTTTGGTATTTTTATAAAAGTCACACTTCAAAGAACTCCATGAGGAGTTTTAGAGCTATGGGGGGAGTTTTGGTAAGTTGTTTTTTTTTTCTTCATTGCAAAGAAAAGGTTAAGAAAGTGGGCTCTAAATCATAATAAGGAGAACACAAAAACCTTTTTTTCTAATTTCATTTTTTTTAACCTAATGTTCTAAACTTGTCTCATAACCTCTGAATGGTGAAGTTTGCCATAGGATTAAAAACTACTGCAAGCAAGAATAGGAGATTGAGTGATGTTGCAGCTCATGAGAATTTCATTTCATAGAAGAATTAGTGCAAATGAAAATGTTTTATGGAGACAGAGTTAATTTCACACTTTGGAGTTTTGATAACCAAGCTTGTGTCATGCATGAGGATAATGCATTTTTTTAAATCCTGTGTGCAACATGAAATCATATCAGGGTTTGCCCATATGGCTGCATGAGTTTTTCTTCATGCCTCATTGTTATTTCAATTAGCTAGAACAAGAGAAAAATCTCCATTATAATTTACCAAAGCTGTCTCTTTAAAGATGCCTACAGATCTGTACCCTGACACTTTCTGCAGGAGTTTGAGTCACCAGCCTGCTTGCTGTATAAATATAATGATAAAATTGCCAGTGAACCATGACAAAGAAGTTCATGTTTCTGCTTAGAGCTGCAAATTATCTGCACAATGGAAAGCTCAAGGCAGCCGTGACTGGGGCTCCAGAACTGGCAATGTGCAGGTCGCAGATACACAGGTCTGCCCAGCAAAGATCAACTGCAAATTGCAAACTTCACACACCATCTTCCACATGTATTTTAAAGGTGAATGCCCTGGAGGAATCAGCTGTTACCACGGGAGACATGAATTTCACTAAGCATGTAGCCATATACTGATTTCTATATCCTGAACACCATCATTCGTAATTATTGCTGAAGTGAAACAAAAAACCCCTCATGTTTTAGCACATCAGTTCTATACTTCTTCATTGACATTACATCATTTAAAATCAAATCCAACTCCTTTTAAAATTAAATTAGTCCTTGCTGTAAACAGACTGACAATTGTGTTCTTATTCAAATAATACAATAATATATAATTCCCTTAAACACAGAGAATTATCTATATTATGCATTGCTAGTTAGCTGTAACCTTTTATATTTAATGCCTTATCTTACAACTGTGCTTTTACTTGCTCAGTGTAAGACTATATCTATACAATAACATCTAAAGACTTATTTTATCAAAATTCTTTGAGGATTTAAACTGCTTTGTGAATTTGCTGTTACAAATAATTGTTACTACTAAAAGGCCAAAGAGGTCGTTTTTATAACTAAACTCTTTATGCAAAAAACGTATTCTTACACCTGGTGAAAAATTGGTGTAAATACACAACAGCAACATTTCCGAGGTTTTCTGGTCCTGAGGTTTCATAGAAGGGAAAAAACAGATAACAAAAAATAACTGACTAGAGAGAAGATATGTGATCTGTATGTATAAGCAGCTTCTTGATCTAAGTGTCAGTTGAAAAGCATCAGATAATGTAAATCTGATTCATCTGTTCCAGGAAACTAGTTTCAATGTTCTTTTTTTAAGAAAAAAAAAAAAAGAAAGAAAAACATGACTAACACAACCAACAGATATAATCCATTTAGTTTTTCAGCTAAAAAATACAGCTGAAACCAACAATAAACAGCATTTTAACCATAACAAATTCAATAAATTAGGACTAGTTTATAAAAAATCTTCAAGACCTAGTTACTTTCCAGATAGTCTGGGAAATCATCTTTACCACAGGATTTGACTATTTGATGGTAATTTTCAGTGTAGAAAGGGCAGTATTCAGTGTATGACAGTTTGTTCAGGCTTTCCTTCTACCTCCAGAAAGGTGTATTGACTTGTGCCCCTGAAGACTGTGTCAAATCATGCAGAACCCAAAAGATTACTTCCTAGCCAATAGCTGACTGAAATGTTCCTGCCATGGTTATTCTGCTCCAAGAGATGTCAAAGTACAGGCACCTCCAAAAGATTAAAGGGAGAACTCATGAGCAACTCATTAAGAAATTGGGAACCACTCAGTCATTTCTGCTTTAAAGTTATCCTTCAACTCAGGCAGCATAATTTCACTTGCAGGCTGTAATTAAAGCTATAATTGGGTTTTGACTGGATCACAGTCTTATGGGGTGGGTTTAGATTGACACTTTAAAAACCTGGGTTGTAATGCAGTGTTGAGAATTTTTGGGTGTTAAAAATAGTGGAAATAGGTAAACCACCAAGTACTGAAAATACTTGTCTGACCAGGTTGAAATTTTACATAACCTGCAACTTCACATGTACAAAAAACATTGCTGGAAGCATTTATGGACTCTGGATTGGTGCCTAACATATTCCCTCTGGATTAAGATGGACACACATGCACAAAAAACTATATAGGCCTTGTCTTCATGTGTGTCTATGTGTGGATATTTATTTTAAGGTAAACAATGTTTGTCACCCGTCCAGAGAAAAAGTCAGGGAAAGGGAAAGAAAACGTTTTACAAGAGAGGGGAACATGATGAGATGAACCCATCTCATGAGTTTGGAGAGGAAGGTTGATCTTGGTGAGGCGACCTCAAAATGAAAGTAAAGGGCTGTATCATCTCTGCATTTGTCTTAATATAGCTTCTTTGCAGTCTCAAAATGCCACTCCTTTTTTTTATCAGTCAGAAATGCCTGTCAGCTCAAACAATTGCTTGTTTCCAGGCTAACTTCTTCAGCCTGTCTCAGAAGCCCTTCCTCCTGAGATACAGAATGAGTCACTCACACAGAAATTAATTAACAGATCCCTCAAAAACTAACACCTCCTAGTAGTATCCTGGCATTCTCTCAAGATTTTTTTTTTAGATTAACTCTTCATCTAGATACTTAAAAATATTGTAGACCAATATTTTATTTTTGATCAATTCCAGATCAAATAAAGAACCACACACAGCTGTTTTCTTGTAGATCTTCAAAAAGCACTGTTTAAACTAAAACAAAAATGAGAGAAATTTCCCTCACATAGAAATAATGAGTTTTCTCATAAAAACCCAAAACAGCAAAGGAATTCCTAAGGCTTTCCTTTACTGCAGACTCTTACCAGGCTCAGCTGCGAGTTGGTGCATGCCTTGTGCACAGCTGTTTCATTCAGGAAGGGCTCAGCAGTCCCTTGGCCATGGGGTAGACCCAGAGTAATGTGACTCATTATTCCCAAGATAATTGCAGTGAGACTGCACGCCAGGAGCAATCGCAGCAGCCACGATGGGACAGGCATCCCACTTCCCCAGGCACTCATCCATCTGCCAAACCCTGGTGGTGCAGCTGCTGCTGCACATATCCCTGCAGTTTGCCACTTGGGTTTTCTCCGGTGGCACTGTTCTAGATACCACAGGAGAGTAACCAGTGGCAAACCTCAGTGGCACTGAAACTCTTGCTCAGGCCAAGCTCAGGCCACAAATGTCTGCTGGCAGTGCCACGGGCATGATCTCCAGCCAATACACCTGTGTTGGCAAAAGCTCTCTTGTAAGTGCAGTTAAAGTGAGAAACCTGCACTTTTACTGAGTTTTAGTCTTCATTGCTGCCTGCCCAGGGGTAAACTGCACTGGCTCGTGTCACCAACTATATCCAAACTCAGAAGCTTTCTCCTGTGGAGCACACCCATACTGAGGAGTCCCCCTTTCCCATACGACATGGCACAGACACTCTCCTCCTCTCCAACTTTTGAGTTACTGTGTATGAAGACAGCAGCAATGACTTGCATGTAATTGACAGAAGGAATGCTTTCCTCGTGCTGACTTCACTCTTTTGGGAGCTTTGCTTCAGTACAGCAAATATCTGACCTCCTGCTTAGGAAAATCAGCCTTAGAAGTTTTTCTAAAAATAACTCCTATCAGATAAATCCACTTGTGAGCTTGGGTTTTTTTCTTTTTGCCTCACATCCTGAGCTTTTACTGCAAGTGCTGCTTAGACTGTTACAAAACAGAGATGGGTCAGGAGATAAAAACATTTAGTATTTAAGAAAAAGCAACATCTATTACAGGTTACCAACAGACTGGCAAGTCAGGTCACTCAAAGACACAGCCAAACTGGTGAGTTGCCCTGCAGCAATTGTGCTTACTCCACTGCTAAGCAATAATTATTAGAAGTTGTTATCATTAAGAAATTAATATTGTCTTTCAACAGCAACTTTGAAATACAAAGAAAGTTTTACTATAAAGCTTCTAAGCCAGCACTAATTATGGAAAATCCTGTAAAAGCAAAAGAATTTATACTAGCTGATGGTTTGCCTTCTGCCCCAATAATTACTTCACCTGGATGAGATGTAAGATAGAGCTCGGCCTTTTTTTTTTCTGAAATTTGCCACAATTAAGCAGTTTCAAGATTTTTCCAAACTTGGGTATCCCTAACAAGGTTTCAGTTCTCTTCCTTGTGCCCTTTCCATGATGATAATCAGGAGGATATAGCTGGATTCATTTAAGAACACAACCCTGCTGTTTACTAGGAGGCTTCTGCAGCATCTGGCACCAGCCCTGCTCACTGGCAGGGAGCAGACCTCGGGGTGGGAGGGGGAGTTCTGCTTTCTGTAGAGCTTCTCACTCAACATGAGGAGATGCTGCTGTGGTGTCATTATGAAAAAATGTTGGCTTTGCTTTTGTTGGTCAATACTAAAAAATGATTCCTGACATTTCTCCTGTGTATTTTGGGAGAAATCTGTTTCAGTCTTGGACTGTGCTTTTAATTGAAAAACAATGTCATCCAGCTAAAGTTAAGATTTTATTTGTTTAATGTATTGGTTTGTTCAAGGAAATTTAAAAAAAATTAGAGCAGTAAGTTTATCAAGCAGGCCTGTGTCTGGATTAAATTAAAATTGTCTTCCATTCAGTTACTCAAATACTTTCCTGATCACTCATTGAGAATATTACAGTCTCCCCTCTTCTTGTGGTTTCTCTTCCTTGCTTGTGGGTGGAACTCCCAAGTCTTCCTCTGATAAAAGTTTGTGGCATTCATTTAGCTGGCCTACACTAAGAGCACAGGACACAGGACAGTGAGATGTTGTCAGCTTTTTTTTTTTTTTGTGATATAAATCCATCCACAGCTCCTAAGTGCATGCATGGATATGGGTATATATAAGCATCAGAACACAATGTTGTAATTAATGTCACCTAATACCTGGATCTGGATGACTGGAACACAGTAACTGACAGTAGTTACTGCTCAAATATCATCATTATTTTGTTCTCACCAGGGCTGCTGGGGGTCCTGTAAGGGAGATAGGGCAGGGCAGGAGCTCTTCTGAGCTCAGGCTGAGGCATATAACCTGTGAGGGTTGCCCAAGCCTCATGGGAAATGCAAATAACACTGAATGGTCACCCTGAAGGAAACCTGTTTTCATCACTCGCACTCAGGTTGATGTGGGAGCACAGAAAAGAACAGGACAGGAATTTGGGACATTACATCTAATAACTGTCATTTCTGGATCTAGGATCCTCTATACTCCTCTTGGACCACTTGGGGCCCTACATGTCTGATTTCTAGGAGTCTTTGGCTCTTAAAGTGAATATCCTATTTGTCTTAGGTAAAAAAAAAAAAAAAATAAAATTGTCCAGGTGAAGTTATCTAAGAATGATAGCAAAATTCTGAGACTGTGATTCTGAAGCAGTTGGGTAGAGTCTGCTCGTTCATTCTTCCAGTCTCAGGCTCTTTAGTTTGTTAGCATAGAGTCTTTTTTAGGATAGTGGCAATATTGGATGAGTTTTGTGCTGGATTCATTATCAGTGCAGGCTAGGACTCATGGCTAGGCCTTGCTGTCAAATTGTAACTCAGAAAGGACCACATATCTACCCCCTGCCTAATTTATGACTCTCCATCAGGGTTAGATGAGAAGTGGATGCCAAGATGCAAAGGTCCACCACCACAGCAGCAGCTGTGAGCATGCACAATAGCAAACCCTGAAGAATTTATTGGGAAAAAAACACTAGGAAAACAACAACTTGGAAATAAGCAAGTATTTGTTTTCCCCTGAGATTGCTTTATTATCAAATACTCTTTTTTTCTTTTCTTTCATGCTTTTACAAAAGGGATATGGATGTTTTCTAGTCATTGCCCAAAGTCAGCTTGCTGATACAAAAGCAATATTTAAATTGATAGACTGGGGTGTGAATAAATAAAAATGTGATTATTCTTTTTTGGAGCCTTTTGCGTTGTGTATAGAATGGTTTGGGTGTTTAAGCTGATTATGTAAAGCTAGTTTACCAGAAAGTATCAACGAAATTACTATTTTGATCCAGTTGGTTCTTCTCCTCAGCAATAAGCAACTCTGCCCCATTTGTTCTGCTCTTTGATTAAACTGCTCCTGGGAGATTCCAGACTGCTAGACTATTAAACTAGTAAAAGCTTTTTTGTGAAAGTAAACTGTATGGCATGTGATTTTTATAGCTTGTAAAGATATTTGCAACTATTTGCTTTCTTTCAATTTATTTTGTCATTTTTGTAACCTCTGTGTTAAACTGAGCGTCATAAATAGACTCAGCAGCCAGTAAATCCATTGGGCCTTCTGCATAGTAAGAAAACATCTGCCTGTTGTGCCGTGCTCACAACAAGCTCCAGAGATTTCCCTGGCTCAGACAAAACGAGAAAATTAACTTCTTTGACAAGCTAAAATCACTCATTTAAATAATTCTCTTACAATTAACTTTCCTCCTATTCCTACTTTATTCCAGCCTCTATCTGCTTCTTCAGCTTGATCTAGGTACTCATTTGTTTGCTGTATTGTGTTTAATATGGGTTTTAAGCTGCAGACCTGGATGCTGTCCTGGTGCCTGCCTGAGAATCGCTTGTGAGACAGAACTGAACTTCCTGTTGTTTGTGCCAAAACTACTAAAATTGTGGGTTTCTGTTTCATAAAAGCTGCTGGGTGGAAAAAAAAAATTGCAGCATGTTGTGTCAGGATTTCACATCCTCAAATTTACTCCAAATTTAAAAAAAAATATATATGCAATTAATAACTTATTGTACAGATAAGCTGAGTAATAGATTTTATGCTTTACTTTGGTTCTAAACAGACAACCTGGAATGGAGTTAACCCTGTTTGGGGGGACGTTGGTTTGTTTATTTTTTCATTTATTGGAAAGGGAATTGTTTCTTGAACTAAGTTTTATTTATGGGTTTTTTTAATTTGGTTTCTTGAACTTTGAGAACGAGGTGAGCACGGGAAGTATCAGTTTTCTGGCTGTGAGGGTGGGCGGGTCACTGTTGGCAGCAAAGACTTTTTTAAAAGTTACAGAAAAGAAAGCTTTGACTGTTCAGAGCTATTTTAATGCATTCAGTGTTCTTTACAGACTGGAAGTGATGAGTACATCAAGTTACAAGTGCAGATTTCTAAGAATGCTTGATACAAAATGATGTTGTTAACACTGGACTGCAAGAAGGTCTGAGATCACGTGCCTTTGGGGAATCTTGCTTCAGCAGCCATGAAAAACAAAAAAGGAACTGATTCTTTGTTTTAAACATAGCCCTCCTATGAGCAGATTGCTGAGATAAAAGAGAAGATTGAAGAAGTCAAATTGAAGAATGAACTCAAAGGTGTTCTGAGAGAAAAACTGCATCTAGTCTCAGTGAAGATTTTTTATTAGCATTTAAGCATTAGTTAAATAATTTTCTCTGACTAGCATTATTTCAGCAATCAAGGAACTGAATATCCTTTACTGTAGTTGAATAAACTCTGAAAGTCAATCCCTTGAACAGCTGAAGATGTCAAATAAATGAGTAATTGTGCAATCTGATTGAACTCTGATGCTGGTGAGCAAACAGCTCAAGGTTTTAAGAAGTACTGCTACTCACCACAGACTTTTTTTTTTTTTATGTAATACAGGCTGTATTGCCAATCAGATGTGGTATGTTTCTGTCTTGCAGATTTACCGCTGGATTACAGATTTACACGATTTTCCTCAAATAGTTCAGCAACTGCTGGGTACTACCCACGCCCTCCAAGAGCACTGCTGCCAAGTGAGGACTCAGTGACGGTGAAATAGGTTGTTGGCTTTCTCCTTAAATAACCCTGTGGCCCTTACCTAAACTGCTATCAAATGCTAATTGGTGAAAATGCTGTGTGATGCTTCATAAAATAGCGTGATGGATTAAAGCAGACTCCTGTGTAGACTTGTGTTTCGCTTGTTTCTCTAGTCCAGCCAGAACAGGTGAGCAATGCATCCTTCTCCCTAAGTCCTCTGACCACCACTCCCTTTCACAAAGTGCAGCTGGCATTTTCCATGTGCTGCCCACAGCCTTCAGGGGAAATGTAACAGTAATAGCTCATCCCAAGTTACATTCTACATTTTTGAGGACATTTTAGCTACTATTCCCATGTAGGGTGAGGCTGTTTCTGAGCCCCAGGAATGACACAAACTAGACCTTCAGCCATATCTCAATTCACTGTTACCTTGGACAGCCCAGGTTATCACCACAGACCCATGTTTTGCAGGCTCTGAGGAATTTATTCTCCCACTGTAACTGTTCTTGGAGATGGAGAAAGACTGAGTCCCAAAGAGAAAGATCATCATATTCAAGGGATTTGAATGTGAATTAGGCAACTAAATGCAGACTGGTAATTCTTAAAGCCTTTATCGTACTTTGTATTCCTGAAAATGCCTGACCACTCTTCAGCCATAAGGTTCCCTACCTGCCTTTTCTTCCTTTAGTCTTCAATACCTCAAGCATCAGAACTCTTCTGCAGAAGGAGGGAAACCTGCATACAATTCCCTTCTCTGGAGTGGATTCAAACCCACATTCTTCACCTCCCTGGGAAAACCTCCCACGAGCAGGAAAGATACAGCAACCAGCCATCTTTGCTAAGTACAGCCTCAGCCAGGACTGGAGGCATGAACTGAAAATATGTGCTTTTTTAGATGCTTATCTAAGCAAGCAGGACTCCTGTTCTCTGTGGATTTAGGTCCAAAGACCTGTTCTCCAACACTTAGGACAGGGAGCCCTCAGTAACTAACACAGGCAAGCAGATGCAAAAACATGTCAAATATTTGTTTAGTCAGCATTTTTGTCACACTAGGATGGCAGAATTTTGGATAAATTCCCCTCAACATTTAAAGAACAATAAACAGAAACTTTATTTCCTTGTTTCCAAGGGAAAGAACTCATTTTGTTAGGCCTCGATGATTACCAGAATGGATTTAGGTTATATTAACACTTAACTTGTGTCAACACAGCTTGCTATGTATCTTTGCTTCTTCACCAGTTGAGATATTTTGTGTCAGAATCAGACACAAACACCATTCTGCCTCGTTTCAGAGATACCAGCTTCTGTCTGCATATCTTTTTCCTGCTTTTACATAGAATGTTATTTTTACATTCTTGTGGACCAGTATACTTGCAAGTAATAAACTACATTTCCAAATTAGCATTAAGCATTGGTTTATTGAAAGGGAAACATAAAACAAATGGGAACAAAATTGAGAAAAACTTCCTTTAAGACAAGGTGCATGAGGAATGAAAATGAAAGTGCCATTTACCTCCTAATAAACTATTGGCTGAAAATACTTGACTTAAGATGGTAACAGTTAGTAATAGTTGCAAATATTTGGGATTTTTTTAATTAGCATGGATGTCTTCAGCAGAAAATCTGGCTAATTACAGTGCTATGATTTGTATTAAGGAGAGAGACACCCAGATTAAAATCTCAGATTCCTGATTACGGCATCACTGAAATTCTAGCCTGAATCAAGTAATCTTCTGCAAATAATTTTTAAATAATTTGTGGTGCAAATCCATATTGTGTACCCTCACACTTCTGTTGTTACGAACTGGGAACTGACTTTTTTAGGTTGGGGATCTTTTTCTGGATTTTTTAAAGAAAACTAATCAAATTGTTATGGAAAATCAGACTGAAAATCTTCTAAGTCCACTGGTGACTCAGTGAAGAAGCAGTATTTTTTTGAATGGAAAGGTGGCAGATTCTAAGGACATCCTGGACATAAAACTCCCCAGAAGAAATTGATATGCCCATCTTTGGCAAAGGCTGTCACCAGCCACTTGCACATGCTGCCAGAAGGATCTCACAGTAGCAGAGAAAGAAGAGAACAACAGAAAGCTACTGTAAGCACAACTCCATGTACCACCATAGTCTGTGGCTGCAGGAAAACTGGGGGGAAATAACTGAAGTAGTTACCCGTAAAGTAGAGTTCCTCTTACTAAAGACTCTTCTATTCAAGAATCTGTGAAAATTATACAGGTATTATTACAAAGTAGAGATTGTCAATGGAGGAATGAGGATGTAGTTGGTCCTGTGGCAAGAGGAGAGCTGTTGGAAATGGTGTGAAGAATCAGGGAGAATAAATGCACATAGCAGAAAATTGGTAGAGAGCTAGCCATATTTAATATGACACTGTAAAGACACCATCTTTGCTATTTCCTTATTTCTGTCTCTCTTCTTTGTTTTTTTTTTAACCCTGGAAATCTCTGAAATCTCTGAAATTTATTGGATTCTCCTGTGAGAGGCCACTGAAAGAAAGATTTCTGAAGTGCCTGCAAAACTATCTTGAGCATCAGCAGGGAAACTTAAAGTTGTAAAGTTTCATTAAAATCACTATGTCTGGTTAGACAGCCCTGAAAGCCCTAGTTTTGCTTCAAACCAGAGATGAATACCAAGTCTCCTTTGGTGTCTGTTTTGGTATAAAGCACATGTGTCTGGTTTTTAAAATAAAGCGAATTTATTTCTGGGGAAAAAAGAAAAAAAAAGTTCTCTGAATTTACTTTATAGCTAAGTAGCAAAATGAGAGAGGGGAGATAAGCTTGTCTCAAAGCAGTGCAAGAAGAGGTTTTGCTACAGCCTCGAACAAAACAAAACTTGACCTGCTCAGTATAAGACATATAAAACAACTAAAAACTTTAATAAAATAATACCTTTAATACTGATAGGAAAGTCATCTTTGATGCACAGCAGAGCTCAGTGCGGGTTTCTTGAACAGGACTTCTTCCTGGGAACTGAAAGCTTCTTCATCCCCAGTGAGAAGTTAAACAAACAAACATGGGCAGATTATCGTGGCAGACACAGGGCACTGCTGGACACGGGATTTTCTGAAACTGCTCCCTCCCCAGGCTGATGGGGCTCTCCTGCATCCCAGGTCTGTGGTGGTGCAATAGCAATTCTTAAGGGAATTCCCAGGAAAATTCCCTGTCTGATTACAGGCACCAGGAGCCAGCATTCCCAAAACTAGTTTAAGTCTTTCCCTGTGAGGCCAAGTGTGCATTAACCCATACCAAGGTAAACAACAGCAGAGTACAAGAATATGTTAATTAGCAGAGATGCCACCAGTGGGGAGGCGACATCTGAGCTTCCCTTTTGCCACAGCAGGGAACAAACCCACAGTAAGTGTAAAACACTCTTTTGTACACAAACTTGATGTCTCACAGTAGAGTTTCTCAGAAAATCAGGTTTATAAAAAAGTCACCTCTGTGCAAGAAGGTAGAAGTCTCACACGCTTCACCAGAGGGATCTGATGGGGAGATGATGCTTCTGACTTCCCTGGGAAAGGAGCATGGCCTGGGGCAGCCTGGAAGGAGCAGGACAAGTTTTACAGTACATTTAAGCAACAGAATTTTAAAACGAAATATGCCTCTTTCTGTACGTGTGTCTGGAGGCAAATAGAAGTTCAGCTGACTCATGGCATCAGCTTTAGGAGGCAAAGCTCATGGCTAAACTGCAGGAACCTTACCTCTGTGGAGAATGCCCCCTGTAATGGTACAGTGGCTAAAATGGTGTAGCCACAGACATCTATTGCTAACAATTGGCCACAAACCAGCCCTTCCAGCAAGCACAAAGCTGATCCAGAACCCCCAGGGGAAAGGCTCAATCCCATTATAAATCCAGTTGCCTGTAATTTTGTTTTCTGCAGTTCTAAGTAAGTGGAACATCAAAACCCCTTGGTGAGTCACAAGAGAGAAAACTAATTTTATTTAAAGAGTTTTTCTTCTGAATGTTTTTGGTGCAAGAAACAAATCCTGTTTTTTGGTAAGCATTATAAATAGAAATGTTTTACTGGAAAACGGAGCCTGGATTAGGGCCAAAATGAGATGGAATCCAGGAAGTTAAACAGACTCAGAGATTTCCAGCCCTAAAAGCTTCCTAGCATCTTTACAGGGCACGCTGGGGATTCCTGTCTACAGGACTAGTGCTGTGGCCAGCATGGCCGATCATCTTGCTGAATATGGGACAAAGGTGTAAGGCAAATCTTTCCAGGGTGAAGTGGGTACCCATTGCCTTTCTCTGGCAGCCGTGGCAAGACCACAGAGGTTTTACAGCTGGCCAGATGTCACAGTTCACAGAAGGGCAAACATCTGAAGCAGCGCATTTGACTTCTGCCCAGCTGCAGCTCAACTGATTTAATCAGAACTGTGCTAAAAATCCCTCCCGCCTCCCACGGCCGCTGCCGCAGGGCACACGTGGCTCTCTCACACACAGCCATGGCGACTTCTAAGCACTTGCACAGGGGTGAGAAACCATTGCAGCCCCTTCAAAACGATGTGATGGCTTCCAGCCCCTTCTGCAAATCAGAGGTTGCAAGACACAAAATGGCAGCAGCACAAATGGAGCAGCAGTGTGCACGGCAGCTCCAACAGCCCGGCCAGAACAGATTCTCTGGCCAGAAAGGTATTTCTGCTTTCCACTGGCTACTAAATATTGAGTAAAATCACTTAAACACTCCCTTAGATCCCCCTTTACAAGGCTGGGAATTTACATTACTTTTAAGAGTGAAGAAAATCATAAACCATCTTACAGAAGGGAAAAAAATAGGTGTTCTTGTTCAAAATTTATGAGGGTGGTATTTTCAGGATGTATTTTAGGAAATAAGTCCATTAACTTTCAGTAGACCTTGTTCTGTTACAGCACTAAAGGAGCTCTAAAAACTGGGACTCCATGTGCCTAATAAATTTACATTAAAAGATTACTTTCTAAAACCTCCACCATCTCTGAGGAATAAAAGTACAGGTGAATATAGCAATTCTTTTCTTGCCTTATCTCAAAATAATACCTGAGAGTTTCAGTTTTCTTTCTCTATCATCCCCTGTAACCTCAGCCCACAATGAGAAATTAAATGTGCACTCTCGGGTGCTAAGCAGCCTGCAAATTATATTAATCCAGAGAAAGAATAATGTAAATTTTGTGAAAAGAAAGAATATGTTATGAAATTAAGAGATAAAAAATTCTTTATCTTATTCTGGCAGAGGCTTCAAATATACCTATGGGAGGGCTGCTGTTGAAACAGCTGCAGCAATGTTGGAGACATCAGTGTTGGAGATAGCAGCAGTGAACTTCTATCCCTGTTTTTTCCCCTCAAAGCTGCCCAGAAAATGTATACACATGAACAGTCTGCAATTAAAGGGTAGGATACCATGACATGGGAACCCAGAGACTAAGGGAATGAGGGAATTGTCTGCATTTCATAGATGTGGAGTTTGAGGTCAATTAAATAAACCAAGCCCTCTTAGGCAGTAACCAGGGAAATCTCTAGATCAGGATTGGACAGGTGATGGAAAATGGGGTATAGATGGAGCTCAAGGAAAAAAAGGCCGAGGGTCAGCATGAGCTGACCATAATAGATCAACAGGGCAATAGATGGCTAGAGGGTATCAGGGAAAGGAGTTCACACGTATCTCAGAAAATAATAATTACCAAAATATATCCTATTGTGTGGGATTTTCCTCTTTCATCTAATCTTCCTTCTGCTATTGTGCAGGACTTGGAGATAGCTGGTACATTACTGATATTAATCCATACATAAAATGGGGGGGGAGAAGTAACCTGAAGACAATTACATAAATTTAAGAAAACAGACTTAAAAACCATTAATACGACCATTGTTAGATAGGTATTCTTAAATGCGACTGCAAAAGTATTTGTATGTATGTAATAGATACTTGGGTGCACATCCAAAACCCCCTGCTGTGCCAAGCATGCTGCCAGGAACTCAGCAAATACAGATTGTGTGTATGAGTGACCCATCTTGATGCCTTAGGTTTTGACTTCTGTATTTTTCCAAAATCCTGCACTGCTTAGTGTGTAACTCTGAGGTTTCTTGTAGCCTGTTAATTTCTGCTCTCTCGTGCTGAGAAGTCATAACAAAGCCTCTCCAGGCCTGCTCTTCAAGGACACCTAGACCATCCTAGGCCCAAAAAGTGTAAACTAAAAGCCTCTAAAGGGGGGCAAGCTGAGGGGAATTACATCATTAAACTGAAGCTTTAATTGGAGAATTAACCCTGATATGCAATTGAACCAAACCTATAAAGGTGTAAAGAACTCGTGACCTGCTGTCCATCTTGGGGTCTGTTTTGGCAGCAGCCTCTGGCTCCTGAGGTGTACCTTGAAGGCCCTTCCAATAAATATCTACCTTTATTCTCTTACTCCTGTCTAGTCTCTGTTTTCAGGTTGGCCTCTTAAGGCATCAATCTCAAGGTGGTTACAGGGGCCCCTGAAACACTCAGCAGCAGCGCCCCAAAAGCCCCAGAAGAACGAACACAACAACCAATTATTGATGCAGAATAGTGCAACAACCTCATGAAGGCCCTAAAACTAAGAGCAGTGGTGGAGCTGCCTTTAGGGAGTAGGTGTGACTGCAACAAGAGGCACCAGTTCTTGAGCACCATTGCTTTAGAGTCAAGTGGGAAGAATTGATTGCTACAGTACATTCTAGTGATAGGTAGGTATAAATAAGGTATAGATAACTCTGAAAGTTCTCTCAGCTAGGCCTAGAAACATGGCTTTTTGTTCTCATGTCCTTGTTCTAATGCATAATTGCATCTTCTTTAATATTTTCTCAGCCTAAACTATTTCCTAAAATCTTTCTGCTTTTTTCTTAAAACCTGCTTTTGTTTCTCGTCCCCTAGAAATCCCTTTATCTTTTTCTATATTTCCTACAATAAGTAGGTATAGATAAGTATTATACTTAAGCAGAAATTAATTTTTAATATCTTTCTTTGTGTTTGATCTAATACCTCACCCTTGAGTCTTGGCTGCACTGAATAGAATGGAGTAAATCAGAGGGAGAAGATTACAAAGAGAAATGGAGAATCAGTGACAAGTTTGAATACAGTCTCTGAGGCAAACTTTTTTCATGTCTCTACTGTAGGGAAGAGGGGAGAGACATGGAACTATGAAACTCTAGAGCTGGGGTGGGGATAAGTCAGCAACTTGCAGAAATTTTCATGAATTCCAGCAGTTGTTTAGTTGTCTGCTTGGCTTTCCACATACCAAGTGACTCCATAAAATAGGTGGGTTCGAGCCTTAAAAATGCCTCTTACTGAAAACAGCATTCTACAAATGGAAAACATTATTGTGACATATCTGGCATCCAGAGAGGGAGGTTGTGGCAGTCAGCTCTAAGAGAGCACTGATGAAGTCTGGCTTGGAAAGTTTCCTCTTGGTATGAACTTTAACAGTTTGTGCTCCCAGGGGATGATGCTTGCCTTACAGCATCAAAGAAATTTGGAAGGAGAGAAGTTGACACTCACCATACATGTTGAGAAAGGTCACACATTTGAAAACATAAAGTAACAACCAATTCAAATAAATAAAAAGCCACATGCTGCTGGAGAGTTGCCCCTCTCCAACCTGTTTTGATCATCAGCAAAGAAAAGAAGGGATATGTGCTAGAGAATGAGGAGGCCAGTTAGGCAGATGGACAGCTGCCAGAAGAAGATAAACCTAAACCCTGTTGACGTCTACAGCAATGTAAAAGCAGTAACATGGATTCTGCTGTTAAAAGGCACAGAACAGAATGGAAGTAATTTTTTATTGGATCAAGGTATTTCTTGGCACCTCCCATTTAAGTGCCTATGTACCTGCTTTATGGTTACTGTCTTCCTGACACATCCCAGGACCATGACTCTTTCTCCACTTACAAATGCTTTACCTCTGATTACTGATGCTGCAGCTACCCATTCCTTATGAAATCTGCAGGAATTTTTTTTTCATCTGACTTTCTGTCTGCTGGCCTCGGGCTAAACCAGGCTGAACACATGGTGAGAGCAAGAAAGAGGGAAAGAAAGGAAATGTAAAGCAAAGAAAGATGTTCCATTTACATACAAAGAAGAGCTGTTTAGGAAACATCTAATGTTTTCCCCTTCCAGCTACCCTACTGATACTTTGGCTACCACGAAGTAGAAGAGTAAAAGGCTGCATCTGTGGGAAAGAGAGAAGCATTTCCAGTCTGTGGATGTAGAAGCAGACAGGATTTTCCTGTGAGAGAAATTGCTTTGTGTCACAGTGAATGTACCCCAACCAGCCAGGTATCCTGATGAGCTTAGACACGATTTCCAAATTTCTGAAATTTGATGGAAATCAGCCCTAAGAATCAGACTTTTTCTAATTCTTAGGGCTGATTTCAGGAAACTCCTTTTCATCCTAGTTTTGCAGCTGTGACTGTTTCTGTCCTTTGCCTGCAATGAGCCAGAAGCCCCAGTGCCCAAGTATTAAATGGAATGAATCATGCGACAGCCTCATGAACTTTAAGGATGTAGCAGGAACAACAGTAGGACACTGTCTGGTCCACACCCTGGTTGGAAAATGGGAGATAGCCAACATTCCCCCATATGTGTCTGGAACTGGGATAAGATTGGAAAATTAAAGCTACTTTCATGTAGCACTAATAAGTCCAAGGAGAAGAGCTGGGCAGAGCATCTCAGATGCAAGTATCCAGATTTGCAGTCCTTCAGTTCAGCTACAAGAAGAGACTGACCTAGCTGGTGCTCTTGTCCTACAAGTTTCAGCTCACAGCACTAAGCTCAGAAATCATCACAGCTGGACACAAAAGGCAAACAAAACACAAGAGTTATGGTCATAACCAAATCAATTGTTTTGAAGAATTAGTGAAAGAATCTGGAGAATTTTTTTGTTTCTCTCTCTTTTCATTTGAAGAGTTTTGTCACTTAATGACAAATGTAGAAGTTTTACATGGAAATGAGAGACCAAATAGATCACACTGAGAATACAGGGGTCTTTAGTGAGAGGCAGGTACTTAAAAAAATAAATAAAATAAAAAAACCAAACAAAATTAATTAAACAAACTAAAAAATTAAACAAATTAAAAAAGACCAAAAAAACACCCCAAGCACACAGAGGAAAATTCAAAGAAGAAAAAAATGCTGTTGCATAGACTGGGCAGGAAGAAAGAAAAGAAGAAAAGGATGGCCAACGCTGCACGTGTGGGACAGGTGAAATGATATACAGCTTCTCTCTTTCAGCTAACTACTTCAATCAGGAAGAAAGAGAAACAACCTCCAAACATACAAACTCCAAAAAGTGAGAACCAAAGGCTTTAAAATGTATGAAGCATCTGCAGACACTTGGTGTCTCCCCCAGAATGAGCCCTATGTCACTTGCTCCATGTGGCCCTGCAGCCTTCCTTTCTCCCTGTCCTACTGAGGCAACCAGGGTTTGGTCCCTCTTCACACCCTCGCAATCCAGCTTGGCAGTGCAGGAGGAAAATAAAGTGTGTTTCCCTTCCCTGCAAGCCAGATAACTACCAGGCTTTCTTGGAAGCTTTTCCTTCTCAAAGAAGAAAGGATAGATGCTACCAAGAGGTGGCTGCTCTGATGCTGCAGACATTTGCAAGACATGCACTGTGCTTAGGTGTACAGTGGTTTCCATGAGCGTGCCCTAAAAAACTTGCCATTGTTGGGAAAGAGCAGCATTTCCCACATATGCTTGGCTCAGTCACACAGACACCAGACATGGCATGTAATGTGGCTTGCCATAAAGACCAAGGAAAAATAATGAGTATGTGATGTAAGAGTAGAACAGTGTCTGACCTGAACAGTTTTCAAACAATTTCCATGCAACATACTCTGCACAACTGGCCAAGTCAATGGTCTTAGCTCCAACAGGTAAATTTAGCTCATTTCCTAAATCCATTCTGGAGCAATGCCACCCAAAAGGTCAGGCTGCTGTACGTTTCAGTGTCACATGATGCAATTTAAGGAAATGACAGCTACAAAAACTATTAACCTAAGTGGGACTTTTCCAATAAAATAAAATTAAATTTAAAATAATGGGAAAAAAAAAAAGGAACAAATAAACTAAGGGCTTTATACCTGAAAGGAGAGAGGGAATCAGAGATTTCAGGGACAGAAGCATCAGGGGAATGGAAAATATATGATGGTATGTTACTGAGTTAGTCATTTAAAACAACTTTATGGTTGGTGGCAAGAACAGATAGCCTGGGGAAATGATTCATCACATCCTAATGAAGACGTCTAAAACAGGTCAGATGAATTCTGCTGTAAAAGAATTTACTTTCCTCTGCAGTGTTACAAACAACAGTCTAACATAACTAGATCAGAGGTAGTTACTAGTCAAGTATAGAACAAACTGCATGAAACGTTCAGAGGTTAGATGGATCCCACCCAATGCTGCTGCTCCAAATTGACATTGTTTCATTGTTTAATTGCTTTCTTCTTGCTGTCAGCACTGAATTCACTGGCATGCAGCAAGGCTAGCAAACCACTGAGAGAAACTCAACCTCAGCAAGAGGAGTTATACCAGTGGCTAAAGAAGTGAAGGGCAGGAGGAGATCAAAGACGATCCATAACCTTGCCTGTGCAAGTAGCATTTTAAGCATAATCACACAAAACAGAACCTTGACAGGTCATCTGGTCCACCCCTTGCTCTAAGGCAATATTCATCAGACTTTCTAGATCTGAACCATTCTTGTCTTGCACTTAAAAAGCCTCCAAGGAGAGAGGTGCTGTTCACTCATCCTTTATTTACTCTTACAAATACTTTTTTTTTTGTCCTAGCTAGCCTATATTTCTCTTACTGCAATTTACATGCTGTTTTCAGAGGATGAGGATAAGAGATTATTATCTTCTTTTCAGCAGCTTTTACATACCTGAGGGCAATCTTCCTCCAGCTTCTGTTCCTGAGGCTAATTTTTTCACTCTTTCATGGTACGTGATACTTGCTAAAGCTGGGGCCATTTTAATTTCAAAATAACTCGTGGCAATGCTGAAATTAATCTAGTGTGGGCAGGTCTTGCCTCTCTTAGGTATCACTGAAACATCCTTTAAGTTTCAATTTATCTATTTATCCTGACGAGCACTCTGAGTTACCAGGAAGTAAAATGACCCCTGTTTTACACAAGAGGACACAAGGCAGAGAGGAGCTGTGGCTCTCCATCCTGTTGGTACCTCCACCACGTTCTAACTGTGCACCCAGAGCAAAATCCAAGCAGCACATCCAATCTCATCCCTTATGAGGCAGAAAGCCCAGAGCCCACGCTATAAGGGAGCTATGGTGTGCTGTGCCTGGATATTCGTCATGACAGGGCAGCACAGGGCAGTTTTTCTACAACACAGAGAGGTCCATGCACTGACCAAGGGCAGGATTTCAAAAGCCATTCAGATATTACGCTTTTCAGAATTTTAAGGGCTAATTCCATTTACCTTAGAGTCAGGCCCTTAATATATTTACATACCTAATGATGCAGACATGTGACAAGTACTTAAACACCTTCCTCCTGATCACTTTAGGCACCCTTGTAATTTTAGAAATTCCAGTAGAATCAGCCTGTCTGCCACATCTGGTCTGACTGTGAGGTCTGCAACTCTTCACATGTTCATTTATACCACAACATCAATATTTTACACCTCTACTATCAATTCAGTACATCCTAATACCATTCAAATAGGTGTTCAGGAAGATATATTCTAATGATTAACCTATCGTTTGCATGACTGAAACTGAAGCACTTCATGCTTTTAGGCATGTCATTACTGGTAAAAAAGCAAGAATTCATTCCTGGTTCCGGCATTGCTCTTGGAGTTTGCAGCAGCAACGTGTGGATCCCTAGTCTTTAGGGCTGAGATTGTCAATAAATATTGCTGAGAAATACAACAGGAATGAAAGGGTGAAGGGAAATTTATAGTTTCTAGTTTTGTTTAGCTTCCACAAGTTTATTAGTCCCAATAGAACAGCAGGAAATCACACTTTAAACCACAATGAACCTGTTCAAAACCATCCTCAGAAAAAAACAGATTTTGCATTTTAAAACAGGGAACTGAGCACTTATGAGCCTGCTGACTGGTTCAGTAATATCACTAGACACATTACTAAAATGAGGAATACACTTTATGAGATGTAAACTTCAGGTAGTTGGAGACCATCCTGATCTATCCCATGTAAATATTTTTATTTTCATTACATAGTCAATAAAACATGCTCAGCTTTCAAAACCCAACAAACATTTGGAATTCTTCACTTCGAATTTTGACTCAGCTATAGTGACTGAGAAAGAAAAGAGCATGTTCCAAAGGATCGTTTATTTTATCCTCTTTTTTATTACTTTCTGAAGTATCTACAATTGTCTGGCTGCGATAGAATTTGGGATAACTGACTTGAACAGTCAGGGCGTTTCACTTTTAATTTTTTCCTCTTTTACATGGGAAACGTTTATGTAAGTAGCAACACCATACTTAAAACAGACTGACAAATCGGCTTTTTGTTTCTTGGCTGGCTGGAGGGGACTTTTGGGTGGGAAGTCCTATTCCTGTCACGCAGTATTGTGACAGCACTAGGGATGGACAATGAATATGAATGGGACACCCGGGATGCTGTCACCTCCAGAGCCACCCTGCCCGGTCCCTGGTACCGCTGCCGTACTATCCAGCTCCAGGGAATCCAGTGCCAACACGCCTGGCTTGGAACCACAACATTCCCTGCGGAGAAACTGAGTTCTCCCGCTAAAAGGGAGAATTAGGGCATTTCCGTGAAGTTCCAGGCGAGGAGAAACGGGCGGGGGAGGAAAGGCCGTGGGCGCGCCAGGGATAAACAAACACAAGGACACGCACGGAGCGAGAGGAGCGCCCGGGCCGGGCTGGGTCGAGCCGGGTCGGGCCGGGGGAGCTGCGGGGCGGGCTCCACCGCGCCGGGCCGCCATGGCGTGAGGGGCTGGCGGAGCCGCGGGGGGAGGAGAGGAGGAGGAGGAGGACGGGGAGAGGTNGGGGCCGGGCAGCGCAGCGGGCTGGGCGCGGGCGGGGGCCGGGGTGTCCCGCGGGGAGCAGCCCCTGCTAGGCACGGGCTTTTCCCGGCTCTGCCCCGCTGGAGCACCCGCGGGACGGGCCCCGCGTGTCCGAGGGAGGTGGGTGCGTGCGGGGGAACGTGGCGCTTTCTGTGCGGAGCTTCACCTGTGGGCGCCGTGGGTAACAGCTTTGCTTCTCCGCAGCAGCGCGACCGCGACAGCCTCCGAGCCTTTTGGTGCTGAGCTCAGCCTCCCAAACATGCGTGTGTGAAAGGTAAGCGGTAGCATCCTTGCCTTGCACCTCGGCACGCTGAGAGACAGGAACAGAGAGACTTGCCCCATGCAACTTCCTGCCACTTCTTTTTTAGCTTTTTTTAAAAATTATTTGGAAAGTTTTTAGTGTCCTGGGACCAGAGCTGTCAACTCGGGGAGCTCAGTCTTTTCAGCCCCAGGCAGTGAGTTACAATTCCTGTAGCTAGTATTGCATGAAAGCAGTGCATCATTACCTTGTGTGTCTCTTGCCAACTCTTAAAATTCATTTTGGTATGAATGAAAGTAACCACCCTCTCTGTTCTTCCGTCGTTCCCTCTTGAAGCAATATAACACTATGACATTTTCCTGCATTTTCAAGTTGGAGTGGCTTGGTTTTTAGCCTTAAGGAATGGCAGCATAAAAACTAGACACAGCTGTGAATGAAATACAAGAAATATTGCTCAACGTGGAGATTTTTCAGTCACACTAAGAAGATCAACTTCAATTTAAATAACGCTAAAATTTTAATATAGTCTAAACAAAGACAAAGAAAATCTCCGCCTAAATATTGCCACATTATGTTTATCATGCCAACTATTATTATAACTCATTGCAGTTTTTCAAATAAGGAACTATTCAGCTGAAGGGCAGCAGTGGGAGTCAATAATTCAGATGCTGTTTATTACTCTGAAAGACGCTAGCTGGGTAGCCTTGGGCAAGTCACTCCACCTCTTCATGGCTCTGTTTTCGTCCTTGTAAAAGAGATAAATATGTTTGCTTGCTTCACGGGGTGTTGACAAGTTTAATTAATTAATTTGTTTCATAACTACTTGTAGATCCTTGGGTGCATCTTTCTACAGAAGTGCTAAGTGTTATTTCAGCTAAGAGTTTCCTTACTGTGTCTCATTGCTCATGGGTGTTTTTTTCAGTGACCTGAATTAGTTAAGTATTTAGGGGAAGTTAACAAAGTAGCAGGTCTGAATTGGAATTATCTTGACTCTGTAAATTTCACTGAGATGTGCAACCCAAATATACTAACCACAGTGTATTTCAATGGGGCAGAGCTACTCAAGNGGGAGAATTAGGGCATTTCCGTGAAGTTCCAGGCGAGGAGAAACGGGCGGGGGAGGAAAGGCCGTGGGCGCGCCAGGGATAAACAAACACAAGGACACGCACGGAGCGAGAGGAGCGCCCGGGCCGGGCTGGGTCGAGCCGGGTCGGGCCGGGGGAGCTGCGGGGCGGGCTCCACCGCGCCGGGCCGCCATGGCGTGAGGGGCTGGCGGAGCCGCGGGGGGAGGAGAGGAGGAGGAGGAGGACGGGGAGAGGTACGGAAGGAGGGCGGGGAAGCGGGAGGTGGAGCGGGAGGGGGGGAGCCACTTTCTTCCTGCGTTGAAAAACGTACCCCTCACCCCCCCTCCCCGCTCCGTCGCCTGGGGCTGCGGAGGAGAAACTTTCTGGCAGGCGAGCAGCGGCCGGCGCCGGGCAGGGGCCGCCGGCGGTGAGTGCCCGTGCGGAGCGGGCAGCGCTCCCGCGCCTCCATCCCGCCCCTGCGCTCCGCC
>VXAC01004729.1:1302207-1372335 GCA_013399225.1 Rhipidura dahli | reverse complement strand
TAAGGAACTATTCAGCTGAAGGGCAGCAGTGGGAGTCAATAATTCAGATGCTGTTTATTACTCTGAAAGACGCTAGCTGGGTAGCCTTGGGCAAGTCACTCCACCTCTTCATGGCTCTGTTTTCGTCCTTGTAAAAGAGATAAATATGTTTGCTTGCTTCACGGGGTGTTGACAAGTTTAATTAATTAATTTGTTTCATAACTACTTGTAGATCCTTGGGTGCATCTTTCTACAGAAGTGCTAAGTGTTATTTCAGCTAAGAGTTTCCTTACTGTGTCTCATTGCTCATGGGTGTTTTTTTCAGTGACCTGAATTAGTTAAGTATTTAGGGGAAGTTAACAAAGTAGCAGGTCTGAATTGGAATTATCTTGACTCTGTAAATTTCACTGAGATGTGCAACCCAAATATACTAACCACAGTGTATTTCAATGGGGCAGAGCTACTCAAGTCCTTTAAAAAAATGTCATTTTCTTGTTATTCAAAGTAAGAGCTTGCCTTTGTTGTTTTGTTTAAGGTATTGTGATGTGAATTGCCTTGAGAAGCACCTGAGTGCTCTTTAGAAAATAGAAAGCTATGGGAATCGTTTCTAAACACGTCTGTGTTCTCTGCTATGAGCACTGACCTCAGAAGACACTTGGTGCTAATTTCCCACTACACACTGATGTACAGTCTCCTTTACAACCTGTTCTTTGGTTATAGAGAATGTTGCAAGAAAGAAATGCATGAACTGAACCATTGACTGCCTGTGGTAAAAATCTATAGATTTTGGTTGCCTAGGCAAGGTCAGTTTTTATCACAGTGTGTATTCATTTTTGTGACTAGATATTGGTGAAATATCTGCACTACAGTAGAGAGGAAAATGTATTTATTTACCTGGCCAAATGTTAGATGTGATTTTTATTGGTTACATACAGTTATAGGTAAAAAGGAGTAGCTGAAAGCTGGTTCTAGAGTGACAGCTTGGGTAGGGTACTTTTTAAAGGTTTATTAGGTCTGTGTGTACCATTTCTTTTTGTCAAGGACAATGACACAAAGTACATAAGCT
The DNA here is from genome assembly GCA_013399225.1 of Rhipidura dahli. Taxonomy (NCBI): domain Eukaryota; kingdom Metazoa; phylum Chordata; class Aves; order Passeriformes; family Rhipiduridae; genus Rhipidura; species Rhipidura dahli. The sequence goes on along the minus strand of VXAC01004729.1, from coordinate 1,371,290 downwards.
TTCTTAAAACTGAATTCAAATAAAACCTAGATCAGTGGTGGTAAAAAGTCATTCTTATCTCCAGGCAGCTGTTGGGTTGTGGATGAACACAGCAGGTTTATATCCTAGTAGAGAAATGGTCACATGCATCAGTACCCAGAAGCCTGAGCAGTGAAAACTAGGGTTAAATTAGGAGGTAGTTGTCCAAAAAACTGAAGTGTCCCTTCTCTCAGAAGAGACTGCATTTAACTAATATTCAGTCACATTCTTAGGCTTGTGCATGGAAACTTGCACATCTGGCACCCACAGCATACTATAGCAATGAGCACAAATAAATCTAGTTCCTATTGCTATTGTTCATGGATATTTTGCAAGAAATAAAGCATCCTTGGGGGCGGGGGGGGGGGTCGGGATGGGGGGCACTGAAGAAATTAAAAAATAAAGAAAAAAAACAACTTTCTGTAACTATTGTTTTCTTGCTTAGACTTGGTAATCCAAGTGTCTGGTGAGTGAAAGATTATGACATTTTCTCAGCAAGTGGTATTTAAATGATAAATATGGTATCTCAGCAGCAACTTTGTCCTGGCTGTTCTCACCTTCTTTGCTGTCTCCTTTTATCTGAGGTAGATTAAAGAGCATAGTTACAGCAGTGGTGTCTCCTAAAGCTGTTAAACCATGGTGCCAGTTTTGTCTTCAAGACTGTAGCCACATACTTAATGTAAATCATTTAATAGCTTCTGCATTTGACTCCCTTTGAGCCAGTTTTCTGTTTATATAGATAAACTTTGTACTGATGTCTCTCAGCCCAGCTGGGATATGGTGAGGTGCGCCAGTGTCGCTCTAGTAAAACCCCAGACACTTGTGCATTGCTCTTTGAGCAGATTTGGTTACGTGCCCAGGATGAGAACTGGGCAGGGAAGCCTGCTAGGAGAAAGGAAATTTAGCAAATGCCACCAGAGATCCCTCTCATGAATGCTTTGTCAGTAAAAGTTTAGCAGAAGAGAAGTGTTGGTAACGTGGAGCTGACCAAAGGAGTTTGGTCATTTTGGGAATCACGTGAAGGACAGCACTGGAAATAATTCTCACATCAGGTGCTGGCATGACACTTTCATCAACCTCTGGGACATGGTCAGGTGTGAAAGCACAGGTACAATGTGACTGTTATGTACACAGTCTGAAATTACCTTTGTTTGGTCTTTCTTTCTGTTTTTCCTCTTGCTTAGACTCAAAGTACACAGGAGGAATCAGCAGTAGCATTGCTTAGAGTAGGCAAAGGACTGTAGGGAGCCTGGTCACTTGACTCTGCTGGGTGTTGTATCTCACTGCAAGAGAAATGTAATTTTGACATACAAATTCTTTCACTGCTGTTGGCCTGGTTTATGCTTTTTTTTTTTTTTTTGGTGGGTTTTTTATCAGAAATATTAAAAATGTTGAATATTTTATATAAAACTGGTATGCTGCCTTCAGCTTTCTAATAAGGTGGCTACCTAGAGTTGTTAAACTATTTTGGAAAGTTGTTCACATTCATTTCTGTGGATATCATGCTCCTTTAAAGCCTTTTAATCATATCCTTGCAATCATGGTTCATCACACTTTTTACCAAAATGATCTGTCCACTTTCAGTTCTGCTATAAGAGCCATGCCTGCACAACTTTCAATCAGAAATGAAGTCATTAGATTCTGAATTTCAAAATTACCCATAATTTAATGGTTGTGTTGACACCTGCTCACGGATTGCTCACGCACACTGTGAGGACCTACATTTTGCTGAAATAATGTAGTGGTTTAACTTCAGCTGCAGTTGAGGCTTCTGTCATTGAAAATGTAATCAACCCTTTGATCAAGGCTTTTGTTAAGGGTATTCTGGGGAGCACTGAGGACAAAAATTTTACTGAGGACAATACATTTTATTGTGTTTCCGAGTTTGTAGCCTGAAAAAAGCAGTTGCATCTGAGTACGTGTATATTATATCTATGGGGAGAGAGAGGAGCTGTATGCTCTCTCTGTGAAGAAACCCCAGATAATGAGCTAGCAGCAGAGATAACAACAGAATTGTATCAATAATAATGAACATCATACTCATCAGTAGAGAAAAGCAGCTACCAAGTAGGGTGTTACAATTTAGATCTGTGAACACAGTGATGTTTATCCTGTAACAAATCATCCAGTAGCTCTTCTATGTGAGTACACATGTGGGCTCTGCGGGCTCACACTCATAAGATTATCTGTAGATAATGTAAAAGCAAGTGTTGGTTTAAATTGCTTAGATTGCAAGCTCCTTAGGTTCATAAATTGACTGGCATCAGCATCTTTGGATTTTGCTGGTGCTCCTGTATGCTGTTACAATAATTTAACATGATTGTCATGGTTTAATTCCAGCTGGCAGCTCAGCCCCACACAGCCACTTGTTCATTCCCCTCAGTAAGATGAGGAAGAGAACTGGAAGAATAAAAGTGAGAACACTCATAGGCTGAGATACAGTCAGTTTAATAGATAAAAGCCACACAGAACAGAGAATTCTTTCACTCCTTCCCATGGGCAGGCAGGTGTCCAGCCACCCCCAGGAAAGCAGGGCTCCATCACACGTAATGGTTACTTGGGAAGACAAATGCTGCAACTCTGAATGCACCTCTCTTTCTTCTTCTTTCCCAGTATTATATGCTAAGCATGACATCATATGTTATGGAATATCCCTGTGGTCACTTGGGATCAGCCATCCTGACTGTCCCCTCCCAACTCCTTGAGCATCCTTGGCCCCCTTGCTGTTGGGGTGGGAGGAGAGGCAGAAAAGTCCTTGACTGTATAAATGTTGCTCAGCAGTAACTAAAACATCCCTGAATTATCAACACTGTTTCCAGTACAAATCCAAAACATAGCCCTGTACCAGCTACTATGAAGAAAAGTAACTCTGCCCTAGCCAAAATCTTCACAATAAAAATAACAATCAAAGTATAGTTTTGTATGCAACACTGAGTCATAAACAGGATGTGGAAACATAGTTAAAATGAGTTTTGATCCCATAGCAACTGAAGGATATAATGCATTTTAGAATTCCTGTCCATTAATATGAAATACTCTGGAAATGCTTTACAAATAAAAATATCTGTTTTATTCAGCTACTCAAGTTTGTAGATAGACGCAGATATACAAAGAGTGAGAACTGGCCTTGTAAAACTCCAGCAGAATCACATCATTTGTTTACAACATCTTGAAGACAATTGAATGAAGGACAATTAAAACAATAAGCGGGGAATAGTAAAACTGTTAATTATACATAGTCAAGAACAACAAACGAGGGGACTTAAAATATTTACAAGTATCTGGAAGAGTAAGCGTCAAAGCCAGCAAAGAAGAGTTAGTTGGAAAGAGGATAAAAGTTAAAGTCTGCAATGAAAACACTTGTTTTGGTATCAGAAGTTTCTGGTGTTGTAATCAGCCTCCTCAGAAGTGAGGGAAGATGGATGGCATGCAACTCCCTGGGGCGGGTTAGGCACAAGGAGGAATTCAGAGAGCAGTAATTGGCTTTCCCCTTTTGCATGTATGATTATTTTTTCCTGTCCTTTATTTGCACCTCTTGGGCATTGCCATCGCCCTGTGAAGTTTTTCCAGTTGTTCCTGCGCTCCATGGTTGTGCCGCTGGATCCACACAGAGGCTCCAGCCTGCCCCAGGCATTCTGTTCCTCTGCTCCCTCCTTGTGACGGGCGGCTGTGCCTTAGGGCTGTGGGCTGCTGTTAGAGGAAACCCTACACATCGCTCCTAAGGCCCCACACCAAAGGGTTCGCAGCCTTACCGAGCCTGAGTGGGTCTCTGTGGAGGGCCAGGAAGACAAGTTACTTCTCGGTAGCTGCCAAAGGAATATTGTTTCATCACTCTGACTGTGCAGGAGCCTTTTTTCTGTGTTTCTGAAGTGCCTACTACTGTCATAGTCCTAAGCCCCAGAGGTGCCCTGCGTGCTGTAACAGTGTAACATGTGGATAAGTGGTTTGATTGATTCTGGGATATTAAAAGGAGGGAGTATATCCTCTTGGCCTAGATGAAAAGTCTCAAAACTGCCTTCCTATAGTGTTAACATCTGTGAAAACATTTCTGAAGTAAAAAACAAAACCTAATTTTAATTATTGAAATGGCCTTTTGAAATTGTCATCACAGGATACAGTGCTGATGTTCTAGAGGAAGTCTTTCTGTGGTAGTTTGTAGGTTTATGCTTTTGATGGTGAAAGCGACTGGGCTTTCATTCACTGAATGTGGATGCCTTAACAGGCATGTCTGTACTGGTTGGGAATGATCGTCTGCAGGATTCCAGATATCAAAGTTACTTCCTTACTCATTCTGGAGAGTGCAGTATGGAATAAAAGATCCCAGGAAGGGTTAGGAATACTAGTGTTAGTGCAACCAAAATAATCCTGAGAAAGCATTTTTACAGGAGGATAAACTATAAAATAGAAGGAAGTTCTAAGTTCCCAGATTATGGTTTGGACGTGCAGATGATTTAAATCATGTTTTCACTTGAGGCAGAGAGAAGGTTGTGCTTTCAGTGTGTGTGTATGCCCTGTTAATTTATATATACAGTGATAAAATAGACAAATAAGCTTTTAACTGAAAGGCATTAACTGATAAAACTTCTGTCACAGCTGTCTTACACATCCTACTGTGAACTTACAAAAATATTTTGCAGTTGCTGTCTTACCTGTAGCGTGGTGGAGAGTGAATGCAACTCTCCATTCTCCTGGAATTATTGTCTGACACAGCTGTGTACTGCTCTACACAGATCCATTTAATTTTGTGTTAGATCAAAGGACAGACACAAGTTTAAATCTTGACTGCTGACATGATGTAATATACTGATAATCTCTATAGGAACTGGTTGTTTCTGGTTGCCGTTAGGATTTTCACAGCACAGCTGTTAGTCAGACGTACAAGTTGATAAAAAGCTTCTTTCGAGGTATTTCAGATCATTTCAGAATGAGTGCAATACTAACACCTGGGTACCTGAGCTGTACTTTATTTATGGCAGATGTAATTCTGAATTGTATTTGGGATTTCAGTATTTAAGTTTCGAAATACCTTTGGAATTATATAATTGTGATGTAGCATGCTTTTTATAGTGAAAAAAATCAGAGGAAGAAATGAAGTAATGTCCCCTGGTGGCTAAGGTCGTAATAGGTATTTTTCAAGTTTTAAGCAGTGGGTTTTACACCTTTCTAGTATTTTTATTAGACAGCCAGATAGTCACTGGCTTTAGCTCACCAACCAAAAGGTGGGTGAAGGATTCCTGGCTGCTTCTAGAGTTTCCCACCCTGGTGTCCTGCCCCTCAGCTTTGAAAGGGTCTCAGCAGCACTGCCTGTTGACGTAGAAGCTGTACAGCTTGGGACTTTGGTCAGTAGATTCATCATGACTATTACAGCACAAAGATAAGCTTATCATTTTACTGGTTCTGCTCCATCTGCCACCTAATTATGCTGTGTCAGATATGTTTCTCTGGAACCAAATGGCAATGTATATGTGGGAATTAGTCTCTACTGACCCTTTAAATTCTCTGTTTTCACAGACCTACCCTACATTTTTTAGCACTAAAATGCCACTGGATTCAGTTAGAAGACTTACTTGCTCTCCCATTTTTAAATATGTTTGCAAAATATTTAGATTGGTGATAAAATTGACTTTGTTGAACAAAACAGTTCTTCAGTTGATGTAACTGTCATGATTTTAGAATGCTACAGTTTTATAGTGTTACCAAAGTTTCCAGCTGATAGATTCCATGTGATAGATTCTGCTTCTCTCATCAGCAACAAAGTCAGTTGCAATGTGTCTGAAAAGATACTTCAGATACTTGGGCAAAGTGCAAAAAAGAGTTCCTACAGAAGTTTCCTTTTCTCTGCTGTGATCTAACCTACCATTCCTTGTGTTATAATTTGGCAGTGATCAACATTGGGACAAAAAGCTGCACATCCCTCTTCATTTAATAGATTACACACACATTTCATTGCAGTGTTACCTATTAATTTCACAGTTTTGGTAGGACAGCAGCTGTTTTTAATGGTTGACCATTTATTGTTAAAATATCTATGACTTTCTTACCTGTTTTAGCACTGCGTGCTAAAATTGCTTATTTTGGTTTTAATACCAGTTCTTGTAATTTGGGACAAAATTGTAGTGACACCGTTGTTCAAAATGAAACTGCATGTTATAGTATTAGAAGCACTGAAAAAAAATTGAGTAAAAAAGTTCACTTTCACTGTCAGTAATTTATGAAGTGCAAAAAAATTATGAAATTTAGGTCCATGCTGACTCAGAGGTTATTGTCTAAGGTAAAAGTATGCACACTGAACCTGAAGATTTCATTTTTGTCAGTATGGTGGAACAGATTTTCCTTTAAATATTTGAACTCATTTCTTACACAAACATTTGTTTCTCAGGTAATGATAATGAGAACTGTAGCCTTTGTGGAAAACGGTAGCTTCTCAAAAGAAGACAAAGAGCCTGACGTGTCCATGTCCCAGCCCTGGGCTCTGGGAAGATCTTTTATTTAGAAATCTGAGTAATCTGTACTGTGGTAATGCTTCCAGGTTGTGGAAGTTTTAGTCACCTGAAATCCCACCTTTTTTGTTCCTGACTGTAAATGTTGACAAGATGCCCATGTCAGAGGTGGATCATGGCTGGTGTGGGAGATGCCAGCAGAGACACCTGCAACTTCTGCTTTTAAAGAAGTGATAGAAGTGTGGTCCCAGTGAAAAGCAGCTACAAAGCAGAGTGCCTCTTCAGAAAGATGTGATACTACAGAAAGCCACCTGGTTTTAATTTTTAATCACCCACAAAAAGGTCAGATTGCTTCAAGGACAGACAGCTGTGCAAGCTGGTGATTCTAACAGTGCCATCATTTCCTCTCCCTCATCCTCTGCCCCTCTCTCCCTCCTCTGCTCTCACTGATTAAGCAACATTTCTGTGTACATGTGGCAGGAGTAAATGGGCCTCTGTTTTCTCTTAAATAGTTTATTTGGTAAATTTATCTGTATAAACCAATGTTTAGTTTAGTTAGTGGTTTCAATTTTGCAGTACTTTTTTGGTTTTTTTTTACTACAGCTGAACATCTACCAGTTGATGCAGATGGGGAGAACTAAAGTAGTTAAGATTTAATCTGTTTGGGGTGGTTTTTTTCTGGAATAATTGATGCTTTTTACTGTTTGTTTCTGCTGGCAGTGGAATGGAAATCATGCAAAATGCTCTTTCAATCTAGGACTAAATGACATTTTCAAAGTGCATTGTATATGAGCATTTTCTTCCATGGGCAAGCATCCTTCATTTTCCTTTTAATTTTTAGTACTTTATCAGGTCATGGTTTCCCAACTGAATAAAGCCCCCTCGTTTTCAGAAAATATTGAGTTGCTTGGTAAAGTTTTTCTTGGAAGACGTGGCTGGTAAAGATGCAGTGTAATATGAGAGTAAGAAATTCTTTTAGCTTTAAAAAATGGTGTTGTGAGCGCACTTTAAGTGATCAGAAGGCCCAGCCCTGTGTTTCAAGCAAGCTCATAGCAGGTTCACTCACTGTTGGTAAGCTGGGGGATGCTTACTTGCACAGATCCAGCCTTCACCTAAGATATGCTGATAATCCAGGTTCAGAGGTTGGCTTGGAAAGGAAGGTGTACTCCTTTCCAGCTGCCTCCTCCCATCCATCAGTGTCAGCTGGATGAGCCCTGCAAAGCTGTGGGACAGGGCTCACTGTCCTTACTGAGTCGTGGCTGCTGTGAGTTATTGTCTTCTTATCATGGGAAGGTTGTCAGTAGAATTTAACTGAGAATAAATTATTTGCTTTTGTCAGTGCCTATTGACTTTTTTCCAGATCCTGACAGTGAATAAGCTGCTTGTGAATATACAGTAGGTTGGTTTTCCAGTTATTCTGTTGTTAGCCTAAGCAATGTGGTGCAGTGTAAAGGTAAAAAAAAGGGTTTACCTACTCGTGTAAGGGTAGAAAAAGGGTTTGCCTTCTCTGTGAAATGTGCACATGAATGAAGGGTGAAAATGAGGGAGGCTATTGAATACTTAGGAGTACAGACTATGAATTTCTGGCAACACCAGATGTGTTTGATGATGGTGTAATGCTGGGAAATGTGTTCTCAGATTTGAAAAGGAGGAGTTCTGGGAAACCTTACTGTATATTCCCTAATCGTTGGTCAGAAATACCTTAATTTAGAGAACTCTTAAAACCATCCCTAAATTTATGCATGTTCTTAATTCTCACTGATGTGCAGAAGTACTTACAGAAATCAAACCAAAGGAAAGAATGCATGAAGTCCTCACTGCTAGCTGGGATTTTTTTCTGTTTGTGTAAGCCAGGAAACTTGTTTCAATATATGGTTAACACAGAAAAAGCTACAAGCATTTTTACCTTTCTTTTGAGTATTTTTTAGGTTCTTTCCTCCTCCCACAGTTCTGAAGGCTCACAGAGGCATTAGAAAAACCTATAGTGCAGGTTTTTTTATAACAAAGCAGTTTTTTCATCAGTTAAAAAGATGACATCATGTTTCAACCATAATGTGTTGGTTTGGCTGGTTTCTACCTCCTTCCTGTTAAAATACACTGTTGTATGGTTTCCTTCACCATAGAGAAGAATACAAGAAGGTTTGAGTATGTCTGCGTAAACTGTGGTGCCTGTGCCTTTTTGTATGTTTGTATGTGGTGAGGGACTATGTAGATGCAGTAGAAGTGTTACCAAATAAACCAGCCTGTGATAATGTGTCCTGTAACAACTGGTTTGCATCCAAAAGAGGGCAAAATGTGCTTGCAAAATGCATTAAAACACTATGACAATGTCATCTTCCATTACGCTCTGTTTAAGCAATTATGCTGCTCGCTGTGATAGATAAGTTAAGCAGTTACAGGCTGCAATATCATTTGTGCCCTAGGTAGGAATGCACAAAAAAGGATGTATTTCTTGGCCAAAGATGTTTGCTCCCAAGTTATTTTTAGGAGCTGAGCACAAAAATCTAGAGGGTCTGGTCACCCAGTAGTCAGGAAGGATCCTTGTCTGTCGAAGTTTTCTCATATTAATGACTTTGTTGCAACAGGATGTGGGTCTCTAAATAAAGTTTTAGTAGCCTCAGTTTCTATTAGAAAATTTTGGCTATGGAATAGGGACCTGTGGGGATAAGTAAAAGGTTGCTTTGTACTTTAACTTCCTACAAGTTTTATAACTGAATCCTATGAAACAGGTTTTCCATGGGACAAAAAAATTGTATCTGTTTTAAGGTTTTCTTCCCTTCTCTTTCTCCTTTCAATGTTTGAAAACTACTGTTCTTTATTTACATAAAACTGTCTCACTTGAGCTTGCTTTCCATAACCTTTTCCCTCATAAGAATTCTAGGAATTTGCTGGCTTTCCTCAGGGGGATCTTGGCCATGTTTTATCTGTGACTTTAGGCCAGATAGTTGGTAATTTCTACAAAGTAACTTACTATGTTTAAGTAAGTGAATTTACCTGCATATATTTCCCATGTGAGCACATTTCAAGAAGTCCTGTATGTAGAAGAATATGCATTTTAATTCAGTGGTCAGCCTTCTTGGTAACTGGCAGTAAATCTCCACATGTAAAATGGAAAGCCCCTTGGAAAAAAATACTAAAAATGCAAACCCCTAAATGCCTGGAAGGCAAAGTATTTCAGCTGTTTTTCTAAGACCCTGCCACTTTCTGTTTCCCTTTTTGACTCCTGACTTGCTCTTTTTTTTCTTTTTTTAAAATGAGGACGTGTCAGAACTGGAGGCCTTAAGCGCTGTATAAAGTGACCCCGGCGCAAACCTCCAGCATTCCTCATCTTTCCCTCTCCAGCTGCTAACATCAGCCAAGGCAGCACGCAGACTTGGCTGCTGCCAGCTCCCTGGCTCTCCCCCTTCCTCCTCCCTTCCCGCCCTTCTTCGCTTGCCAGTACAGTCAGCTCTGCTTCGTATTAGGCCCCATTGCAATTATCTGAAATCTCGAGTGCAAGAGCTGTTGTTGTGTCCCTTCACCTGGTATCAGCAACGAGAGGGAAAGATGTGGGAAGGAAGCGGCTTTCTTCAAAGTGTACAGCTTTTTTGCCTGGATGAACTGCTCAGTAGATGTTTTGACTGAAGTATTCATGTAGAAATGATTTGAAAGTCACCTGGACAATACATTGGGTTCTTTAGATGGAACCCTATTTCCTAGAGAAGCTCCTGAATTACAGTGTCTCACAGATTCATTTTCTAACCCATTCTCTCGTGTCCATCTACCACAGGACATCTCAAAGATGGTTTGGCTGCCACTGAGACCTGGAGATCTGATGCCACAATGAGGACTCACACACGGGGAGCCCCAAGTGTGTTTTTCATACAGGCGGTTTGCTTTGCCTTTGCCTGCGGCGCCAGGGAGGAGCAAGAGGCGATGGTTCCTTTTGTCAATGCCAACTATGACAGCTACCCCATGCTCTACTTCTCCAAGGGGGACGTGGAGGCTCTGCGCCTGCAGGCCAGCACCACGCACCAGCACATCGCGGCGCGGCTGATTGAAGCGGTACAAACCATGCTGTCCAACCCCCTGGAGTACCTCCCTCCCTGGGACCCAAAGGAGTTCAGCGCTCGCTGGAATGAAATTTATGGCAACAACCTCGGGGCCCTGGCCATGTTCTGTGTGCTCTACCCTGAAAACATGGAGGCCATCAACATGGCCAAGGATTACATGGAGAGGATGGCGGCTCAGCCTAGTTGGTAGATTTTTGTCTTTTTGTTTTTTAAGTTGTTCTTACTGTGTAAACTGCTTACAGCTGGAGGAGTGAGTGGATGAATGAATTGCTTAAATTCTGTCAGTTGTACTAATAATTATTTTAACAGTGACTAACTTGCTGAACGCATTTACCCTCATCCAGACCAGCAGAGACACACAGCTTGTCACCTTCACTGGATTTACCTTCTTGAAAGTTGATGCTGAAAGGAACATGACCCTTTGTGCACTATCCTATTTGCCGTAAAAAAAAAAAAAGAAAAAGTAATCTAAACACACTCTCATTCAGAAGGAAGAGTCTCAGAGTCTCACATCTGGTTTGTGGGAAGAAGTGCTAAAAGTGTTACTTTTAGAATATTTTTTTCCCCAGATTCATACATATTTTTTGGGTAATTCTTCCTTAGGAAGAATTTAGGAAAGGGGCACTTATGAAAAAGGTGTAATTAGGTGTAAGTAAAAAGGTCACTCTTGGGTTTCTGCAGTCTGCTCTAGCATCTTGTCTGAGCTTTAGTTCACACTTGCAGCTTCACTTGGCCGTATGGTTCTTGGGCCTCTCCTTAAGACATCCTAGGACATGATGGTTGTCCATCTGATTAGTGGAACTGCCTGACTAACTGGCGTTTTGATGACCACCTCCTGGACTAACCTCCCCTGGTTGTCAGTTGTCATCCTACAAGTTACTCTGTCTTCTCTGCACCATGCTCTTTCTATGGGGACAGAAGTTCATGTTCTCACTGTAGGATTGATTCTAGAGTTGAGACCCCAAGGTCTCGTCCTTTTCATGCCCTCCTGCAATTTATTTCCTTCTTTTTCTCAGGCAGATGCATTTCCCTTACCTCCCTGCAGCAGCTGCCACTTGGTGCACCTTGCAGACTGTGCTCCAGGATTGCTGTCGCTGTGAATAGGTCAGAGGATGGGAATGTGGGCTTTACCAGGACAGTGGCTTCTGCCCAGGACAGCGAGATGGAGCTGGATGGGGCACTGCCCCCTTCTGTCATTGCTGCTGTTCTACAGCTCTGTGGTGACAGCAGCTCAGCAGAAGTGTGAGCCAGGATTCAAGTCAGCACAGGAAGAGAAGCATTGCTGTTCAAGCAGTATTCATTGCTCAAACTACTATTCCTTGCCTTCTAGTAACCAGCTAGTAGTGTCCCATAAATGTTATCCTTCCATGGACCATCACTGGAAGTATGCTGGATTTGAGCTAGCATGACTTGGGATCTATATCCTCCTGTTGGGCATGATTGAAAAGGCATGATAGTGTTTGCGTTCCCCTACACTGAGTATTAAAATGGTGAATGCCACAGAAATACATGAGCTGGAGCAAAAGAAGTGATGGGAGAGAGAAGGGACACACTGGCCATATATTTGCCTGTGTGTCACAGAAGAGAGGACATGTGGGATTTGGGAAGAAAAGTGTTGTCTCAACAGTGGTAGTAATTTCTGAAATCTTCCACTGAAGCATAGCAATACAAAGCTTAAGTCTTAGCTCTGGAGACAGTGTGTGTTTCTGCTGGCACACTGACAGAGGGATATAGCTTACAGAGGTGAATCTAAGGATGTGTGACCATCTCCAACAGGAGACAAACCTCTCCAAAGTCAACACCTTCCCCCTTAGTTTCATTGTTCACACTCTTTCTTAACTTGTTTCGGGTAGTGTATAGTTACATAGCCATCTGTTTTAATGAAATAAGAAAGAAGGGGAATCGTTATTTCAAGTAGGAGAACTTGTTTGTATCTGTTTTTTTCAGTTTCCTACATCTCTCTCTCTGTCCCAACCTTGTTTAAGTTTCTTGTGTCCTGTGATTCCTGCCCTGGATTAATTGTGGTTGTTCTGTCCCTTGTTATAATGCTCTCCTTTGTCCCAGCTGACCAGATACTAATCAGAACCAAGCAGATATCCCATTTCCACTTGGCTTTGATGTTCTTTACCTGCCTCAAACTACTGGTTTTTCTCAGGCAAGTATCTTGCATTACCTTGGTGAAAGAGAAGCTATGCTTTTCCCATCTTTCCCTTCTGATGTAGACATCCCATTCAGCAAACAATCAAGGTTTAATCAAGGTTCTCAGCTTTGCAAGAGAAGTGGCTGCAATGTGCTCTAGTGGTAGTGGAAGTGCGGAAGGAAGAAATCATAAACATTGGTGATAGAGCTGGGCTAAGCTGCCCTTTGTATAACCTCCAGCTGGCCAGCTCTTCAAATGCTGTGACAAAAACATGGATCTGGTTTCCATTTTTGTTTCCCCCCTGAGAACTTACGTCTAAATGCTGTCAGCATGGAGTTGACACTATAGCCCCATCAGTGATGGCAGTAATATAGATCTCTCTCCCTTGTCCAACAGTGGTTTTCAGAAAAGTAGGAGTGTGACATCTCTGAGGCATGTACTGCACTGTCTGGCTTTGCTCAAATAGGCTAGCAGGTTCAGAGGCTGCAGGAGTGGGCAGGCAGATTATGTAAATCTGCTTTTCCTAAGAAACTCAAAAGTACCAGAAAATGTTACTGCATGCATTTCTCCACTTAGGATAAGACTAGGAGAATAAACAGGATAAATAGGAATTGTGGCTGTTCTACAAGCTGTTCTGGCAGTGTCACAGTGGTGAAATTTTTTGTCCAGACTACCTAGGCATATTTGGTTTTTCTCAGACTTTGGGAAAATACCATTCTGGGTGATATATTATGAATGTTGCCCTTACTAAATAACTTGAGGGCACGTGTGTTCTGATCCAGAAGGTGGTAAGAAGGAACAGTTGTGAAGTTGTCTGAGTTTGGTGCCTTGAATGTTAGGAGAGTCATCTGCCAGAACTCCTTATTTCATAAGTAGAGGGCTTTTCCAAAGAGGTATCAGTAAGGTAAGTAGAACAGGACTCTCCTTAAACCTTCTCAATAATGTAGGTCCCAAGCCTGCCAAATAAATTTTCTGGAAAAATGTCTTTTTTGTTACTGGCAGATTCATCAACATATCAGAAAGTTAAATCTGGCATTGGCAGCTTGATTCTTTTCAGCACTGTAATCTGGATTTCTTTTGACTTCTGGTGTCATGGCATTGATTCTAAAATAGTTTTAGAATTTAAAAAAAAAAAAATCAGCTTAATGAGTTTCCTCTAAATTTTTTGTCAATGTTAAGTAAAATTCAAGCCTTACCAGAAAACAAAAGTGTATGTTTTTAGCATGTGCAGTAGTTAAATAAAGGAAATATGGTTTAAAATATCACTGGTTATTTGTTTCAGAATGCTAGGAGTTTAAGGAGACTGACATTTTAAATTTCTTCTTTACATTAGTGGAATCCTCAATAGACCAAATATCATTCAGTATCCCAGGATACAGTTATGAGACAGTCTACTGGTAACTGATCTATACATGGAAGGGGCACGTAATTAAGAACTCTTGTCCTTTCTCATCTATTAAAATAGTCATTTTGTGTCACATAATAAAGTACACCCTTAACTGAGTTCCCATTTGTGTCGACTAACAGAGGTTGAGCCGTTTGTCATAACAACCGATGTTGATAGGCATGCTGCTCATTAGCAGAGCATCCCTAATAGCTACATCCTGGAGTAGGTTTACATTTTAAAATAAACAGAGGGGCACTGGGTAATAGCCAACTATAACAATCACCCAAAATAATATGGGAACGGCACTGTTTTGGAGACTAGCAACAGCAAACAGACATGCATTCATACTTTAGTTAAAGTAGATGAGTGTTAATGGTTTTGCCTGTAAAAATTAAAAGCTGGTATTAAAGAAACCCCTTGGTTTTCCATGGATTGGATATCTAGATACTGTCTAAAATCTTATGGAAATTTGTCCTTATATTTGAACCGTATTATCTTTTTTTCAGAGGGAAGAGAGGATATTGATGTGTTTTCTGGCATTTTATCTCTGACTGGCCCCTAGAGCACTCCCCACCAGAAGGGCGTTTTGGCTGGGGAGATCTGTACTCGTGATTCTTTCCATATGCCGCTGGCTCGTCCCGTTCCCGCACTGAGCAGAATGATGTAATCACAGTCACACGTTGTGCAGAAATAAGAGTTCAGTCACATTCTCTGTTTTGGACAAAGCAGCAAAAAACTCTCTTCTTTACTAAACCCACCTTACAAACAAATGCTTTGGGAGTTCACAAATGCTGACTTGCAGTGGCCAGAAACAGATTTCTGTGGGTTTGGTTTTGGGTTTTTTTGCACATAGCTGATGCCCCATTTTTAAAGACAAGCATGTTACCAATGTGCAGTAAGGTGTGGGATTTAACAGTGAGGCGGCTCTGTGAGTTTCACAGGGCAGATAATTACTGTCGAGCACATGCAGACATTCCAGGGAAATAGCAGCAACCAAGGAGAAGCTAACAGAAGGCTTTGGAATAACAAATCTGTGACCTTTCTGCTGCTCTCTTATAAACTAGCAATCATGCAGCCTTCTGTTAGTCACTGTTTATTAAAAAGTATTGGAGCATCCTGTAGGACCCTTGCTGTTAGTATCCAGATAGTGCTAGATGTTGAACAATACATATTACAAAGTAAAAATAGATACATGTAAATAATAGGGTGTGTGGATAATCATTTTGCTAAAATAAATTCATATATGCCAAGTTGAAATAAAGCAAGTCTCTGTGCTGACACCAGAAATTTATAACATATGTTTGACTCCCAATAATCGACCAGCAGTCACATTCAAAGAAAACTTAGGGTAGCTTTATAAGACTGTGGAATAAAAGTTAGTATAAAAGAAGCTTGGGGGATGCTGATATGCTGTCTCCTACAGAGAGGAAGAAAAAGAAAAGGAAGGGTTGGAGGACGAATTTGGTATCTGGAATATATATTATGTTAGTGAAATATCAAACCATTATGCCATTTTTATCTTGTACATATGTAGTGTTTAAAAATAGAAATTGTGAATGTCTGTGAAATTAAATGGCTAGCTGGATTTTGGAGAGCTTCTTTAATACCTTGGTTTTTGATTGGTATAGGAGATAAATTGGTGCTGCAGTTCTGTGGTAGCTACAGGGAGCTCACTTCATGGCATGACTGGTATAAAAATTTGCTAAAACAAGAGCCAGAGGTAATTTCTTGAAATAATAAAACATAATTAAATTTCTATGTCTGCTTAATATGACACTGAGAACAACTAAAACAGAGTCAGTTCTATTTTATTAATATGTCAACACAGAAGCATCATGAGGGATGCTAAAAGCAAGCCCTGTGTGAGAAGGACTCAGTTGTGATCAAAGCCAAAAATGAAAGAAGATCTGAAAGAAGCTTTATAAGCATCAGAATGACGATCATAGACCTATGCAGAAACAGGGGCAAAGAGGTTAAAAAGGAGATTAAGACTTTAAGGGAACTGAAATTTCACTTTCCTCCCCTAAGCACTTAAGCAGTACAGCTCTATTTTTATTGTAAGCTCTTAAACCTTCTGTCTACGTTGCCTTTTTTTTTCATATTGACATTAATGTAGCCTTTTACATTTAACCACTCCTTTGCCTTTCTTCCTATCAACTGAGCTGCAATGAACACAAGCATGTGAGATTGGCTGCTGCTGAAACATGACTGGTAAAGAGAAAAGGGCAAACCTGTCTTACCTTAGACACCAGAAACAAAAATCATCCGTTTTTCAAGTATGTTTTTTATTCTTAACATTTTTGTTGTTGTTGCAAAGGACCAAGCACTAAGGTTGGGCAGATAATGGGGTTTTTGTGTTGGCAGTCAACCAGAAAAATGTGGAAAGGGTGAAAGCTGAGATGTTGGTGGTTTTTTTTTTTTCAAAGAGTCTTCTTTTTTCTTCCCAAAATGACAATTGTAGAATATTGCTCCATTCATTAAGAAAATATTCCACTTGAGAACAAGAAAATATTTTGTTTTGGGGACTTTGTAAGGAAAATATTTAAGATTTGGTCTGGTTTATAAAATAAATGTTGGTGGTCTCATTCCCCTTGGAAGGTGTGCTCCCTCTTGGCATGTATGCTTTGTGTGGCCATGGAAGAGTATTTCCTTCTTGCCTGATGGGAGGTTTAAAGCTGTATCTGCTTCCCTCAGAACTGGGTCAGGACGACAGCAAGAGTGCCAAAGCATTGCCCTTGGCATTGGGAAGGCTGTACAATTACACAAGTGATCAAGAGGTCAGTTGGCCCCACTACATGCCTCATTTGCATCCCCTCTTGACATTTAGGATGCATGAAGCACAGCCACGCTCTGAGCTGGCACCATGTCTGAGGTAGATGGCACCAAAATGCACTGCAGGGCTGTCTTAGAACTAATTTTCACCTCTAAGCCATTAGAAGAGAGTTCTCACTCATTTCCTTTGCATACACCTAGTGAGATTGAGAATTTCAGTACTGAGGAGGGAGTACTGCCATCCTTCCTTCAGTCTCCACCTCCAGGAGTTATTCTGCAGTAATTTGTCATGGGAAAGTTTGGAGCATAAAATTCAGGATGTGGGTTAGTTGTGTAACACATGTGTCAGGATGTGCTTAATTCTTCATTTTGCATGCACTGATACCATGTTAGTTGTTGACACAGAGGCCAAAAATCAGATCTCACACTGCTTGGGAGGGTATTTTATATCTCGGATTAAAGAGGGTTATTTTCCTATTTACTTCAATTTGTTTTTAAGAACTGGATACACATGGAAGGAAAAATGAGTCTAAACATCCCACAGGTCATGATCAAGGAACTCACTTGAGCAGCAGAGTTGGGTTTATATCCTGCCTTGGACTGATCAGACAGTGACTTTTGCCTCCTGGCTTATATTTCTGAGAGAAATGCTATTAGAATTGTAGAAACAAGATTTTTTTGGGTTGGAAGGGACCTTAAAGATCATCCAGTTCCAAAACCCCTGCACTGGGCAGGGATGCCATGGACTAGAGAAAGTTGCTGAAAGCCCCATCCAGCCCGCCCTTGAACACTTCCAGATCTGGGGCATCCACAACTTCTCTGGCCAGCCTGTGCCAGTGCCTCACCACCCTCAGAGTCAAGAGTTTCTTCGTAATACTTAATCTAAATCTCTTCTTTTTTAGTTTAAAACCTTTACCTTATATCTTATCATTATCTGCCCATGCAAAAACCCTCTTTTCTATATGCCCCCCTTTAGGTACTAGAAGGTTTCTCTAAGGTCTCTCTGGAGGCTTCTCTTTTCCAGGCTGAGCAGCCCCATCTCACCCAACCTGTCTGCATAGGAGAGGTGCTCCAGCCCTCTGAGCTTCTTTGTGGCCTACTCTGGACTTGCTCCAACATGTCCATGTCCTTATTAAGCTGAGGACCCCAGAGTGGTTTGCAGCACTCCAGGTGGGATTTTACCAGGTGGGAGTAGAGGAGCAGAATCCCCTCCCTCACCCTGCTGGCTGTGCTGCTTTTGATGAGCCCAGGACAGCTGGCTTTCTGGGCTGCAGGTGAACATCACTGGGTTATGTCCAGCTTTTCATCCACCTGAACCCCAAAATCCACCTCTGTAGTGGATTCAGTGCTGTTCTCAGTGAATTCTTCTCCCACTCTGTACTCATGTCTGGGATTTCCCCAGCCCAGGTGACCCTACTTTCAGTGAGGAAGTGGTTATTTTGTAGTGAGTAGTGAGAAATTACAGAAACACAATTCTGCTGAGAGAAGAGGCAGTAGTAGCATCGGGAATGTTGTCAAGAAATTGAGAGGTTGTAACAATCTTGGCTTTGCTTGTGATAGTGGTTTTTACTTTCCACCCAAAACTTTATGCAAATGGTATGCTTATTTAGAGTATACACAGAACAAATGCAGTGCATGCATGGTGGTTTGGTGCCATATATTGATCACTGGGTTTTAATCCCCCCCTTCAGATTCATTGTTCATTGTAGAAGGTGGCAAATCTAAAACAGATAAACCACATTTCACCATGCTAAAACTTAACACATGTAGGAAAACCATACTACTTATCCATAATTCCAGTCTTATCCATGATCTCTTTATTTCTCCAGTTTCTTCATGGAGGATTTATACCAAACTCTAAATGTTTAAAATAAAGTAACAAAAATATTTTATATGACACAGATGAACAAAACTTGAAAGAACACCCCGGGCATGTATTTATCCTGTGCCATTCACAGGGTTTGTCCAGGCAGCAGTTTTTTGTGCAGAACAATGCATTTGGCTTTAAGTGTTCATTCAGTTTGATCATGAGGTGGCAAACGTGTTCAGCACTTTTTGCTCTTTCAGAAATCTTCTCAAATTTCCAGCTAGGCACCTCTTCCAAATATACCTATACCTGCAGATACAGGTATATAAGTGTAAAAAGGTATTGTAGGAGGGTGCCTTTATGTTTTACAATTTAAAATATATTTTAGAATTTTTTGAACAGTTGCCTTGCTCAAAGTGCATATGTCTGCAAATAAGTAGTTCCATATTAAAGAATCCATTATAGAAACTTTTATTCACTTTGGATTTTTTTTTTGTTTGTTTTTGTGATATCTGATGCCTTTAAAGGCTGACAAGGCTAATGCAGCCTTGAGATAGATGTTACTTGCTGTTGTCCGATACAGTTAATTGTGAAGCTGAAGTTCATACCCTCTGATGTTAAGTTTTAGTCTTGAGTGGCTTAGAAAATAGTTTGTTGTACAGGGCAAAGTGTTGGTTTGTTTTTATCTGTCTTTTTTATGAATACATACTGCTTTTCTTAATAGTTAATTGTTAACCCTGAAAATACTTTTTTCATGTACATTCAGTGCACGCCTGTGGCTCTGTGCTTTCCCACAGTTTATCAGCCAGGCTGTTTACCAAGTCTGACACTGGGAGATGCACATGAAAAATGAGAACATAATTTAGATACAAAACCCATTTAATGCTTGCTACTTAACCATTATTCTTGTGAATTATTTTCCACATGTTTGGTGTACATTGCTTGGTTCCCTTGAAACTAATTTAAGGGGGGTGCACTGATTTATAGCAACTAAAGAGTTGTTTCTTCAGAAGAGCTTCACCTTAAGAACAGATGTTGACTGTGGGTATGTGTGTTTAGAAATTAAGGTCTTTAAAACATAGTCTTTGATTTTTCTCTATTACTTGTATGAATGTCCTCTGTGAAATTTTATACAAGACTTAATTGTTCAGAAGTGCAATTTGAGGGAAGTTATGACAAAATTTCTTGTTTAACCCAAGCTGGGTAACTATGTCAGCATGTATGATTAGGGTGCCTAACATAAGGGTTTTTACACTGAAAGGCTGTGGGGTTTTTTTGGTTTGGTTTGGTTTTTTGGGAGTTTTTTGTTGATTTTTTTTTTTTTTGTGGTTTTGGCTGGTTGTGTTTGTTTTTAAGAGATCGAGAGCCTAAATGCAGTTATAACTTCTCAATTTAGCACCTCCCATGTAGAGGACTGCTTTCTGTTTTGTCAAAAGCAGTGCCATGGAGACTTATATATGCTCTCACACTGTGGAATTTGATGCAGTATTCTATTATATATGCTCTCACACTGTGGAATTTGATGCAGTATTCTATTAGAAACTAAACATAAAGTTAGCATACACCTTAACAGTGAAAGTTACAATAAATCAGTTCCACTGGCAAATCCTCTTTTAAATTAAGTCAGGTAAAGATCAGGTTTAAGCAGAATAGGTTTAAGCAGAATCTGATTAGGAGCTTGTGTGTTGTTAAAAGGATACTGAAATTTGAACTAAATATTTTAAATTAGCTCAAATTCTTTCATTGTACTTCTCTTCCCCCCTAATGTATAGCTTAGCCTCAAATTCTTTGTAATTGTTCCAAGCAGATGCCTTTAAAGTGAAATTTCCTGTACCCATTTGATCTCTGACTTCTGAATATGCAAAGGTTTAGTGAAACTAAAAATACTTTGGAAATTAGAATTCATTATATAGCTGATCAAAGGAATGTTTCTGTGTCAAAGGATTCCTGACAGGAATCATGGTGCCAGACTGTTGCATATAATTGGCATAGAATGGAACTTTAGTTTTATGTATAGGATCCACAACATTTTAAGGGCTTTTTCAATTATAAGGAAAGATAAAAAAGCAGAAATAGAGAATTAATTGAGATTGACAAATAACCGGATAACTCAGATTGATGTATTTAATTTAAATCTAGGAGACAAATACTTCATTTTAAAAAAGGAAAAAAGAATGTTTAACTTCAGTTTTGATGGACTAAAAGCTGAGAGAAGGTGAACAGTTAAAACTGTTGGAAATTCAGCAAATCAAAAAGCATGTAGAGAGTTTCCTAACATGGAAGTATGAATATGCCAAATCTGAGTCCTTCCAATGATGTTAAATATGCTGAAATAAAAATTAAAAGTAGTTTTTTCTCACTTGCACATGATGTCTTTTATCATCATTGCAGTGCCTTAGGCTGATGGTCATGATTTCTACATGGTTTATTAATGCATTTGGAATGCCAATAAATGCTTCTGTAGCAGAATTTTTTTTGTTTCATCTTATTCCTTGGGGATTTTTTCTCATCCATTCACAGTGCTGCTTGCACAAATGAAGATGAAATTATATTTGTATAGTCATAGAACAGTTAAAGCTGGAATGTGCATGCCTTCAGGAGCACAGCACCATTTCTACTGATTGCAGTAGAACACTCATTCAACATTTTAAATTCATTTGTGTAATAAAAAATATATTACAAAAAAAGTGAAAGAGAACAAGCATGAATGCAGCTGATGATTTTTCAGTTTATAAAAGTTTATTTCTGCTATGTATTCCTTCACATTTTCTTTTCTATAGAACCATGGCCTGGAAGTACTGTAAGTACTGCAAAACTAAACTCTTTGATACACAGTGGATGCTTGATTTAAGAGGAATAATTTTTCCGTACTACCTATATTATGAATTTTCTTGGTATAAATTTACTGTTTTGCTAAGTTCAGTGTAGTCATTGAATGCAAGCCAGTAGTTCCTAGAAAATAATTTTCAATATTGACATCATTTTACCTCTTTTCTATTTTAGCATTAAAAAAATCCCCAGTGTTTATTAAGTATGTTAGTTTGAACTATAGTCAAAGTAAGTTTCATCTTCTCTACTTCTGTCCTTGAATGCATTTGGGACGTGGAGAAACAGCATAGTGAACTATTTTATTATACTTGCTTTAAAGACAGCTTCAGTCCCATAGGCACCATTTATCATCAACTGACTCCTTTGGAAAGGAAAAAGGATTTGTTACAGGAGGTTGGAGGAGTATAAACCATGTCATATTACTTCATCACAAAAATTATATGAATCTTCCTTCAGATGAATAGATTCCATTTCTGTACAATCAGTATTCTGCCTATCTCTCTCCTAGCAAAACCCAGAATATTTCAAACATTTTTCTCATATTTAGCAACTTAATCTTTCTAATAAAGTTTATGAGCTTTGAAGGTTAATATTGTCCATATTTAGGATAGGAAAAAATGGTTTCGAGACTTGGTAAGTAGCTGTGTTAAAATTCAACATGAATTGTCTAACTTTGGAGACTTAAAGTCATATACATATCACAGTACAATAAGGAGGGAAACTTAAGTAGGTGAAACTCAATTAATTGCCATCTTTCTTTATTCTAGGCTCGTGAAGGATGCCCCCTGGGATGAGGTCCCTCTTGCTCACTCCTTGGTTGGTTTTGCCACTGCATATGACTTCTTGTACAGCTACCTTAGCAAGATTCAACAGGAGAGATTTCTTGAAGTGATTGCCAATGCCTCGGGATATATGTACGAAACATCATACAGACGTGGCTGGGGCTTCCAGTACCTTCACAACCACCAGCCCACCAACTGTGTGGCCCTGCTGGCTGGAAGCCTGGTTCTGATGAATCAAGGTATGTGATAAGCCATAGGAATGTCTTTTCTGAAGTGCATCAACTCAAATCAGCCACTTCTGCAGCAGAGTTTGGGATTTGATAAAAGTGCTTCTGAGTGTACCACAGTGTTGGGTTTGCCCTTCTGCTGCTTAGTAAAATTTTATTTACTGAATAGAAGTCTGTGGGCAGATGTACAAGGCATGATTTGTGTGTATATAAGTTCAGTTTTCTAAGTGATTCTGAAATTCATGGTTTGTAAGAGTTAAAAATCCCTTTGTGTACAGTATGTCCAGTCCTGATTCATGGACAGTGTCTTTCAGAGTAGATTGTCACTGTAGAACGATGCACTTGGTCTCCTTAAACAAAGCACTGTGAAAGTCAGCAGTCAGAAACACCCAGTGCTCTCACCTGGGAGCCAGACAACAGGGTAACTTGGAGTTTCATCCAAGACCTCTGTCCTGTCACCTGGGAGAGCTGCAAAAGTGTAACTTTATCCACCCAAATGCCACAGCTTAGGACCTGCCTTCCCAAAAGCTGTTTCTGTGGAGATAAGCAGGGCTGTACTTTTTTCCTTCTGAACTCTTCCATTGCACCACACAACCAACTTTTGTGCCTGGTGTCCTCTTCTTCTTTGCTTTGGGGGCATAAAACCATCCTTCCCATTTCCAAGGTGAATACCCTGGCCAGCAGCTTTTGCCTGCTCTATCTCTAAGGGGGGCTATCCCTGTCCTGGAGAATGCAAGTCAGAGAGAGAGAGATCAGGTGAGCAATCCTGACTTTAAACACCAGAGGTACTTCAGAGGAGAGATGAAAGTCATGGAGCCAGCTCCTGCTTTTATAAAAATAAATCAGTATTTCATCAGGTGATTATTTTATATGTGCTGGAAGTATTTTAAAAACATGATTCCCAATGGAACTACTTACATGCTGCAAGTCCAGGAAAATCTAGTTTCTGGATGCTGATGGTGTTGCCAAGCTGCTCAGCCCTGCCAAGCACAGTCACATCTGCACATCACTGGAGCTTTCAAATGCCCAAAGAAATGTGACAAAAAACTGTGGCACCTAATGTGTTTGGAGGGACATTTCTGCTAAGTGCCTGTCAAAACAAACACACTGACTGATGTGTATATGTTGAAGAGCATCAAGAGCATGTGTGGAAGTTATTCCCTATCCCCCTGTCTTGCCTTCCACAAATTGAAGACTCCGGCCATGTTTATCCAGTGGGTTTGCTAAATTTCATATAATTCCATCCTTCCCTAAGCCTCTGTTGGTGCAGAAAGCTGGCAGTTTGCAAGATGATTCTGCTTTTCATTAAGATATAGACCATAAGTATGCCTTGTGACAGTGAAAACGTAACAGAGCTGGGCAATATTTTTTTCACTAAAGTGATGATGTTTGGGAGGAGGAAGAAGGAGAAAAGAAGGAAATTCCTGAATTCTTGAGCAATTTAAAAATAGCAGTAATATTTCAAATGAAAATAGGTCAAAACAGACTGTACATTTCTTAATTAAAATTTTGGTTTTTGATATAGAGCAACTTTATTTTTAAAAAAATCTTAAATGTGGTTTTTCTGTTGGTCTAAAATAAAAAAAAACCACAAACTGTAATTTCAATATGAAAAATAATCTGAAGGAGAAAAAAAAGAGGAAGGGAGAAAAGGGATGAACATATTATGCTTCTCTATCAGATACATGGCAATTGCAAATAATGTATCCCAGCGTAGACCTTTCTCACAAAAGGTTTAAATTCCAACTAGTAAGTTTAAACACAATTCAGCTATTGAAGCTTGTAGAGACTAAATAGCCAATTTAAAAGAATGTAAATGTTGCCATAGGAATGAGAAATGAAACTAATTGAAATTGATTCTAGGCACATGCATATGGGGAAGTCTGCACTTAGACATGCAGGTATTCAAAATAGAAACTTGAGTAAGGCCTTGATATTGATAGAGATACCTTGTTTATATACCGTTAAATTTAGGTGAGATTTGGACTGGTTTGTCATGTAGACTGACAGAGTGTTGTGTCTTTTACTTTTTTCATTTCAAGGTATTATTCTTTTAGCGTACTACAAGTATAGTGTTCTAGCATAGATATACACTAAGTAAACAGAACTTTAATGCATTACAATGGTAAAGGCACTTGGCTGAACCACAGCAAATAACATTCTTGCCAGTCAAAAACTAGCTTCCCTTTTATGTCACTAAAACAGGAGTGGAAACATTTAGGATTTTATTCTGACAGGCCACTGTGCTGCCAACTCCATCAAGAGTAATGAAAGAGTGTATTAATAGCTGTGAGCAAGGTGGAAGTAAGTAGTACCACTTCCCCTGTTGCTCAAGCCTTCCCCATCAGTTTTCTCTTCGGCCAGGTGTTCAAAATACCATGTTAAACTTAGGTTATCTGTCTTGCTTAGACACTGCTATTTTTTTTGCTTTGTTAACTGAGCAGGATTTGGCAGCCTTGACTATTAGGATGCCTGAATTACTCATCACTCTGCTGAGCATAAATACAGTGTTGATGGCAGTGAGATGAAGAACTCTGAGTAACAGGATTGAATGTAGCTCCTACTCCCTTAGCCTGGCACACGTGCTTCATTCAGCTGGCACTGCTTCACCACATAGTGGGGTGTAACAGGCCAACTGGGCTTTGCTATAGGGTGGAATCAAGTCTGGTTAAATCTGTGCCCAGACACCTGGAGCTGGGAGAACACTATGTTGCCATGTGGAAGCACAAGGCAGTTGATCCCTATTTAGTCCTACCTCTCTTGCTACTCAGTCCAAAAGAAAATAAGAGAAGGCACATAGCCTTTCCTCTGCTGAGTTCCATGCACTGACTTCTGCAATACATAAATGCAGTGCTGAGGCCCTTGTGCTTAGTGAAAGCAAACTGGCACTGAGGAGGTTTCTCGTGACCTCTTCCCAGGTTTTGATTTGTGTAGAGCAAACCAAAATAGTAAAATCTCTGAAATGCTTTTCTTCAGAAAAACTAAAAGGGCTTCTGTAGAGGGTGAGAATTTATCTACTTGGAAGATTAATTTTATTCTGGAATTGAGGAATCTACTTTTGGAATGACCCATGCAAAGGTCTTCCAAAATAGCTTTTATTTGGATGACCCTTCAGGTTGTACAACAAACTGAAAATATAAGTAGAACAGAGCAGGTCTTAAAATAGAGCATGAGTTAGTAGAATGTCAGTTAACTGCAGCTCAAATGTGGACTTTTTTACTTTTTTAGTCTCTGAGGATCTCCTTACCATGCTGGTGATCCTGCCAGTGAAAAATGACTGATCAGAATTGTTGCATTATTAGAGCCCTCTAGTGGGGCCATTGGTTTGTTTTCATACAGCTTTAATATGAAATGTGATAAATGGTCTTGGTTTGGCTCTTCCCTTTTTTGCATGTCCCGAACACATTAAGGAAATTTCCTTTTTAAGTTGTAAAACACAGTCTCACATTATTTGGAAAGGCATTTGATAGATTTTCCCATGCTCATGTTACCTTACTTTGCTGTGTTTAAATAAGGTATTTTATTTTTCACCCTAAAAATACAGGAATGCTGCAGCAGTAGGCTGTATTATAGACCCCTTTAACCAAGGGCTTAGCAGTAGGGTTGCAGATTCCCCTTTAGGGCTGCAGATTCCTTGCTGTGAAGGATCCCACTGTGAGGGTACAGATGGCACCATCTGTATGAACTGTTGTGCTGTAATTAGTTTTGCCAACGTCTTTTTTCTTTCAGGCTACCTTCAGGAAGCTTACTTGTGGACCAAGCAAGTGCTGGCAATCATGGAGAAGTCAGTAGTCCTGCTGCAGGAGGTCACAGATGGCTCCCTCTATGAAGGGGTGGCATATGGCAGCTACACAACCAGATCACTGTTTCAGTACATGTTTCTTGTCCAAAGGCATTTTGACATCAATCACTTCAGCCACCCCTGGCTCAAGCAGCACTTTGCGTTTATGTACAGGACTGTCCTGCCAGGTAGGTCCTCTGGGTGAATGAAGAGGAATATCTTTATTTTTGAAGCAGCAATAAATTTCATACTTGAAACAGGCCATTTTAAAACAACACTCTACTTGGATTTTTTTCAAAATAACCATTTCCTTGAATTTCGCCTTCATCAGTCATCAAAACAGTAACATCCTTGTTTATCACTGCTTATTAATGAGGGACACCTTCCACTAGCCCAGGTTGCTCGAAGCCCCATCCAGCCTGGCCCTGAATGCTGGCCAGGAATGGAGCATCCACAACTTCACAACCTGTTCAAGTGCCTCACTCTCCCCACAGTAAAGAACCTCTTCCTTATATCTAAACTTAGGTCTACCCTCTTTCAGTTTAAAGCTGCTACCCCTTGTGTTGCTTGTTTGCAGGACACTTCATTAGGAACTTATATTGCTCAAATTCCTGGTTAAAAAATCTTAGATAACTCTGTTGGAACCCCAGATCTATCCATGTATGTAAGGGGGGCTGAATGCAGTTTTGGTTATGCCAGCACGGGCACATAAGGAATTGTGCTGACTCCATGTGAGACGTCAGGCATCCTTTGGAGAGAGGTTCCTAAGAGAGAAATGAACTCACACTGACGGTTTCAAGGTGAAGCTGATTATTTTGTTCTGCATGGACAACTCTGGTTTATTCCTTTGGAGAGTATAGATTCCCATTAAAAAAATAAAAGCCATAAAGGGAAAGTTACCTTTGCCAGATTTGAGGAGAGGAAGTAGATTGCATCTTACATTTTGTGTAATACTTTGGCTGTCTGTAGCCCAAAGCCAAAGGAGAAAGGTGAATATTCAAGTTAGCTCCAGCAGAAGGAAAGCACTCCTGTGTAACCTATTTACGACTCATTTGCGAGCAGGTCTATAAACATCTGAAAAAGCTGCTTCTGTTTGCACCGCTTGGCTTCGCCACCACGCTCTTCAAAAGCATCTTTGTGTGCTTATTTGTTCTTTCTTAAATTCCTTTTCACTTTTTCCCAAGGGTTCCAGAGAACTGTGGCCATCGCGGATTCCAACTATAACTGGTTCTACGGGCCAGAGAGTCAGCTGGTGTTTCTCGACAAATTTGTCATGCGCAACGGCAGCGGGAACTGGTTGGCAGAGCAGATCAGAAGGAACCGAGTGGTGGAGGGCCCAGGCACACCATCCAAAGGGCAGAGGTGGTGCACTCTCCACACTGAATTTCTCTGGTATGGACGGGAATGAGTGGGCTCAAAAGGAACCCAGCAGCTGTTTGCCGTTAGTGATAATTCATTATCTTTAGATGCGGGCCGTGGAAGCCAGGATCAGGCTGTCCATGTGCCACCCAGGGTCATGAGGCACAGAAGAACTCCTTCACTTAGCACAGATGTGCTGTACAGGTTGCCACAGGGAGCACCCTGGTCTTGTCCTACATCTGCTTTTATGGTTTCTTTCCACTGTCTGTTGCTTTCATAGAATGCAGGCCATTCCAAAGGAACTGCAAATTTGCCTGTATGTAGTCTTTGTTTAATTTGTTCTGTTCTAATGAGGTTTAATCCTGTTGTGTTCTTTTACAATTAATTAGGCAAATATTTAAAGCATAGTTTTCTTTCAAAAGTTCTGTGAAATAGCATAAACTTTCTTTTAAAAGCTGTATAATCCAAGCTGTAAGGCTACTGTTAACTGGATTTGTACACTAATTTACAAGTTATGTTTGGAAAAAATGCCATGCTAGATGGGTATTTTTCCATGCAACTTACAGCTATGATAACTTCTATGTCAGTCTTCTAAAAGTAAGAAATTAATAGATTCAAGAAGCTTTAGATCCAGGTATGAATTCCCTTAGTTTGTGGAGATAACAAGTATATTTTTGAAGAGTCAGTGTAGCTCTCTCTCTTGCAAGAAAAATCTTATTGAATATGTGGTAGTTTGCATTTATGACGTTTGCATTTATGATGTGCACATTAGAGTGCATGTTTGTTAGGCTTCAGGCAGCCTTCATCTTGTTACTTGCAAAATACAGAATCTCTCCTCTACAACCTGATCCCATCACTGTTTTCTCCCATCTCTTCATGGAAATTCTGGGACTGTCTAGGGCCTGCCAGAAGCTCCTGGTTAGCTGTAAAAATAAATCTGATTCTGGAACCATCTAACAGAAATATTACTGGGCCTCATATGGTTTTGTTTATTTTGGTTGCTTAAAAACAATGCCAGAAGGTTAAGTTTTGTTTTGGATTTTTGTTGTTTAAACTCCCATGGATTAAATTCTAATAATTGTAACCTTTTCTGGAATTAAGGCTGCTTTTTAAACGAAATATCTTGTATTTTACTATTTATACTAGAAAAACCATGAAAATTTTTCTTCAGCCTAGTTTGGAGAAAGAAAGTAACATACATTAACTGATATAAATAGTAAACATTTATCCTTTAGAGTGCCTTTTCATTAATTTTTAATTTATTGCCTATTCTGTTTGAAGACTACAGACTTCGGTAATCATCCTTTTGGGGAAACTGATATTCTGCTTCTCTTTGTTAAGTAGTCAGTAAATAGGCACAAATGCTGATGTCTAGTGCAGAATAGGCAGTGTCTGCAGCCTGGTCTAGTCTGCTTTTTTAAAAGATCTAAGTTATAGTCAGTAGTTTTATGACTATATAAGACAAAACATGGCTAGTTTGAAATTAGTGGTCCTCTTATTTTTGAACTGCAGAAAGACTGCTTGCTTCAAATGCAGAGCAGATGCTTTCAGCTATTATTCTGTAAAAAGCACACAGCAAATTTGTGTAGGGATTAGTATGATGAATACTAATTACAACTATATGGTTAGGAAGTATAACTGTAGACTTTATATTTTTGGCTTGCTCCTTGATGTAAATATTGAATGGATTTTGAGTTTTGTACAAGTGCTGACAATGGAATCAGTCAAGCGATTTTTAACCCCATTTTTGCCATTTTTTTTCACAGGTATGATGCAAGTTTGCGCTCTGTACCCCCACCAGACTATGGGGTTCCTAAGCTGCATTATTTTGAGGACTGGGGAGTGGTAACTTATGGAAGTGCTTTGCCGGCTGAAATCAACAGGCCTTTCCTTTCCTTCAAGTCAGGAAAGCTGGGAGGACGTGCAATATATGATATTGTTCATAAGAACAAGTACAAAGAATGGATCAAGGGGTGGAGGAACTTCAATGCTGGCCATGAGCACCCAGACCAGAACTCCTTTACTTTCGCTCCCAATGGCGTACCTTTCATAACAGAAGCTCTGTATGGGCCAAAATACACTTTTTTTAATAATGTGTTGATGTTTTCCCCTGCTGTGTCTAAGAGCTGCTTCTCCCCATGGGAAGGGCAGATTACAGAAGACTGTTCCTCAAAGTGGCTTAAATATAAACATGACTTAGCTGGCGACTGTCAGGGACGAGTGGTTGCCGCCACAGAGAGAAGCGGGGTGGTTTTTATCAGGGGAGAAGGAGTGGGCGCATACAATCCTAAACTGAAGCTCAGAAAATTACAACGAAACCTCATACTTCTCCATCCTCAGCTTCTCTTGCTAGTGGACCAAATCCACCTAGAAGATGACAGTCCTCTGGAGGCAGCAACCAGTTTCTTCCACAATGTGGATGTGCCTTTTGAAGAAACAGTTGTTGATGATGTCCATGGGGCCTTTATTAGGCACCGTGATGGGATATATAAGATGTACTGGATGGACGACACTGGCCACAGTGAGAAAGCCACCATTGCCTCAAGGATGTATCCCCGGGGCTACCCCTACAATGGAACGAACTACGTGAATGTAACGACCCTGCTGCGGCACCCTGTCACGAGGGCCATTTACCTCTTCATTGGGCCCTCTGTGGACGTGCAGAGCTTCACCGTCCGCGGAGATTCCCCGCAGCTGGAGGTTTTTGTGACCACTGACGAGCACGCCTACGCCGTGTACCTGTGGCCCACCGAGGACGGCTCCCGTTCTGCCTTTGCACAGGTTATTGCAGACCGCCAGAAAATTGTCTTCGACCGAGCCTCTGCCATTAGGAGCTCCACAGTGCCAGAAGTGAAGGACTACATGGGGATCGTGGAGAGGAACCTGCAACATTTTAAGCCTGTTTTCCAGCAGCTTGAGAAGCAGATCCTGTCTCGTGTACGCAACACGGCCAGCTTTAGGAAGACTGCTGAGCGCCTGCTGAGGTTTTCAGATAAGAGACAGACAGAGGAGGCCATTGACAGGATATTTGCAATCTCACAGAGGCAGCAGCAGCGTGGCAGAGCAAAGAAAAACAGAAAGGTAGCCAAAGGCTACAAATTCGTTGATGCCGTTCCTGACATTTTTGCACAAATTGAGGTAAATGAAAGAAAAGTGCGACAAAAGGCACAGACTCAAGCACAGAAAGAGTTGCCTGTAGATGAAGATGAGGAAATGAAAGATCTTCTGGATTTTGCAGATATCACTTATGTGAAGCACAAAACTGGATTGTCAATCAAAAGCCGATCAGGGCTGGCACAGATGGTGACAACTGCTCGAAGTAGTGCCCCATCAATATCAGCTTCTTATACTCGCCTCTTTCTAATTCTCAACATTGCTATTTTTTTTGTCATGTTAGCAATGCAGCTCACATATTTCCAGAAGGCCAAGAGACTGCATGGCCAAAGATGTCTGTATGCAATACTGTTAGTAGACAGCTGTATATTATTGTGGCTGTATTCTTCCTGTTCTCAGTCACAATGTTAGCAGAAGACCTCTACTAGTTGACCAGTTTATGGTCATATATGTCTATGCAAAAGCATTAACCCTAATAGGGCCAAAGTTTATATCTTCTTTTTTTTTCTTTTTTTTTTTTTTTTTCTGAAACATTCCAAAAACAGCTGAGGAAAGATTGTTTTCAGACCAGAATGGATTAAAGAATAGGGCAAGCAATGAATATCTCCAAAAACTCAGTACTTAATAAGTACTCCTCCTTTGTGTTTTGAGATAGGCCTCACATCTGAGGGAGTGTTATGCTTTGTTCATCAGAGTTCAGTAATGAAAAGTTGTAATTAATTTTTTGGTGAGAAGACCCCTCTTGATAAGTTTGTTTCTAAGGTCTTTTTTTATACAGAATTTGATTTGCATATAGTGAGTTTTCATTTCAGGCTGCTAGGGAAGTCTCTGGACATTTTCCTAAGACAAGGACATTCAAACATATGTGTACAAGGCAAATCTTAGCAGTAGACTTCATTTCTCTGTCAAACCAAAGAATGGCTCAGTATGGAACACCCTTGTATCATTATTGCAGACCCTTATATTGTGCCATCTCTTCCATGCTTTACAATCTGGCTCAGTAGGAAATGACAATTATGTCAGTGCTTGCCAAGTGAGAGGCACATCACTAGTAGGCAGTAGTAGAAGGCAAATAAGGGGTTAACTCAAAGTAGAACAGAATGCAATTCTCAGGAAAAAAATCCACATTTATATTTTAGCCAAGTGTAGGCTGTAGAATGCTGAATTCTGCAGGGTCTGTTCTCCATTTTACAAGGCAGGGTTTCAAGAAAATTTTCTATAGTTTGAAGCACGTCTTGGTAAGAAAATAATGTCCCAGATCACTGCCCTTCCATATGTAATTTTAAAAATACAAAGAGCCAAAGCAATCCTGTGGTAACCTCAGCAACTGCCGGTATGGAAAAGTATGTATTAAGGAAGTATTTAATGTCTTTTTTTCTTTTCACATGGCTAGAAAGAGGACAGTTAAAAATTTGTGAACAGCCTGTTCTCTATAAAGTACCAGCAAGGGTTCTGCAAGCTCTTGGTGGCTCCAGGTCAATTATTTGGGGATTAGTGGTAAATGGAATCATGTGATCTATGACAAAAATAAGTTTGACATCTCCACATATATTCCCCTCTGTTCATTAAACTAATTTCAAAAATTCATAGCTATTTGAGAGAATGGAAGCTCTATGGAATTGGGGCATACCTGTACATCTTTACAGAAAAACAATTCTTCAGTGCATTTGCTAAATAAAAGCATTATAATTATATCTATGGAAAAGTTGTTTTTCTTTTATTTAAATATTTTTACTGATAATTACAGTAATTATGTTCATCAGCACTTGGTTCAAGCCCCAAACCTTTGTTTCCTCTTCTTTACACCATTCAGATGTATGTTTTCTACGTTATTCCTGTTAAGCCTTCTACAAGTCTGTGTGTTGACATGTGATAAGCTTTCCATGTCTAAATATCTTCAGTGAATAGGTCAGAATATTTTCACTAGATTCCAGCTACTGAGTCAGTTCACAACACTGTATTCACATAAATAAGCTCTACTGCAGTCTCCGTTGCCTGGATTGATTCAATTAAATTTGCTACATTATATCTGAGCAAAGATTTAGGTACCCAGGTAATTTCTGATCCATGCATCATCACTGGATTATGACAACCTTCAGACAGTAACTCGGCCTTGGAACACATTCAAGACCTACCTTCCCCTTTTCCTTAATTGCTAAAGGCATGTGAGGTGGTTAATTGTTGATGTCAACTCACTCACTTTGTTTCTTAAGGGAAAGGGAGCTGAGCCTGGGGCGTATCACCCGTATAGCTCCATGTGGGCAGTGGTGCCTGCTGAAAGCAACTAAATTGTGATGGGCTGTGGGTAACTGGAAATCTCTGCCTTTGCACTGTGATGACATAAAGACGTGTAAAAGTAGCTGTTGGATTATGTTCAATTTTAAAGACACTGTTAGTTTTTCAATATTAGGTGATAGTATTATTGGCCATGAAACACCAAAAAGTCAAGGGTTTATTTCATGTCTATGCATATTTCCCCTATGTCAATTTGCTATTGCTTTGAACAACCAGAAAGCCACCGTGCAGTCTAGAAGACTTGAGAAGTGCCTGCAATTCTTTGTCTGCTTTGTAGTGTGGCATTTAATTTCTGGCGTGGGATTTTGTGTAGCTGCTAAATGAAACTGCAGAGATTAGAAATTGAAGTATGGTTTTGTACATTGTCTCTCATTTACACTACGCTTCTCTGCACTCTTCCAGCAGTGCCAAGGGAAAGAGGTGGTTGCAAGAGCTGCCCATGCTCACAGCCAGGTCTTAAAGCAGCTTTTAAAGCAGATCAGCATTCACATGAATGGTGTGTGCAATGGTACTGCAAAGGGAAATGCAGTGCAGCAGCCTGACCTCCTGAATGAGAGAACAGAGACCCATTTAAGCATGAAGTGTTCATCCATGGGTTTTCCAGCCTGTGCTTGGTTTGCACCTGTTCAGGATTTATGTGTATATGACTGTCATTACTTGCTGCTCTGAACTCCACTTGCACAGATGTAACTTTGATTCAGTTTGGGCAACTAAAGAAGCAAATTAAGCCTTAATTGTGCTGACTGTGTTTTAGATATGAAAAGAATGCTTACTTATTCTTTTCCCAGCCAGAGCCTTTAAAAAGTCCCTCTCCAGTGGTTTTTTTGTTTCCACTCTTTTTTTTCCATTCTTGTCTCTCTCATTCCTTACCAAGGACTGTAACTTTTTAATGGATTATGAAATGAATGGAAGAACAGATGGTTCTATGCCATCAGTAATGTGGCATGGGCAGTGGGGTGTTGGGTAGAAGTGTCTGTGTCACAGAACAGAAACAGTTCAAGGCCTCAGGTGACAGCATACACTGAAAAAACCAAGCTTCTCTTTTTTCACTAGGAGGTGCAGTGAGGAAGAGCAGGCAAATGGGATCAGCCTGACAGCCCTAGTGGCTTGTGGGAGGGCTGGAGAAAAATGGTGCTCCTCAACACTTGCTCATGCAAGAGAGGAAGATCTCCTCACCTTTGCATCCTTCATCTGAACTGCCAGAGAGAAGCAGCTTTGGTGAGCTTTGTGTCCGTGGTAGTGGCATTTAGCACTGGGCTCTTCTAGACTGGATATGCTGAAAAATTTTTGAAATGTCATTGTATGGCATCCAGCAGCAAAGTTATTTTTTGCTCCCTATTTTAAATGGACTAACAAGACAGGGGTGTTTCTGGCACGTGCCTCTGTTCCCCTTCTTAGTCCTCTTTTTTTTTTTTTAATTTCTAAAAATGTTCATTTTCTGCATGTCTGGCCATAGGAAAAAGTGGCTATCCAAGAAATGGGTATGTGTAGATGGGTTCCTGTACTCATCTGAGACCCTGCTGACTTCACTCAATTTCTCTTCAATAGCTCCTGTTCAGTCATGCATGCTTCATTTCAGGGCTGCAGTCCAATTTAGTCTAAAGTTAATTCACTGTATTCTGAACTAAGTGAATGGCAATTCAGACCACAGGTGGTGGTGTATATGTTTGAGGGTGGAAGTGGAATTTTGTTGTTAGATTTTTTTAATGATTTTTTGACTCCAGCCAAAAAATGTCTATGTTATATATATCATTGTGACTCAGGGAAGCAAAGGGAAAGGAGCACATTACTTCATTTCTTAAAACTTATAAAATCAAAGCTTATTCTGAAGAATTATATGTCTGAAATACATCACATTCTTCTGTTGGCCTATGTATTTTCCACTGATGAAAAGTATTTTCTTAGTGTTTGAAAGCATACGGGGTTTGGAAAATAGCTGTATTCCTGCACCAGGACATTACATTCACATGTACTTGGTCTGCAGAAGGCTGAGTTGGGATCAAACACACTTTAGTCTAACTTTAATCCCTTTGCTCTGGCTAGTCTGTTAAAATCAGTAGGGTAACTTCAGGCTGGTAAGTCAGACTGAGCTAATGAAGCCAAGATGTCATTTTCTGTCCTTTCTTGGCAACCGACTCCAGGAGCTCTCGGCAGCAGAAAGCCTGTGCAATCCAGTGCTGGATATGTCTGCACTGTCATCAGTATAGAGACTGTTTTCCAGATGACTTCAACCTTGAAACAAATAATGTCAAAGCACTTCAAAAAAAGAGCCCTGGACCCTCTCAAGGAAAGACCAAAGCTATTATCTGCTTCAGGCAGGGGAGCTGGACCAAACTATACCATATATGAGTGCATTTCTTCAGCAAAATGCATGCATAGCATTTTCCCCAGATGCTACCTTTCCTGCCAGGTTCTTCAAGCTCATAAAGAAAAAGAGTGTTAATAGCATTTATGATGTTTTTATTTAGTTCAGGATGCAGAGAAAAATTTCTAGCTGAAATGCATTATTGTGTAAGACATTTAGCATGATATTGTGACCTTTTCCCCCTTTGACTTGTGCCCAAAACCATCAATGATTTTACTGGTTTCACTCCTAATTGACCCTGGAACAATCAAGAGGAAAACTGTCCCACTCCAACCCCCAGGGCTGTGTTACCATGAACAATAATCCGTAACAAGTATATATTAGTTTATGACTGTCCCCAAAATACTGACATACATTTTTTCACCAAACATTCCATACTCAGCCCAGCTTCATACCTACCACCAGTTCAAAGGCATTCTTCAAGGAGGTTGAGTGATTCTAAAATCATGAGTAGAAAACCCCTGGTTTCCCACTTTGTCTTCATTAAAACTGTAGCACACAAAGCAAGGAATGCCAGGAAAGCTGAGCCCATTGGATATGTCTATAGAAAATGCCAGTGAAGAAAACCTGAGGAGGACTGGGGCATGGAAACTTCTCTACACTGCCACACTGGTGTGAGAGTGAGCTAGATGAATTCACCCTGTGGCAAGAGGGAATAGGTGATCAGCATATGCTTTTCTTTTTATCCTTAAAACACAGGACTATCCTTGGGATGAGGAGCTGAACTCTTTGGGACATGCTAAGGAAGGCCAAGTTTCTCCATGACCTAGTAAAGAATTTAAAGCAGTTGTAGTAGATTTTAGCTATCAGTGGTAGTCTAGAACTATATTCACTTCTCTCATGATTGTCCTTTTTTATTTGGCATAACCCTTGTTTTGATCAAGTAAAGTAATTTTATTCTTTCATTTATTGAATTTGTCATGGAGTTTCCTCTGGTGGACCCAAGTGCAGGTTGCTAGCAATGGGAAAATGGGCAGATGACCAGAGTCCCTGGGAGGGCACTCGAAGAACTCCACCTTTATGGAAGCTAGAGGAATTTAGAAGATGTTCACTAATGCTATAAAATACAGCTGCAAATGCCATGCAAATAAAATGACAATGATGATGGAGTATTTGAACATTACAGAATAAATGAGGGCAGACCAAGAGACTTGGAAAGTTACAGCTAACATAAAATGTAGGCAACTGGGAATACTTTCTCCTTATGTCCCCTTTATCATTCTTTCCTTTTGAATCATATCTTCCCATTAAAAAAAATGGAAAGTGCACAAGTGCTGTTGAGTGTAATAGAATTCAGCCTTTAATACAAGCCAGACATAATTACTGTGGAGCCTGACACAGCTTGTGCAGTTGTGGTGAGCTGAAACAGGTTGGATATTCTGTAGCTAAGGATTAGATTGATTAGAAAAAATATATGAGCAAGGGAAGTTGAGGATCAGAAGCCAGAAACTTTTCAATTCTTTGACAACTTTGAAAAGGATAGGGTCACAATTCTTGGGCTGCATTTGTGTTAGAAAAAACTCTGTAAGCAACAAAATTTTGGCAGCAAAGGAACCCCAGATGGGAAACTGGAGACAGTGGTGTACTACCACAAACTAAAGAACTGGTTAATTTGCTCAAGTTTAAAAAGAGAAAGAAGTATGAATTGAAGGGAGAAGTACAAAGCACGTTTTGTAGCACTTGGTCAGCCACCGTTAGGACACACGCATACGCACACACAGTGGAGCAGATCAAATCTGTTTGATAGGGCAAGGGGGAATGGCTTTAAGATGAAAGAAGGCAGATTCAGATTAGATATGAGGAAGAAATTCTTTACTGTGAGGGTGGTGAGGCTCTGGAACAGGTTGCAGAGAGGTTCTGCCCCATCCCTGGAAGTGTTCAAGACCAGACTGGATGGGGCCCTGAATACCCTGGTTTAGTGGAAGGTTCCCAGCACATGGCAGGAGGGTTGAAACTAAGTGATCTTACAAGTCTCTTCCAACTCAGACCAATTTATGACTCTACGAACTCTCAGCTATTCAGCAGCTCCAAGGCAGCAAGTTGCCATGGCAAAACCCGAAGAAAGCAAGGACACATCTGTAATAAGAGTATAGAAATAATTTGGGTTTAAAGTGCTTAAATTTGCGAAGTTATTTTATGGTATTTCATTTTCCATAGTAAATGAAAAAGACTGAGCTTTTCTTTCTTATAATGGACTAGTTAAGTACCCAGGGTGATTTATCTGATTAGTCTTAACTATAACCTGCCTCACCAAGGCTACTTAATTTCATCATAAAAGATGACAACTTCTACCTTTCTAATCCTATGCTTCTATCATGTATTTTCTTATAAGCTCAGCAAATATTTGTCACTTAATCCACAGACAGCATTAAAGAATCACTCAGATTTATTTATGGCTGATACAGACTGTAGATTGAGCAGTAAAACCCTCATACAGCTGGTTGCTGCAGGACATGGGTCACAGGACCTTCCCCATACAGAAACCTGTAGTGGATCCAGAGTGTTAAAAGAGCAGCAATGAATAATGGCAAGGGAAAATGGGTGCCATGGCTTATGTGACTCTGTACCAGAGCTCACTCATCAGAGCCTCCTTCAGAGCCACGCTTGGTTTTCCAGACCTGTTTCCTTCCTACCCACTAAAATTCATTTTCAGCCAAAAATTGCTAATAAATGTAATGCCTTAAAATAGCAGTATAATGTACACAAATGCTTGCAAGCTGTGCAGGCCCAGGCACAGTGCTACTTCTCAGGCTGCTGTTCTACTAAGTATTAGTACTGTTAATGATTTATGTGGTGCCACTGAGCTGTGTGACGCTTCACAAACTTGTAAGAAGTCTGGTTCAACCATAAAGTCAGAATAACGCTTCACAAACTTGTAAGAAGTCTGGTTCAACCATAAAGTCAGAATAACTTCCTCAGTTTCACAAAGTGAGGCAATGGGCCTCCAGGGGAGGTTAGTCCACCTGGAGGGTAGGTGCAGATCTGCTTGTGGACAGGACCTCCAACATATTAAGCATGAATTTCACCCGGAATGAGACAAAAGGCATTACAGGAATTTTCCTAGAATTAAAAAGACCGATTATCCATGTGTCTTTCTGACTGGAGAAACGCAGCTTACAACTCTTTCAGAAGAAGAAGCAAGTCCAGTTCTTATAAACAGAGAACCAGTGCAGAAGTGTTCTTTTCCATTGCAGCCATGAATGTACAAGATACTGGAGTACTAATATGAAGAGGGAGTTGAGCTTGATAAGACAATTGGGAGAAATTTATGACAGGATGGGCCTTGTATGTAACAGCTAGAAGGAGAATGATTTGTAGGAAAACAAAGCCAGTAGTTTGCTATTCTGAATCAGTAGAAAATGTTCCAGCAAGAAAAAAAAAAAGAATGTAAAAGAACCTACTGTAAGGACTTACTAACTAAGACAATATCTGCACAATATGTACTGGTAAAGCCCTTCAGTGCCCATACCCCCACTTGTACATGCTGTATTTATGGCCAGTATTATGCATTTTACTGAACCACAGAATTCGTTCAGGCTACAGCTTTTTCCACCTAGAAAATGTTTGAGAATTTTTCATCTGCAAGTGAAAGCATAGAAGTTTAAAAGTCAAGGAGAAAATGAAATATTAAACAAGTCCACTTGTTTTCAGCTGACCCCTTCATTTTAACAAAGAAGATTTCAAAACAGAAAGATGTTTCAAATAGAAAAAATAACATTTTGTTCTAAAAATGTCCATCTTTTAAATCCTCAGATTGTTCCCATCACCCTTGGAAGACATGAAATTTAATGCAAATCAATGTAAAAACAACCATTAAATTGGAGTTCTGGGTCCTTTAACAGAAAACTGCTTTTCTGAATACTTTCCATATAATGCTTTGCAGCTGTTGTGGCCAGACAAGTGTTAATTTAGAGGGCAAGAAAGTGCTGCCCTGGGAGAAGAGAGCTCTGAGTGAATGGGGGCTCT
Source organism: Rhipidura dahli (assembly GCA_013399225.1). Taxonomy (NCBI): domain Eukaryota; kingdom Metazoa; phylum Chordata; class Aves; order Passeriformes; family Rhipiduridae; genus Rhipidura; species Rhipidura dahli. The sequence goes on along the minus strand of VXAC01004729.1, from coordinate 1,331,956 downwards.
GTAACTTCTCGGCCCCATGGCTCCTTGCACCCAGGAGCTCCCTTGGGCTGCTCCCCAGCTCCCAAAGCTGCCACTGGCTGGACTCACCCTGGCCACTCCTGCACCCCACTTGGCTCCCAGCACAGCTGCTCCCCCACTTCCCAACTAGGGTGGTCTCTCCTCTCACCCACAAGTCTCTGTGAATATTTACTGGAAACATGTTTTCTTGGAGGAGGGTTAATCATTTTTCATGCAGAGCTCTCCTCCTTTTTTGCAGGAAGCTTGTTCCTGAAATTGTATTTTATTACAGATAAATAAAACACTGCTAAAATTAGGCTCAGAAAGGAGAAGCAGCAGGGTTTCTTGGCTCTACATGTTCTCTGTGTGGTCGTAATCTGTTCCAGAGAGCTGCCTCTGGTCCTTTGGCTCTCTTGTGAAACCAGTGGTTCTTGGAGGCAGATCATGTCCCTGTTTTTGTCAGGAGGTGCCCTTGCAGCAATTTCACCTTGCATCTGTTTTTTCTGCCATGCTGACAGAGAACCATTGAATCATCAAAAAGTTTGGCCGGAAGGGTTCTTAAAGATCATCCAATTCCAACCCCTCTCCCATGGGAAGAGACAATTTCCACAAGACAAAGCTGCTCAAAACCTCATCCAACCTGTCCCAGAACACTTCCAGGGAGAAGGCATCTGCTAGGACTTTTTCAGGTATGGTGAATTCTGGTTTCAAAGTTTGCTAACCTCTGTCTCTAGCTGCCTCTAAGCAAAAGTCAAGGTAACAGTATTTGCCAATAATGCAAAGTTATTCTTGATATTTTAAAATGAACTGCTGTTTTAAAGAACTAGAGAGATATTTTCTTAGGCTGCCAACCAAAAAGCAAAATGGCATGTCTAATTCAGTATAGAAAAAGTGGTGTTCAAAATGAAATCAAATCCTACCTTCATATATACACTGATAGACTCTGAGCTTGCTGAGGTTACCCCTCAAGAATGGAAGAGTTGTTTTTTTTATAATGCATATCTTGCTAAAATATTGATTCATGGATGATCCAAAAAAAAATTAAAATTCTGGAAATTATTTCAAGGAAATAGAAAACAAATGTCAGTGTGCCTTTGTATCAAACTGTGATTCAGTTGCATCTCCAATGCACTGGAAATCTGGTACACTTCCTATTTCCATTTTCCTATGTGAAAAACGTTACCTGAATCCTAGAGAACAGTTCAGGTGGCAACATGAATGAAAAAAGGATGAAAAGGAATACATCAGATGAGGAATGACTGTATCAGGGGCTCCCCAGCCTGGGAAAGAGAGGGCTGTGGTGAAGGTGTACAACACCATGAGCTGATGGAGACACCAAGGATTCACTCTTCTTTTTTCTTTCCCTTCCAGATCTTGGGGGTATCAAATGGGATGGTGTCAGGTCTGAATGAAGGTTAAGCAGACTTGCTATACAATATTTTGGGTGTCAGTAAGTCTGCGTGGGTTAAAACAATAGGTGTTAGATACAAGGAAATCCCTGAAATCACACAGGGTTTGAGGGCATTGCCAAGCTTCCTTTCCCTGTCTCTGTGCTCCCCACTCAGCCATTGGCTGGAGCTGAGATGTGGCCAGACTAACCTTCGGTCTGATCCATTCTTCCTGGTTTTACAACCTTTTTTGCTTGCCATGTCATTGTGTTATACTGCTGCATAATAACAAAAGTTCCTCCGGGCCAAAGCAAGCATTTCCTTTAGCAGCATGTTTTCCTCTGCAGCAGCAGCTCAGTACTGAGCACTGCACACCTGGTGCAAGCCTGGCAGCAACCTGAACCAGTGCTGCCTGCTCTGGAGCTTCTATGCCATCCTCTCAGCTGCCCAGAGAGCTGAAATGGGAATTGTGAATTTTAAAATCCCAGGCCTCCAAAACACCGTCGTTTTTTTTTCAATTGGAGATTATCAGGCCTTGCCCTGCAAGACCCAAAGCTTCAGTGGTTAAAGATTAAGCAAACAATGAGGTTCAGCTGCCCTTCCCCTTGGCAAACAAATCCATGTCTAAATTCTACTTTAAACTAAAAAAATTTAAGTTATATCTTTTCCAATATAACTATTTGAAAAAGATTGATTGATTGATTGATTGATTGATTATCTTGGAAAACTGACATGATTATAGTTGAATGTTCTTCCATAAGAGGAGAAGCCATTTAGTATTGCTAAAAATAAGGCAGGATAAAAATCTATACACAGTTTTGGTTGTATTTTTCATATTTTATTCGCACTTTGAACCGGGTGCCTCACTGAAAAGCCTCACTAAAAAGATGATGAAGTTTAAGCCATTGCTAGTTACAATGCATGTGTGGACAAACGCAAAATATTTTTGTAGAAATAAATCTCCTTGTTGTTTTCCTGTTGACAGCTGGAGTGGTTTTCCGGTGTGGTCTCTGCTTGACTGTGTGCAGTGGTCGCAGGCTCTTATTTCTTCTAGGTAGGGCTGTTTCTAGGCTTCATTGCATCACCACCACCAACAGAAACTGAAAGCTCTGCAAGCCTCTCTAAGCCTTGGGAACTGCAGGACACTTGTCCATCTTTCTTTTTTTCCTTTTCTGATGGAGATTTTGCTCTTCTCAAAGTAAGGGGAGACAGAAAATGGATGGGTTACGTGAGGCACTGGATTTCATCCGCCACCAGACCATTCTGGGCTACAGCGCTGTGTCCCTGCTGACAGCTGCTAGCCAGCATGTCTTTTCATCTGTGGTGTTCAAGTGTCCCTGCAACTCTAGGAACATGATGTATGGCTCTTTCTTCCTCTTAATGCCTGCCTTCATCCTCTTGCTGCTCGGCTTCGCGGTGAACACCAGGATGTGGCACCAGTTGACAGGCAGCTGCTCTCGGCAGAAGGACTGCAGGCCCTGGGGGACCTGTGCCCACTTCTGCCAGGTGCTGGCACCGGTGGCAGCCAAAGCCTTGGTAGCCCCCCTCACATGGATAGCGGTCGCCCTGCTCGGAGCCAACTTCTATGAGTGTGCAGCCAGCGGGAGCAGCCTGATAAAGCACCTCTTCTGTAAAGATAAAGGATCTGAGTGCCAAGAGAAGCTGTTTAAAATACCCTGTAATGAGACAATATCAGCAGAGATATCAAGTGAAAGGTTCAGCTTTCAGGCACAGTCCCAGGTAAAGCCTTGCTGCTCTTCTCCTCATGACATGGGCTTCAACCCTGGCTGCTTGATAGTGGTGCCTGCCAGGGGATGTAAACAGTCCTTCTCTCTTATGTTATATAATATCATGTACCAACAGCACATGACTAGCAAAAATTCATTGGCAAAAAAGCAGTAACAGAAAAGCAATAGGTGTGTTTTTATGCTGCTTTCTGGTTTTGCATGTTTCCACAGTAATGGTTTGGCACTGTCATTTACAAAACCTCATTCAAAGCTGGGCAGGGAACCAGCCTAGAGAACGGGACTTTCCACAGCAAGTTTTCTTCTCAATTAACTCAGACATGGAGTGAGTTCTTCTCCACTTTTACACCTCTCAATACCTCAAACTTCTGTTAATAGGCATTAGTTGAGGGGAAGCTGAGATCGCTAACAGAGGGGAAGTTGATGTCTCCTCACAACAGAGTCGTTGCGAGGAGACATCTGGAAAGAGAAACAAATAAGAACAGCTTATTTGGCTACAAATCTCAATGCTTGAACCTCTTAATAATTTCACACTTGTATTCCAGAAGAATAGTTAAAATGTGTATCTGTCTTCTTGAAATTTCTTGTGCTGAAGGCAAACTGCATGATCAAAACAATAACACTCGTGGATTTTTTCTTGTTTGGAGTGAAATGAAACCTCCAAATTTTAGCAGCACTTCAGTTTTGTTTCTACATTTGTGTGGACCTTGTCTTAACTCCAATAGGAAAATCATGTTTTGCAACTTTTTCTCAGGAAAATATTAAGGGCTGGTTAAGGGAGTTAAGTTTTATAAGAGTTTATAATTACTTTGATTTTTGTAAGTTACTGTTTAGTACAAACCCTTCGTAAAACAAAAAAGTGTTTATATTTGCTAAATACTTAGCATGCTGTTGCTCCAAGAAAAAGGCTGGAAAGGGGCAAACTCTATACCATTGAATTCAGACAGGGTAAGAAAGGAGCAAAATCAAGGAAGACTGACTGTTACTGACATTGCAGTGGAATCTAAAATAAACAGTCAAACTAAAATAGAAAAAGTGTAAGAGAGCTTTATTACTGACCACTATTTTTAGTATCCAATCTACTTTCAACAAAATTAAGAATCAAAAAGAACACAAAATCCTTTTCTTTTGGCACTCAATACTTTTTCATTTCAAGAAAAAGTAATTCTGAGATAAAAGAGCATGTTACAGGATCTCTGCCTAGAGCTCCCAGCTAAGAACCCCTGGGTAGAGGAGGGACCAACATCTACTAGGACACTTGGTTTTGATGGGACCTCTGAGACTTGTCTAAGGATGTCAAAATCAGGTGCAAAACAAGAATTAAATCCCATATTCAGTAGCCAGATCTGTGTCCTGCCTACAAAATAAGCAGAACACTACTTTTCCTCTCTCTTGTCACAACTGACTGTTTCTGCAGGCTCAGATATCAGGGGGAGTAGCTATGAGAACACAGCTGGCAGGAGCTCTGATTTGCAGCATGAGGCAGACAGGGTGATTCTGCACCCTCTGTACCATAAATGTGACCACAACCACAGCAGCTGGTGGTCAGTATCTCGCCTTAAAAGTTAAGAAAGCTGGATACAACTGAGTAAATAACTGCTGTCCATCTTCTCTTTTTTTGGTATTCATCCTTAATCTGACACGATCAGCTCAGGACTGCAGAAGCTCTGTATGTCTGGCTGAGTTGCGTGCATGGGATCTCCTCTTCTGGCAGCAAGCGGACAGACACATGAACCCCAGGGTGTCTTCGCTTGCAGTTTTCTTATTTCTTCAATGTTATGTTCTATCCTCCCACATAGGACCATACAAAACCACCATTAATATTTCCATCTTTTTTCCAAGCTGATAGGATGGGTCCTAATAGCCAGCATCATGACTGTGGCACTGGTCTCAAAATGTGTCAGCCTCTCTTGCTCCTCGGTCAGCAATCTTCAGCTCATGTTCTGGAAGATTTACTCAAAGGAAGAAGAGGAAGTCTTTGAGATCAAAGCCAAAGAAGATGCAAGAAAGCTGGCAGAAAGAAATACAAATTGTTTTTTTAAAGCCACTGACCCAGCACCGTTTCCGATTCCCAGCAAGAAAGAATGGCAGAAGATTTCATTGTTCTGTACATTTGATTCACAAGAGGTGTATTACAACATGATACAACAAGCACATGAGCAAAAAGGGAAGCAAGAGCACTGGAATCCAAGCAAGAAGATGAGGATCACAGTTTTACCACTTGTGAATGAAGCCCAAGCAGACAATTCAAGGTTATAATGAAACAAATGTTTTGCAATACTGGCAGTCTTTTAATCCTATCGATATAAGAAGAGGCATATTGCTTGCTCTTATTGAAATTTATGCAAATTGAAAGTGAAAGCTGATAGTTGTAACCCTTAGTAGATTTGCTTTTAAATGCATTTTAATACTTTTGCTTAAGTGCATTTAAATGGGAGTTTTCTTATGTTGTTGTCCAGTAAGAAGTGTCATACATAAAATAATCATCGTCCACAAAGATGTCGGCACATACTGTGTCAAACTACTACCAATCACCTTAAAAGCACTCGGCAGATGGAGTGAAAATATCAAACCTTATCAAAGAGACAAAAAGGAATGGAAGACTTGAAGAGAAATTCAGCTTAGTTTATTAGCTTTCTCTTTACAATGAAGCTTTCAGTGAAGCTTAGAGCAAGATGTAGATTGAAATATTTAGCTTTTCTTGAGGGGTTAGGCTTATGCATAACATGGTGGTGTAGGTGAAGCTTATATATTAACAACCATTAAAAGCACATTCATCTATTTAAGGACACAAAATCTGCAATCCATATTAGCAAGTAGTAATATTCTTATTAAAGAACATCTAGTTATAAGAAATAAAGATACAAGTTTTGAGTGAAAAAGAATAAAGTTCATTTTTCTTCTGAAAAGTTTTTGTTTAAGAGAGCATTTTAGAGACGTGATTCAGATTGTTTGGTCCAGGCTGTCCTTTTACTTCTCGCAGAAATCCTCTCTTTCTACACAATAAACTCGGAAAATACTCAGACACAGAGAGAGGAATCCCAAGAAGTTACTTGTTACATTCATTTTGCAAGGAAGAAAGAGGGGAAGAGCCTGTTTTAACTGGCTGACTATAACAAGTTTGGAAGCTTCTTTCTCACTATAAACCGAAAATATAACACATTGTTGTGGTTTGACACCAGCCAAACACCGGACGCCCATGACAACTGCTCACTTACCCTCCCCTGCCACAGCTGGGCAGAGGACATAAATATTTAAGCAAAGGGTTCATGAGTTAAGGACTGGAAGAAAACATTCCAAGGGCAAAACAGGCTTGACTTAGATGGTGAAGATGAACTTATTACCAACAAAATCAAAGGAGGATAATGAGAAGTAAAATACCCCCTTAAAACACTTCTTGTTCCTCCAGTCCCTCCCTCCTTCCCACCGACAGCACTGGGAGACCCCCACAGGCATGGGGCTTGGTCAGTTTGTCACCCGAGTTCTTCTTCCACTGCTCAGGGAGAGGAGTCTTTCCCTGTGAGACCCTAGGACCCTCCTACAGGAGAGAGTTCTCCTGAATTTCTTCAACATGGATCCAATCTCACGAGCAGCAGTTCTCTCAAATCTGCTGCATTGTGAGCCCCTCCCAGGGCACACAGCCCTCCCAAAACTGCTGCACCATGGCTCTCTCTTTCCACGGGGTGCAGCGCTCCAAGGCCAGGCTGCTCCAGCCTGGGATCAGGGCCCTCTCTCTGCACCAGGTCTGCCACTGGATCCCAGCCTCCTCCAGGCATCCACCCGCTCTGGTGTGAGCACCTTCCCAGGGGCTGCGGGTGGATCTCTGCATCCCCCGTGGATCCCCAGGGGCTGCAGGGGCACAGCTGCTTCACCATGGCTGCACCGTGGTCTGCAGAGGCACCTCGGCTCTGGCACCTGGAGCTCCTCCTCCCCCTCCTTCTCCACTGACCTTGGTGTCACCGTGTTGTTTCCCTCACATGTTCTCACCTCCTCCTCTTCTCTAGCTAGAAGAAACTAGTGCATGCCCTACTTTGTTTTTATTTTCTTCTTAAATATGTCATCACAGAGGCATTATCATCATCTCTAACTGGCCCATTTTTGGCCAGCAGCATGTCCATCTTCAGAGCCATCACAGCTTTGCTCTGCTGGCCATGGAGGAAGCTTCCAGCAGCTTCTCACAGAAGGCACCTTTAGTTGCAGGCCCCTCCTGCAACTAAAACCAGGCTATGCAAAACCAACACACACTTAAAGGCAAAACCAGATTTAATTCTGCCTGTAGAAAATAATTTAAAAAGAATTTTCATCACAGCGACTTTCTCAGTGCTCTTTTCCTTCCGAGAAACGTAATGACTCTAGAGTAATAGTGCAGGCTGGGGGCTCTTAGAGAGCATCTCTGTAGATAAGGACCTGGGTGTCTTGGTGGGTGATAAGTTGACTATGAACCAGCAATGCTCTCACAGCCAGGAGAGCCAGGGTGTCCTGTGGTGCATCGGGAAGAGTGTGCATGAGCCAGCAGGTCAAGGGAGGTGATCCTCCCCCTCTACTCAGCCCTGTTGAGGCCACATCTGGAGTGCCATGTCCAGTTTGGGGCTCCTCAGTACAAGAAAGACAAGGAGCTACTGGAGAGGGCCTAGCAGAAGGGCCACAGAGATGATTATGGGTCTGGAGCTTCTCTCTTATGAGGGGAGACTGCGGGAGCTGGGCCTTTTGGTCTAGAGAAGAGAGGACTGAGAGAGGATCTCATTAATACATCTCTAAGGTGGGTGCCAAGAGGAGGGTGCCAGAACATTTTCAGTGGTGCCCAGCCACAGGAGGAGGAGAAATAGCCACAATCTAAGAAATTTCACCTCAACATGAAAATAACTTCTTTATGTTGAGGGTGGCAGAGCACTGGCAAAGGCTGCCCGGGGAGGTCAGGGAGTCTCCCTCTCTGGAGACAATACAAACCCTCTAGGTGATCCTCCCTTGGGAGGCAGATTGGACCACATGACCTTCAGAGGTCCCTTCCAACCCTAGCAGGTCTGTAATTCTGTAAGCAAACAAGGACAGTATAGATTATTCATTTTCAAGATAATAATAATTTAAAAAGAGAATATTTGGCTAGTGTTGCTGGAAAGAGTAAAAATGGCCCTTGTCAACAAAGAATCTTTATTGTGGTTAGCCACATGTCCATCTCAACCAGCTGGTCATAAACAGCAAAAACCCCACTGAGGGCTCTTGCACAGGCAGTGAAATCAGATAAATTCCACAATACCTTTCATGTCTAATAAAAATTTTTAAAAATTTTTTATAGGCAGGGAAACTTTAACTGGTGTACATGTTGCCACATCTTACTGGTAGCAGGCAACAGCAGTTGGGCTGAGCCCAAGGCTGGGTAACACATACTTTAGGTTTTGTTCCCTACAAAATTGCTCACTTAAAGCTCCATTACACTGCGCCACCACTGTACCACACTATTAAGACAAACAAAGGGAGAGAGATTATCATGAGAACTGTACAGATCTGGTGAGAATGAACCCTGATGTCGCCAAGGTAAGAGATGCAAAGAGACTGAGGGAAAAATAGAAGGAGATACGAATCACAGTGATTAAATTAGAGTTAACTTGGGGCTACACTGAACTTAGTTGTTAGTATTTAAGTTTAAAATAAGTGCTTTGGTGAGAAAAGAGTAAGCTGGCTTTGTGGGTAGGGTGCTGTGTTAGGACCAGGGGTTTTGTCCAACAGACAAAATATCTGGACATCTTGCATTACACTTAACAACTTTAAACCTTTCCTATAACTTGGGTCTCTGTGAGGCTGCTCCTTCTCTACTTCCCAGTCATTTTGTGGTAACAAGTCCACTGCCAAGAGGAAGATATTCAACAGCTGGTGGTGAAGGCCAGGTAAGAGCAGACAACACGACCACCAAACCAGTTGCGTGGCAATGTCAGAATTTTTATTCAAGTTTCCTTGGGCAGGTACAGATCCACAGTGGCTACACATTTAATACATCATGCTTTGTTCAGTTTGGTCACAAGATCAGTGCTCTTGGAGAGAAGAATGACATGACCTATGGCTCCATGGCTTGGAGTGACACAAGCATTGCTGTGGTTGTCAGAGTGCTGCAGCCTGGTGCATGCACAGGAGTGAACAGGAGTGCCAGCAAAACTGCACATGGGGCCTGAGGAGCTGGAAGGAACAGAACCAGCTCCTGCTGCCAGTGAAAACCCATCCCTCTCTGGTTTCAAAGACAGCAGGATGTCCAGTGTGGAGGACAACAAATGGCAAAGCATTACACATCAAAACATGCACCTGTCAGCAAGACACTACATACAGCAATAACAGATTAATTCTTCACCGACAACCAAACACACATAGCCAGGGAAATAAAGTGCCTCTAGCAGCCATGCTCTGAAACATTACTGACAAACAAAATGGGGGAAAGGTTGTCATCTTTATCTGAAAACAGCTGGTATACAAATGAATATTTAGTACACACTAAATACTGAGATGAGACTGCCATTAAGCTCAAGAGCATGGATATGTGAGAAGGAAGGGCAGATCATTTAGATCTTTTTTACTGATATCTGTGTCATGACAATTAACATTGCTCTCCCCTGCCTTGTCCCTCCTCTTTGCTGCCCAACTCTCTTCACCTTTCTACCAGGTGACTGGTGTAGCTGGCTCAGCAAAGCCATTTTTACCCTGCATGTCTTCTGAAACAAAAGGCACAAAATATTCCTCAGCAAGGTTTTCTCCCAGTACTTCTTTCATTTGTTCCTTCTGTGCTTTCTGTCTTCAGGCTTCCTTAAAAATGTAATTCCTATTTCTGTCACAGCATCTCCCTTCAGCCTGTCCTGGAGGAAGGTAACTTCTGCTGCTAAATGAACCTAGAAATAATCAAGACTTACCGGTTAAGCAAAGAAATGCCCAGTTTTCCACCCTCCTCCGGTTAAATGAGCTTTTTCTCTCTCACCACAAGAGGACCCCCTTTCTCAGGTTTCATAGGAAACAGCTTTCCCTACTAAGCTAATACAAAGGAAGTTTATAGACACTGGAAATTGTATAATACATTTCCCTTCATCCCAGTGCTTTGCTTTCTTCTGAGACCTTAAATTGCATACTTGATAATTTAGTGATCACACTAAATCACACTTAGTCATGTACTGAGACATGTCAAAATACTTTTGTTAACTAGTCTTGTACCACATACTATAATTCTGAGACTGATGTATATACATAACACTGTTGGGTCTTTTTTTCTTTGAAATATAAGATATATGACAAATTGCATATTGACAGAAACAGAAGGCAGCCCAAAAGTAATCTTCCCAAAGAACCTCTACAGGTCAGATATTTTCAAACTATATACTTTATTTATTTGTTTGTAAAAACCTTAAATTTAAGAACAAAATTTGGATTGCCATCTGATACACTTCTGATGCTTTGGTTTTAACATTATACTCATTTGATTTTAACATTCTGCCTATCCACACTTAGTTCTCTCTTTCAGCAGGTACCACAGTAACCTGAGAATATTATTTATCTTGATGGATGTGGAAAGAATCAGGGATGGCTATGACTGGCTACAGCTGTGCATGGGCTCCAGGAGCAGTGGAGGAACCCAGCATGTCCCTCTGTCCTTATGCTTTAAGTGTTACCTGGCTTCTGGATCCCATCTGGCTTTTGCACCCAAATCAGCCCCTGAACAGACTGAACAGCCAGGCAGGGACCATACAGAGGTGAGCTAATCCATGTGCTTCACGACCTCGGGATCCAGGATCAGCCTTGTCCTCTTTGTCTAGATATAGACATTTAACCTGAGAGGTTAAAAAATACTGTATTTCCTACATTTATCTCAACAAGTGATTTTGTTTTCATGTGCTTCTGGGAATTAACAAAGAATAGAGAAGAGAGATGTGCACTTCCTCACCATTTCCAAGGCACCTCGAATCACCCCACAGAGGAGGTTACAATAGCAAAGTGATGCTCGTTCTGCTGGCAGCTCCTCCACAAAGTCCACTAGTGGGTTTTTGTCCAGAATTAAGGAGAATTCATTCCCTGTGGCACTACTGCAGCTCACTCTAGGGGTGACCCCAAGGTACATCTTGAAAGCAACCTGCAAGAGAATGAAACTCTGCTACTTGAATATGTTGTGTGCAAACCAGAGCACAGTGAAACTTTAGGAATCAGCATCCCTTAGACCAATTTTACCCTAGAAAAAAAGGGGGGAGAGCCAGAGAGGCTTGAAATCAAGGTATATTTGTCTCTTCTGTCATCAGCTTGAGCCAGCAATACAAATCTAGAGCTATTTGATGCTCCAGGAAAACACAGCAGAGAGGTGTTCTTCTTTGATGTTCCTACATTTACAACCCCACACAAAGTGGTTTTACTGTTATCACTCGTTTGCTTCCAGACTGCTTTCAGTCATGTCCCACTCCCTCGGGACCATTAGCATCTCTATCAGGCCCTCCACCACCTCGCCAGCAGCTTTTATAATCACAGCTCAAGATCTCCTACAACTAGCCGAGTGCGGGTTTTTTTCTTTTTTGTTTTTTTTGGTTTTTTTCACTCTGATCTCCATCTGCCGTCACTTAGAAAAACAACAAACAGCCCACCAAGAGCAAGAAAGCCGCGATTGCAATCTGCTGGCTCTCCACCGCGGGCGGATGCTGCCGTAAGAGCGCAGCCCGGGCGCTGCCCGCGGCGGGGTCCCTGCGAGCGCCGCTCCCCGCCCGGCCCGTGACATCACAGCGCTATCGCGGCAGGGCGGGGACAGCTGCTCCTCCTCGGGAGAGCTCTGCCCTGCTGTGCACCGCTGCGAGCCCGGGGAAACCGCCTTGCTTTTCACCTCTTCAGTGAGTATCAGGCATGGATGCTTTCCAAACGATCCTGAAGTTCTTTATGAACCGGAAAACCGCTATAGGGTACAGTTTTATGGCGCTGCTGACAATGGGAGGTGAACGTGTATTTTCTCTTGTTGCTTTCAGATGCCCTTGCAGCAATGAAAACTTCAGGTACGGTTTGGTATTTCTCTTCTCGCCAGCTCTTGTTTTGCTAGTTATTGGATACTTCTTGAACAGCAAGACCTGGAAACTCATTACAGGCTGCTGGGCGAATCCCAGGAAAATATTCCCCAGAGGAAATATCTGCCATTTCTTTTACGTCTTTGGACAAATCACTTTAAATGCTCTGGTAGCCCCAGTGATGTGGCTTTCTGTGGCTTTGCTCAACGGGTCTTTTTACGAATGTGCCATGAGTGGCTTGGAAAATTCTGCCTACTTACATGCAGTGTGCCAGAGAAAATCGGAAAAGTGCTTCGAAGAGCTACACAAGGTAGCCTGTGACAAAAGCTCCATGCCCTTTTCAGAGAGTGATGAACTGAAACGAACACTTCAAGCACAGTCCCAGGTAAGAAAAATTATAAACGAAGAGCATTATCCAGATTGTTCTGCTGCTGTGATTTATCTGTGGAAGAGACTGATGACAAATGTTATGTTTAAAACTGTTGGTTTCGTGTAAACAATGTTTTGGCAGCCTTGCACAATGTAATCAATCCATCTTTTGGTTCACTTTGAGCTGTTCCATATTTCCAGGGGGCCTCACTGGTGGCAGGGTCAGGAAGACCAGAAACCTAAAGCGTTCTTCCTGAATGGAGATTGCTCTGAAGAGGAACAAAAAACCCAACTGCATTGTTTAGGAGGCTGAATTAACAGATGACACCCCATTAACGGGGTCCATCCTATTAAAAAATTCATGCCACATTCTCCTATTTTAATCCATTGTGATAACTGTATGGAAATCTTAGGTCACTAACAGCAGAAAAATGCTGGAAAATAAGATTTGTGAAATATTTTTGACTGCTTACATAATGGGTTTCTGTTTGTGTTCCTCATTTGCATGATGCCAAATATGAGCATGTTTCTGTCCTGCTTGGAGGAAGTGAGAAACAATAAAGCAAGCGGACCATGCAAAGCTGAGATCTTGTTACATTTTACAATATTTGTGCGATACAGTTTGGCTCTCTGCATTGTAATGCAAATAAATTCAGAGATAAAAAAATCAAAACGGTGGAGAGAATAAAATTTAAAATGGCTACAAAAAAAGGGAAAATGCTCTGTGGAGCCAGCAAGTTTTTTTCAGGAATTGTTTCCAGCTGGAACAATTTCCTCTCCAAGAGCCAGTTTTATTTTCAAGTCCTCATGCAAATAGGACAAAGCCTGCACTGCAGACAAAGCAATTTATTTGTTAGTTTTAGAAAGAAACAACAAACAGTGCTTCAGACTTTAAGTTGTATGTATAAGAAATAGTGAAAGAGCAGTGATTAGTTTTAGCATGAGAACATATGAATTCATTTTCCAAACTGCAAGAAAGCAAAAAATTTCTAAAAGGAGCAATTTCTCAAACACTCATATAAATCATCCGTCAGTACAAAGTAATTGGGAAAAATAAAATAAAGCTCTAACTATTCATCCATAAGAAGACTAGTTCCTAAGAACAGTTGTCTGTCAAGCTTCTCTCTTCCACAGACTTTTCTCAGGAAACTTTCTATATTCCATCAGCTAAATACAGTTTTTTACTGGTGGTTATTTTTTTAACATCAGTGCAAAAGTTCACACAAGAAAGGTTGGAGCTCTCCACATCATCACCATTAGAGCATGGGAAACCAGTTACAGTTCACACAAGCCTCTGAACCCTAGAATATTTTTCCCACACTGGAACTTTTTCCACTGTTTGAAAACAATTATTTCTTTTTTTTTTTTTTTTTTACACATTGCAATGAAGTAGTGGAGTAAAACTATTGGCTTGGCCAGTGGCACAGGCAGAAAAAAAAGATGTTCATACCTCTGCTCTCCTTGCTCTCCTTGGGGGAGAACATCCCACAATAACAATTTCACGCATATTTTTCCACCCTCTCCCCTTGCTGAGGAAGATATTCTGGAAGCAGCTCTTTCTTTTAAAATATTCTTGACAGAATTTTGTCAAAATCTGATGCTGCTACAGAAGAAAGAAGTTGAGTGATGCTGGAAAAGCGTATTTCAGCAAAACCAAAATTCTCTGAAGATACAGCAAGTACTTGTAATCAGTGTGTAGATTAATCAGGTTCTATTCCAGTGCTACCACAGACCTACCAATGCACATGCTATTTCTTCCTTTTCATGCCCTCCCCTCCTAGCACTCTAAGAAAATTGGACAAAAAAAGCAAATTTTAAGCCAGTTTTGACCTCAAGATTGCTTTCCACAGCAAAGGATCAAGTCATCAAAGTAAACAAAGGTTCAAAAGAATAGCATGGATTTTGGTGAATCATCTGGCAAAAGAACTGGGGAACACTTTAAATTTAAGACCATCTTCTATATTCCTGTTAGTTAATTAATGTAGTTGCTGTGTTGGAGGTTTTTTTTCGATTAAAAAGAAAACAACACATCTAACAGTGGTCACAGTTCAAAAACCTGTTTGATCTGGGACAAAAGTTACTTGCCCTTTTTGGTTTTGTAGTTCTTCATGACTCAAAATTAGTAATTCTTGTTGGGTAGTTTCATGTAATGCTTTCAGGAGATGGAAAACACTTTACCCTTTACCAAAGAGACACCAAAAGGAGCACTACTGAGAAGCCTCTGCTGATGGACTTTTTGTTCTCTTCAGTCCCCATACAGGGGATGACGGGATGTCCCATCAGCATCAATGCCAGCACTAAATGCAAATTGTGGTCACTCTGTCAGACACTGGGGATTTAAGTAGCGTTTTCACTTGGGTCTTTTTAACCTGAAACTGATCTCTTTTGCCTTCCCAGATTTTAGGCTGGTGTGTGATAGTTACTGCAGCTCTCCTCTCCCTGCTAACTACTTGTTGTGCCAGCTGCCAGTCAAAAGTCAGCCACCTCCAGCTGATGTTCTGGAGAGTGTACGAGGGGACGGAGAAGGAGCAACTGGAGCAGATTTTCCAGCTGTATGCCACCAAGCTGAGTGAGCGAAACCTGAAGTGCTTTTTTGAAAACAAGGAACCAGAACCCATTCCCCTGCCAACTTTCCAGGCATGGGAAGATGCTTCCCAGCTCTACTCCTTCAGCAGCAGCAAGCAGCATTATAGCACAATTCACAGGCTAGTTGAAGAAGGCCAGAAAGGAATCAATGAGGAAAGAGAGACAATGCTGGACCTTTCGGACAGAAGGGAAATACCATAGATCAAGTATATTTTCAGCTTTTTTATATCTTGTTAATATGGCATACTTCTAGATGGCTTCATCTCTGTATTTTTTCACAATGGCCTCCTTCATCATGTTCCCTCCCAGTTAGATACTTGCCCCAAAAGGATGGAATGAAATGATTCCCCTACACGAGTGAAAAGGCTGCAGTACTTCACGGCACCCAGGGTTCTGGTCACTGGCTCCGTGTGAAGAACTGACAGCACAAAGAAATCATTAGTGACTTCTTATAAGGGGGTTTTAACAATATGCTATGTAAAATGTGCTATAGTGCGCTCATCATATGTAAATCAATAGACTATCAATAAGTAAAGTCATTTAAAGTTTGTGAATATAATAACAGAAGATGTGTGTGGCTTTCTGAAAGCCCATAGAAAGTAAAGGTGTCCCGTCCAGGTCATTCCCAGGCCAATTGCAGGTACAGCCTTGTTTTGAGGCACCAGTGATCCCTCAAGGCTTCTCTGTCTTTGGATGTTTTGCCTCTGTAGAACACCTCCCTATTATCTTCCCCCACTCTAGACTGTTCTCTTTGTATGGATGTAAAATTCTAGTTTTGAGAGACTTTCAGGCACTGGGTGCAGCCTCTTGTGCTATGTGATAGGTTTGTACTGGGCCTGCAAAAGTACAAAAGAGGGCCTGGAAAGAAATTCCACTTTTTAAGACAAGAAAATATTTTTGCAGAAGACTGACTTTCATTTTTTTTGGATATCCTAGTAAAACTTAGTGTCTAGAGCAAAAAGAACCAGCAGGTGAGGCAACTGCATAGTCAGTGCCTCTGACAAATGCATTTCACCCCAGAGCCATATGCTTTACCTCACCCACTCGGAATTCATCACGTGGCTCTCAGGGTGTTCAGAGTATTCCCAAACGCTGTATAGAAGGAGAACAAAGTTGCTTTCCCTGGGGTGGCTGGGCAGGCTTTTGTGCAGCATTTTACTGCCAGTCTCTCTGAGTCTGCAAAGATTTGTAGTTCTGCTGTGCTTGAATCATGCTCTTCTCAACAAACCAGGGTGTTCTGCCCAGCTCTTCTCGTACTCATTGTGCTTCTTCAGCAGGTTAAAGCATCTGTACACATATACAGACCACTACCCTTGATGCAATAAAATCCAAGTGCTAACTCAGCTCTCTGCTTAGAACTATGTTTTCAAGAACTTGTGACCTTTGAGACAATGTTTCAAAGTTCTTTCATGCCAGGTGACCCCCTCAGCAGCACACTTAGAACATGTTACAGGCTTAAATGCACCTGCTGCAGCTGAAAGCACAGATGCAACACTGCCAAAATGAAAGTCACAAGAGTAGATGTGTCTGACACTGTGCCTGGCACATACATCAACCATTTTCTCCCCAGGATGCTCTCCTGCTATAGCATCTATCTACTTCCAGGCTATATGACCCTTCCCATTTGTCTGGTTTTATCTTTCCTTATGAGAACTGCCCCAACATTTTCTGTCCAGCCCCATTTCATCTCCTCCCTGCATACAAGGGGAGAGGAGACACCCCCTAACAGGACAGCCCTGCTGCCTGCACCAAACTTCCCTTTCCAAAACTGTGTTTCCACCCCTTTGCTCAGAAAACCAAAGCAAGTAGGGGTGCAATGGGGAGGACAGCAAGTAGGTTAATGAGTTGATCAAAGAAATATGGGAAACAAGCAGGCTGATGCAAAGATAAGGCCTCCAGTGTGATGTAATAGCTGGGACACGGAGACAAAAGCATAGCTGATAGAGGGAAGATTGGAAGAACAGATTGATCCCACTTAGAGCTTTTGGCATCCTCTTTCCCCTCAGAAGAAACCTTTGGGCTCTGCACCTGAGCAGTGCAGGCCATCTGAAACAGCAGCACTTCCCAGCCCTATCTTCTGATTTATTGTGGAGGGGCAAATCCAAGGTGAATTCCCCTCTCCTTCTCCTTCCCTGCTTCATGTTTGCAGGTAACTCACGTTGAGAGTGTCTCCACCCCCAAGAGCAGGTGCTGAACGCTTTGTGCTGCAATGTGTGCCTGGTAGGAGCCCATCTTTCACTGATCCCCAGGGCTGTGTGACTCTTTTATCTTACCAAAACACCTGTGACTTAATGCAATTTCCATGTGGATCTTAGACTACTATAAAAACAGACTGCAATAACAGCCAGTTTGATCCTGTGTTTTCAAGTGGAATATGGGTTTGGTAAATTTAACTTTGTCCTTGAAGGGGCTATTGCAAAAGCTGCTTTCTATCAATATTGCCCCCAAATTCAGCAGCTAACATGGCAGCTCAGAAAGAAACAGATTGTTGTTAACACTGTCCAAAACAGACTGGAGAGAGAGATAAAAAAATCCCAACAAATAAAACCAAACAGCAAGGTCAACATTTTCTACCATAAAATTACATTTTGCTTTAATTCTGATACCCATCAAAATATGAGTGCACAAGAAAACAGGAAATGTTTCATTCTCTGTACTCTGTCCCTCAATTTACTCATTAAAATTCTCTTAACTCTTCTTCCACTACACATCTGCTGCTCCATCAAACTCAAAATCTTTGTTATAAGAATAAAGTCTTTTAAACCATGCTAAGCGCTCATATGCTTTCAATTTAGTTTCAGCTGTATTTTGCATTATGGTATGACGAATCTGTCCAAATTCTATTGTTAAAATTTCCTGTGTAAGAGAGAACTCGCATGGAAACTATGCAGAAGAAGTAGCTGGTTTGCAATGGAGCACCAAATTAAGGCCAAATTGCAAAGCTATAAAGTGAAAATTGTGAAAATGTTTTGGCAGGAACAATAGTTTAAGTGCATAGATAAGCAAATCAATGGATATAAAAAGATAAATGATTTCTTTTTAACCAGGCTGTAACTGGACAGCACCTCTTTAAAACTACCAATTACAGCTTCTCAGAAGATAAAACAAAGGTCTTTTCAGTCTTTATGACTCCGAAAGTCTGTAAAGTAAAATGAATGTGGTGGTTTAGAAGTTGTTCCCATAAATCTGTCTCATTTTTTCTACAAAAGGGAAGAAAAAAGAACATCTGTTTAGACAAGTACATAGACTTGCCACCAAAATGATGCCCATATAAAGCAAAATCTCACTTTTGAAAATGTTACTTGCAGCTCTATGACATTATGTGTTGCTTAATGAGAAAAAGAGATCTATGCATCATGATTAAAAATGTATCCCGGCCCTTTTTCAAAGTCTCAGCCAGCATTCCATCTCTCTCAAGCAGCAAGCATAAAAGTCATTAACATTTTGATGGTGCTCAAACACAGCCTAGAATTACTAAAATATTTGGGAAGCCACTCACTTATCAGTCCCTCTACAAACTACTGGGGGCTTTTCACTACCAAACATCTTATGCATATTCATGACACCAAGTAAGTAAATACAAACTGCTAAAAAATTAAACCCATGATTTCAGATGGCATAATAGCAAGAATAATCTAAGAATAATGGAGGACCAGGATTAATCTCCTTAAAAGGGGAAAGGCAGCCAAAATAATATTTCTGCTAGCATACTTTTCATTCTTAGTATTTTTCCAGTCAGTGTTTGCGAAGAGGAAGATGCATTAAAGGTCTTGCCATCTATTGCTGATTCAAAACTTCTCTTCTGAACTTTTCTTTACTCTTCACACTGCAGCACTTCAATGTTCTGTTTACTGTCTACCACAGTAGAGTGTATTACTTACCACAGCCACCTGCTTTTGCATTTCCCTTTCCCTCTGAGATGTGAAAAACAGCATTTATCAGCTTCCTAAATTCTGCCAGCTTCTGTCAGACCTTCAAACTGGCCATATGTCAATATACAGACACCTTGTGTGGCAGCACCTTCCATGACAAGGGGAATCACTTCTCTTGCCCTGCAGCTCTGGGCTGGGGGGGTGACATGGTTGGATTGCCCCATCCCTTGTTATCCCCAGGGAGGTCTCTTCACAAAGCTCCAGAGATGTTCGTTTCCTGCTTTCACAGGGTACTGAGGGTCCAAAATAAAGCCCATCTCTGCAGCCACTCTCTTTCAGGAACAGATCTATCCTTAGGCACAGCCCTGTTTAACCCAGCAGTGAAGCCTGTGAGCCAGCACCAGCTCGCTGTGCACCAGAGAGTGTGGCCTGGCTGCTCCCACCTCTGGCACACACAAACACCTCCTGGTGCTAGAGAAGGTAGTATACACATTAGATCTAAATCCAGAAGCTGTTTTTTGCAAGTCATTTGATCAGATCAATTATATCAAGGTCCTATGCAGAAGAATTGAATTCAAATTTTGATTTTGCAGGATTATAAAGAAAAATTATCACCCCCATTTCAAAAGTAATTTTCAGTTATACTCAGATCCAAATTCTGAATGCCATCTTGGACATTACTTCTTCAGCTGGGCTTTGTTCTTAATATTACTCCTCAATAGGTTTCCATTTTTTACCCCAATTTGACAGAAAGCCTACTTTTACATCTGTAAAATGTTTCATCTCTCTTTTTAATTCAATCCCAACTGTAACCATGCCAAGTCACAGGACCAACACGAGAAGTCAGTGAACACCATGGGAACTCAGTGTAGAAAGGCTCTCTTTGGCTCCTCATCAAAATTTGTTGGCCCATCTCCAATCCTGTATAAGGCAGCAGGTAAGCCCAGGTTTTGCAGTCTGAACAAGTGGTGGAAGTTTTAAGCTCCCAGTCACTGCCTTAGGTGCACCTTTCCTCCAGTATTTATTTCTTAATCTGGGAAGATGGCTTTGTAGTCTTCATATTATGTTTTTTTCTTTTGCTTCATCTCTTTCCATTTCCACAGGGAACACCCACAGCCTGATCTTACACTGTTCTTTGTTTTCCAAAGGACTGCAGGATAACTGCTCTGTTAACAGCAGGTTTGGCTCCAACTTGAATTGCTTAACTGTCTTAATTACTTTAACTTTGAACTGGTTTTACTCATCCTCAAACAGATTTATACCTCTGAAGACTTAGTGCAGTTAGGTATTTAAGCACTTTCTCCTGGCTGGGAACAATCCTGCCGAAGAGTTAAGGAGATCATGTAAACAGCTTCATGATTCTGAACTAAAAACCTTAGTAGAGTATTTGCAGTTACCTACTGGGTTACTTTACACGTGTTTTGTTGGTATGCATCTCAGACAAATGGGCTTGAAGATTAATTTATAATTGTTTTGCCAAAAAAATGTGAAAATGCTGTCCATATCATGTTTGCCTCAGAAATGTCATACTCCTACTACAGGACTCCTCTTTCAGTTTGCTAAAAATAGTCTTTCAAGGGACATTCTGTGCTTTAAGCTTTGTTCCAGTCTTTCCAAGCAATATTTTTTACTTCTCTTAATAAGTTTCTTGTGAAGTATAACCTGCAGAGAAATAGTGTCTTTTTCCATTGTTAATTTCTCACCGTACTTTGCTGTTGAATACCCTGTGCTTAAGAATGATGGTTCAACTGTAATAATTGTATTTGTAAAGGAGGGAACTATGAGGCATAAGACCCAGAAAACCAGATATCTGACATATATGTGAAAATAAAGTACCAATACCACCTGAAGAAGAATGTAAAAGTGAATAAAAATGTGATTTTTCAGCTTGCTTTAATTTTTTTAATGAGACAGTGTATTTTAAAACAGTAATTAAAATGCTGCTTGTCTCACCAATTTCATTCAGCCATTGTCACTGTTTCCAATGGATGCTCTACCCCAGCTCACCTGCTTACCAGGAGGAACTTAATTATATATCATTCTTATTTAAATTTCTCTTTGAAATTCCCTGTATTTCTGACTTGCCAATGGGAGCAAAAGTACATCTTTAGAAACCTGTGTCTTTCTTGTCTGACAGAAGTGTGAACAGCTACTGAATTAAAGGGAAATTTCCATTAAAGTAGGTAAAAGTACATGCTGTGATTTTATCTTTTTATTATTAGATTTGTGGGTAGTCAGGAAAATGTTCCGCTCAATTTCTTTTCTTACAGTTCTTCTTTGCTACCACTGAGATTTTTCTTTTTGCAGAAAATCCTGCAGCTTATTCTTAATATTACAATTTTAAAGTTAAAAGACGTCTAAGTTAATTATAGAGATGATGAGAAGAGACAAATGGCAGAAGTAAAAATATCAAAGTTTAAGATCTGTATGAGATGGTTGAGACTTATGCTCCTAGGAAAAGAAGAAAGGAAGGGAATACATGATTCTAAGCTAAAAGCACAGAATCCGATGATGCTTTAGAAAATGCAAACTTTGTTTACCTGTGCAATCATGTCTGCGGTTTCAGAGTAACTGCGGCACTTTTTGACAGCTGAATGAGCCAAAAAGTCATCAATCAGCCTTATGCCAATGCTGTAGCCCCTAAGGAGGAAACAAGGAAAGGCAACATTCAAAATGGGGAGCTTCTTTCCACCTTCCATCTCCCTGATGAGTCTCTTGCACTTCCTGAGCAAAACAGCTGATGTTCCTAATGGAGTGGCTTTAATGGCAACAGATTTTGCTGCTCTACTTTCTTTTTTCTATCACATTTTGCAGCACAGTGGGACTGCTTTTCATGTAGTCATTTAAGGATTCATACTTCTTTAAGCATGCTACTCCTGGCAAGGACGATATGAATTGTCTCCACAGCTTGTCTGTACATTGTCTGTTCATCCACACACCAAATCCTGGGCACCTTCATTGCAGCATTCAGGAGCCAGGGGAACCCATGGGAAATGCACTCACACCTGATCTCTTTACTTTCTCCTCTTAACTCTTCACCTAATTTTTCACTCTTCCTTCACAGTTACCTGTTTGTCTTTTATTCTAACATGTTCTCTCCCTCTATCTAATTAGTTGGTGAAAAAAAAAATCCAGAAGTTGTTAGTTAACACAGAGTTTTGGTACACCACCACTTCCGTATTTAAAATACTACAGTTTTAAAAGGTAAATAAAAGAGGATGGAAGATAATGGAATTTTTATAAAACAAATATTCATTCCTAGCTCTGACACATTAACAAAGGTCAATAACTTCTTAGTGAGCAAAACAGCTGTGACTCCAAACATTTTCTAAAAAATTGAAAGAGATTGACACAAATGTTACATAAGAGCAGGTACTCAGCTCAGAACTGGTTTTAGGAAATTTTTCATATCCAGTTATGTGGATGTTGGCAGTGTCTGCTTGTTTGTTGGAAGCCCTACACCCTCAGTGAAGCAGCCTGAGCTCAGTGGAGTTTCTTACCATTTTTTTTTCAATGTACAGTGAAAAACACCCTTCTCACTACAGACTATATATACACACAGACAGAGAGAGATAAGCACACTGTCCCCACCTGTCACACATCTGCTGAGCTGTGAGGTTTCTTTCTGAAGCTGGGCTGTTTCCATAATCACAGAAGTAAAGAACATATCATTTTAATGAAATCTGTCATTATATTATCAAGCCTTCCTCAAAACAGAAATATTTTATAGGAACAATGGCAATAATGAAAACATAAGGAGCAAAATCTGCCTCCACATCTTCCAAAACTGCTCTCTAGTTATTTCTACCATGGCATCATTAAAAAAGCTTGTGCATTTTTTAAATGTATGATTTTCACCAGGGCTGAATGAGAAATGAATATAAAAAAATATCTGAGGGATGTTATCCCTTACGAGTTTGTGAATAAATTACATTTCTTTTTCCAAACAATGATTTTAATTGACTCTGATGGATAGTTATTGGACTACAGCTAGTTTGCAAACTCTCAGGTTACTAGTAAAGTGGTCAGGTATTCTGTCCACTGTGATTGTTGTAAATCCATTTTACATGTCCACTTTGTCCAGAAGCATAAGCCTTACTGTTCTGCCAAAGACCTTACTATATCTTCTTGTTAACCAGCTGAAAAGCTTTTTCTTGCTGATTTTCCAAGATGTAATTACTGTTATGGTAGTGAATGTCAGGATGACAGGGTTTGTAAATAGGGGATCTTAATTTTCTAAAGAGGTTATCTGTCGCTGTTGTAATGTGGACAGGTAGAAAAACCACACGAGTCCAGGTCAGTAGAAATAGTGGCAAAGCCCCCTTTAATGGCTTTTTTTCCCAAAGTTTTTATATGTTAGTTTACAAAGTGAGCTAGATGGCACAAAGTAATTGGTTCTCTGGCCATCCACCCTCCGAGGGGGTTGGCTCAACTTCTAGCACATATGTTCACAAGTGTTTTTCTAACTGAAGCCATAACAATCTGGAAAAAACAAGTGCAGGTGTGAGTATTGATAAACACTGGTAACTTTGTTTTAGTTAAACACGCACGGGAAAGACAGAGTTCTCACAAAATACTAGAGAGCTGAAGAATTTTACTGCTGAAGCCTTTTCAGCATCTACAGCTATCCATGTGAAAATCCATCCTTGTTGACCTTTTGTACTCTCACCCATTGCTGTACAGTCCTTTAAAGGTGAGAGGTCCATTTGCCCCTAACCCATTGAGGGATATGGTATATGAAATTTAGAAGATTTATTAATAATTAGCATAACTAAAGAATCAGCAAGGAACAAGTGTAAGCTATGAAAGCAATCCTGACACTTTTCCTCAGAGAATTAAAAAGCTAATTGTTGATCTTAATTCACAAATTAGTGCTATTGCTGTTGACAGGATATTGAACCTTTCCCCTATCTTCTCTGTAACCATAGACAAAATGCTGGAACCTGTAAGATAACAAAAAAAAAGCTAAAAGGTAATATAGATGTAAAAAAAATAGCATTATGGATAAAACAGAACATTTAAAGTTGTACTTACATTCCATCTAAACAGGCGTTGACATCTTCATCTTTTTCATAGTCCTTGCACAGCTGGGCTACCAGAGCCCCATATGTGAGTACAAAAAGTTCTCTGCTCTGTCAGAAAATATGAAAATTGAAAATGAAGCAAACTAGAACCCAACTTTTCCATGTTTTTGAGCTGCTGCTGTATTAAAAGCAAGCAAAAATAACATTTACATTAATAAAGAAACTTTTGTCCATGGATGCACAATCACTAAAATCCAGATTTCAAGTGGGACAGAATCTATATTGATCCTCACTTGAGTTTGTAAGGGATTTTGCTTATCAAAAATAGCAGTTCTTGGTGTACTCAGAGTTACTATCATCAGATGCATTCTTGCATCTTATGAATGTATGCTGCCTGGATTGACAAATGCTGTCTAGTGCCACTCAAGAATAATGACAAACAGCAGCAGGAAGAGCAATAGAGGCAATGAGCTACTAATCCTTTTGCAGTAGAATCAACCCTTCACAAAGGTAGGGTTGATCTGATTCAAATCATTAGCTGCTTTCTCCAAAAAAGTGATAAGTAGATAAAAAATCAGCTCAGAATAATATAAAAAAAATACTATAATTCAGCACAAGTGTAAAGAATAACAACAAGATGAAGAGGATGGACAAGGATTACAGCCCCTTGCCCAAGGATCATTGAGAGCACCTGAAGAAGCCAAAGGTATATCCCTGCCCTGATCCTATCACAAGCACTAGTGTGAGGTCTTCAGCTGTGCAACAGTCTGGAGGGAAGTTTCCTTCTCTGCCTGCCCTGCCAGATCACGTCCATGCACTGCAGAACTGCCTGTATTTAGCAGGAGTAGCAGCTGGCCTTTAGGCAAGAGATTAGGTTGACTCTCTACTAAATTTCTTGGACAGGAATTAATTAAAGGAAGTGCTACAGCCCTGTGGCATGAGGTCAGACCAGAGATGCTTTTTGTCTCTAGCCTGTGGAAAAATAACAGTGAATACCAATAAAAACAATAGAACAAATGACACTAGCAAAGTAAGAACAGCTTGGTGGAAAGATTTCTTCCTGCTTCCTTTGCATCAGAAGTTTGATCATTGTCGCTGTTTTAACAAGTCACTGTTCAAAATCTTAAGCAGAACCATTTTACAAACTCATTTTGGTGATAACTCCTGTTTAAAATAATATTGTGCTCTTCACCAAATTCTCATTAAAAAGTTTTCAGTGGAGTAAATGGATGCCATACAGGTCCTGTATTGTTTTATTTTTATTGTTCAGCAAGAAGTCTCTGTTGTAACAAGAAAATGACCTTAGAGAAACTTAAGCAAAATATATCAACATAATCATATTTATCAGCCACACTTGCAATCCACTGGAATGCTTTTTGACCATAAACTTAGGT
The DNA here is from genome assembly GCA_013399225.1 of Rhipidura dahli. Taxonomy (NCBI): domain Eukaryota; kingdom Metazoa; phylum Chordata; class Aves; order Passeriformes; family Rhipiduridae; genus Rhipidura; species Rhipidura dahli. The sequence goes on along the minus strand of VXAC01004729.1, from coordinate 1,306,576 downwards.
ACATTAACCATAATTATATTACACTCTTCTTTTTCAGTGGAGACTTCTGTCTTCTTTTCAGAAATTGATACAACATTGTCCTAAAGCCTTCTGGAATTTTTCCACTGCCCAATTCCTGTAAAAAACCACCATTCACCATACAGAAAGCCCTAAGGATCTAAATTCCTGAAGAAAAGTTTGTGTGGAATCAAACCATTCAAGCACAGAACAGGGATCTCCTTCTTTCTGTTTCATTGAATGACTATCTAACCACAGAGGTACATAAACTTACCTGGCATTTATATCTTAGATCATAAACACTTGAAGCACTTGGAACTCTGCTTCTGAACAGATTTCAGCCTCAGAAACTTTGTGCCCCTCTTTCCCAAGCCTGTACAGAATCCCAGCATTAGGAACAGTAGCCATAAATGCTGCCAGCAGCTCTGCTCTTGTACCACCAGTCTTATCCCTATCTTTTCAGTACTTTCAGATTGTTCAGAAACAGGAGTGTATGAAATGTATCAATTAAATAATAGGTTATTCTTGCTCCATGCACAATTTTAATAACACATTACACACAAAAATGTCTTACTATTTTGTGGTTCTCCTGCTTTCTTCCTGGTGACCGAGACATGTTGCTTGTGTATTTTGGTTGTCAGTTTATGTCTTTTCTTCCTCAAGCAGCATAGTTTTCTCTCAATCACTGCATTTCCTCTTTCTCTTCCCTTAAGTTTTCTCCTCTCTGCTCTTCTGTCTTTTGCATGAGATGTGTTTGCTGCAGTCTGTAATGCTGCTGATGCTCCTCCTATTCTCTGCATGCACCGAGCCCTTTGGGAGGAATTTGACTGGCAACAGATCTACCACTGTCCACATCATAAATAACCACTCTGTCCATAGGAATGTTTTTTAATCAAATGCACAGCTAACAGACATGGGAGACAAACAGGACAGCCCCAAGAGATTCACAGGTATTAAGCTTTTAGGGACAGCAAAATTATTCTGTTGTTTGTATCAGACTTTGGAGAGCTAACAAAAACTTCCACTCTGAAGAATAACAACATAATTGCAAGATACTGCTGTACAAGGTAATTAAAAATTGATTGTCTTCAATCTAAAAAAGCTATAGCCTTCTGCCAGTCTGACTGCTGTAGTCTGGTGGGTTAATGTCTGCCTGAGCAGGGGAAATGTGGCTTTCAAGGCACTGCTACCACCATGTTTGTGTAAAGCTGCCAGAACAGATGGACAGAACTCAGCTTCTCAGAGGAATAAACTCTGTACCTGTTACAGCTGTCAGCTTGTGCAAATGGCACAATTAACAATGTTCCTAGGGGGTATTCTATCATTCTTAACCTGTTAAAGACCCTATTTCTTAAAATCCTTCTATGAACATCAAGCTTAGTTCATCTGCTTTTCCCTGTGGTAAATTTGAACTACATGGTAGCTCAGATTTGCAATGAGTTTTGACTATGGTCAGTGGTGAATTTAGAAATTAATTAGTTAGTTGTCATTCTTATAGGACTTACCTTCATATACATTCCCACTGAGTCCTGTCAGGAAAGCAAGTGAAAATATATGGCCTCCTCTGAATGTCATGCTGTTATTAAATTTCCATTAACTAATAGATCCAATGCTAGAGTAAAATTACAGGTATTTACTACTACAGATACACAGAAAGCATTCAGATGTGCTTAATTTGGGATTAGGAACATTAGTTTACTTAAAAAATTAGTAAAGTTATGACACAATTCAAGAAGGAAAAATCAGACAGCTAAAAGTATTTTCAGTTTTTTCTGTAAAGCTTAGTCATCCTAGCAGCTTTTATTCTACACAGAATGAACTGGTATTGACAATTTTACAATGCAATATCTCTTCCATATATATATATATATCTATTTGCAGGTGCTCTTCTGTTCCATTTTGTAAGTTAAACCATTGTAGGTACTTTCCATATCTAAATTTAAACAAATTTTAAAAGCCAGGCACGACAATTCTCTAGATAGTTACTTGCATTTCTAAACTGAGTGTGAGATAGGTTTTTTTCTCTGATTGTTTCCATCTGGAGACAAGAACCAAATATGCCTCACATTGCAAGAGCAATCCCATATTCCACAAGAAAGTGTACTGCATTACATTAAAAAAAAAAAAAAACAACAAAACTGTAGAAGATTATCATTAGTGTAATTTAATTTCAGTGAACCCATCACAAAGCACTTAAGGCTACTCATAGATGAGCACAATTTTATTCATCCAGTTCAGAATATATGGATTAATTACTTAAGCCTGCATTATTAATACGATAATCATGAAGGAACCCTGTGCACCAGACAGAGCAATGCATGGTAAGAACACATCAACATCCTTTGCAAAATGCAAACATGCCCACGTGTACACAAGTAAATTCACACATATATTGCTATGCATTGAGTAGGATGTACCACGTTTTGAAAGGTTTGCACATGACTGAGAAAATAAAGCTGAAACTGTGTGTCCAAATAAACTGGGGATTCAGTGGCTCCAGCGAGGGAAACGAGTCCTTTGTGGGCTGCCTTGAAGCCCTGTGAAAAGAATATAGGTAAGCACATATCTGGCACCTGTTTTAATCCTGAACTTGTATTTCTTAGAAGCCCAATCCAAAGCAACTGGAATAGTGAGAAAGTTAGCATCAACCCCCACCTCCATTTCTGCCACATTTTTCAGGAGAGAAGTTTAGCCTCCAATCCCAAGAAGATCAGCCTGGCACACTGCTTGAACACCAATTCTCTTCATTCCCATCAAACTAAAAAAAAAACCCAAAAAACAAAAAACAAAACACAAAAAAACCCCAAACAAACAAACAAACAAACAAACAAAAACCCTCACAAAATGTATCCTGAAGCTCAAAAGCACAAATAAAAGCCTGCACCAGCACCCTGTCTCTTGCAATGCACTGGCTATTATGGGAAAACCGATACCTGTAGATGTAAGTACATTATTTCTTTGGTAGTGCAAGGATTCTCACAAACATGAATATCCCAGAGCAGAGTCCAACACAGAAGTAAGTATTAAATTAGATATTGCCTCATTAGAAAGCCTAAAAAATACCCAAAAAAGGTGAAAAAATTCTTTGAGCCAAAACAAGAATGCATTAACCACAAAAGGTGGGTGTCCAAATTAATAAAATCAGGGTAAAGATTTTGTTTGCTCTCCTTTTTTCAGATGGATAGACCTTGTATTAAATTTTCTTTAACAGAATATAGAATTCTTTGAAATCACAAGAAGGTAGGTGTTGAGGGTTTGAAGCTATGTGAAAAAAAGAACTTGAACATAGGTTTCTCATATGACACATGAGTGCTTTTACTAAAAGTCTGGGTTTGAGTGCTTTGACCATGTTTCCAAATAAAGCAATACAATTGCTGTCACTTTGTTCTAGTGCCCTGCCCAGGAAGCATTCTCAGTTTGACCTGCTGAAACTTCCTTGGTTAGGTTATGTTTCTCAAGAGGGTGTTTTGAGACTTGAGTGCCTCCTTCCAGCTCTCTGCAGGGACCTGAAATCTCATAAATTTGCCTATAAAGCACAGCTGAATTCTGAAGGGAAATATGTACGTTTTTAAAAAATCATTAACAGATTTCTGTTCTTCCCTTAACACAAAGCTTATTATATTTTTCATCAGTACTTGTCCTGTTTACAGGGAGAGGAACTTCTCCCTTAAGCAGGCCAAAGTGACCATGAGAATGACTTTGCAACCTGAATCCAGCTGGTGCCCAGGCAGATCACCGGACACGGGCAGTGCTCCCCTCTGCTCCCACAGGAAAGGTGTCACGCAGGTTCTGTCACAGCATGGTTTCTAATGCACAGGTAGGCTTGACATCCACGCAAAACAGAACTCAAAATGCAGCTGGAGGAGCCACAGAACATCGGCCTTTTGACTGCTGAGTGGTGAAAACGTGTGCAGGACCAGATGTGTGCAGGATTCAATCTCCTCCTCCAAACTTCAGATGGAAGACAGAAGATCACTTCCCTCTTTGTCCCTACAGGTCCCTGGGCATTAGATAACAAAATCCTGGTCTTTTTTGATCCAATAAATATCAAAATCCTCTCTGTGGGGAAACTAAACAAAACAGGTAGAACTACAGGAGGAGAGCTGGAGAACACAGCTTCTTTGCAGCATAGCCACATCACATCACTAATAATAACTCAGCTTTTGGAAGAAAGAGATGAGTGAGTGAGTGAGTGAGTCTTTACTAGATCAGGTAGAGAAGAGAGCTGAAATCAATCTCTCTATTCTGTCATAGTTGCTTTATTTCAATAAAAAGCAAACAGGAGAATAAAAACTGCTGTGTATGGGAAGGTGAAATATGTCTTCCAGTAACCATGCTTTAAAAGAAATGACAAATGATTCTCATTCCTTAA
>VXAC01004729.1:1273925-1302160 GCA_013399225.1 Rhipidura dahli | reverse complement strand
AAAAAAAAAAAAAATCTTTTTCTCATAAGTGAGGTTACTTACAGTGAGTTCAAGCTTACAGAGCTCTGCAATATGAACACCAAAACCATGACTAAGGTTTGTTCATGCATCCTATTTGCCTCAGATGTCAGCTATAAGCATCTTTTTGCCTCACAGGCCAGCCAGCTGCCACCTCAAGTAGTGGTATTTTGGATTGCATCCAGTCCTAACTCTTCCTGGGAATTCGATAAAGAGCCTAAATGGCTACCTCAGGACCCTGGGCTCCTCTGCAAAGGCAAGTACTTAAAGGTTTGATGTGCCACCCAAGCTCTTAATTGGATCCAACCCTGTAATTTGTCCCATAATAGGATGACCCAGCAGGATCATTTACGGCAGAGCATGAAAGCAAATGCCAAAGAAGTGAAAATGCATAAGTACAAAGTTGTGGTATTGATTGTATAAATTGCCACATTTAACAGCCTCAGGCTGGCTATTAATATTTCAGTGTTGGACATCACTTCAGTTTCACATCTAATGTGTTTCTTAAGTAAACAAGTGATGCCTGGGAAAGCCTTCCTCCCTTATAAACAAAATAAGACACAGGTTCACAAAGACATCACAGCAAGAATCAATCAGAGATTTTAAAATGAACTGAGGCATAATGGCAGGCTCTTGAGAAATAATTTTGTAATAGCCTGATAGGTTTATTTCACTTTTTTTTTTCCAAAATATAATGTCGTTGGTACCAAAAAAAATTTACTGAAAATCCTGTGATACTGAAAAAAATGAAGGTTTATTAGCAACCCTCTCTGCAAGGGGAGAGAAGAGGCTGTGCAGACGGACATTATTATATCACACAACCATGTCCACCCATGCTGGAGATAGACATCTGTAATGGGAAGGCAGTTTTCCCCATAAATTTTCTGGCTAACTTTTTTTTCTGTTCTTGGTAAGAATGTTTATAGGACAGACAGTCAGACTTATCAATACTTAAACACAATTATTTACATATTCAGATCAGCCCAGGTTATGCAATGCACAGAGCTACTGGATAGCGTGACCACAGAAAAAGTGTGGTCCAGAGAAATTCATCAAGAACAAAATGTTTTCAGTTTTCCAGGTCCCTGCTTAAGGCTTGATTTGTGAGAGATGCTCAGAGTCCAGGCCACATATCCCAATAACCAAAAGCCAGCTTTGGAAATGCTTAAATGAAAATTTTCTATCTCTGTCCATGGAATGGGACGGGCTATGCTTGCAGAACATCTTAAAACTTGTAATCACAAGCACGCTATATAAATACCAGCTGGCTTGACATTTTGTGAAGTGAATAGCAGATTATACATATAAATTATCAAAAAAAAACCCAAAACCAAAACAAAACAAAAACCAAACCAAACAAAAAACTCCTCCCAACTTTCCAAAGGAAATGTTTAGCACTGTCAGGAAAAGAGACATGCCAGCTTCTTGCCACCTACAGGTGAAACACTAAAATCCTCATGATCCAGCAGCTAGCTACATCTCAGACTCCAGCTGGAGTATGAATTCCCCCAGAACTGACACCAAATGCAAACACCATTGGGATTCCAAACATAGTGCAACTTTCAGAATATTTTCGAAGTTTATTTTAAAGCAGAAGCATTTAAAATACTTCCCGTTTTTAAAAATCAGTCAATTTGCCAAGGATTTGTTTGGATGATCTTTTGTGAAGAATAGCTGGAAGGCTCGTTTTTTTTCCTAGTCTCATGCCACGTTTCTGCTAATTACTGTTGATTAGCAAACAGCTTGGTAATTAACCCTGACAGGTTAGCCATTAGTTTGATAGCACTGCATGTCATCCAAAAGGTAGGGGGAATTTATTGTTAATTTCAGACAATTAGCAAGGAGCTGGCAGAGCTCACAACAGCCTAAAAGCTCAATATTGCAGAACAGCTGAGATAAATTACTGAATCAATTAAAACACATCAGTGGATGTCTGCAAGCATACTTAAAGCTAGCAAACAAGCCACTTGAAAATTAGCGGGAGGAGAAAGAGTAGCAGAGAGGGGTTTTTGGTGTTGTGGTTGGTGGTACGCTTTTCAAGCTCCTGGTGTTTAGTCTGCTTTGCCATTACCTCTAGTTGGATATAAATAAAAGCCAGTGTTAACTTAAAGCAAAAGAATCTGGTAAAGAATAGGATCTAAAATGACTTTCCTTCCAAAGTGGTTAACTTTTCTAAAGGGCAAGGAGGTTGTTATTGCCAATGCAATAATTGCAATATTGACAATTGGTGGGCAGCAACTCTTCTCTTTTTTCACATTCAGCTGTCCCTGCCACGTTGGGCAGAACCTTATCTATGGGCTGGCTTTCCTGGGAGTGCCTGCACTGATCCTTCTGATTGTTGGCTATGCCTTGAACAACCAGACTTGGAGGCTGGTTACGGGCAGAAGGTCTCGTTTCGAGAAGGTGACTTCATCCAACCGGTTGCTGCAGTGCAAACTGGTGTGCTTTGTCTTGTGCAGCATCACTGGCAGGGCACTGGTGGCTCCAGTAACGTGGCTGGCTGTCACCCTGATAAACGGCTCGTATTATATCTGTGCCGTGAGCGAGTTTGTCCCCGGCTATTACTACGGAGCTGCTCCCAATGTTACCGCTAGCGAGCGCAGCAGGGTGCTGGCTACGTTCCCCTGCAGCCAGCTGGTCCCTCCGGAGCTCTCCCGAGCGAGAGATGAAGTGATTCTCCTCCTCCGATACCAGTCACAAGTGAGTAACTCCGGTTGCTTCTGTTTCCCGTGGAGCTGATGGTGAGAGGTGGAGCTTAATTCAGCAGGCAAAGCCTTAGGATAAAACACGTCTAAGGTCCTCTGTCTTGAGTACTAAATCTATGTGTTTTGAGGACTACTTTTTATTTCAAGTGGAACTGAACTTTGGGAATATAAACTACTACTTCTGGTTGTCTCATTTGTTACCTGCTACCAGAGGATATGCTCTTCCTTGTGTAGTATCCTGGAAAGTATTATCAAGTAAGACAAATGGAAGTTCAAGGGCCAGGGAGGGTATAAAGTTTCTTCATTAAAGCAGAAAAAACATGTGACTAAGAGGCCCAGGCTGTGAGAGTTTCAAGTGAACCCATGTAAAATCTTGGGTTTTAGATCAGACTCAATTCTAAAGGTTTGCATACTGGATAAATAATAGGGGGAGCACAAAGCTGTCACTTCAGAGAAAAATTGCTTTTGAACAGGCTAGAAGTTAACACAGTCTAGGAATTAGATGGCTTGTCTTCTAACAATAATAGCTGAGAAAGCAATATATCCAAAACTGTACAGGAGAACTTTCTTAAACTTGACAGGAGCAAGTGATTTTACTACATAGTTGCCTCTAGTAGGCATGGACTGGGTTTGGTGATAACAGACCCTTTCCAAGCTTATACCTTGTTAATCCCATTATTTAGGAAAAGCAAGTAAAGATCATCTTATGGATTTTCTGGTTCTCAGAAGTTACCACTCTGAGTATTTTCAGCTCTAACAGTTATTTTCATTTTTTTTCTTTCTGTAAGGTGGCTGGCTGGCTTCTGATTGCTGTGGTAGTCATCACTGTGTTCCTTTCTTACTGCCTGGCAAGCTGTTTCTCCCCTCTCAGCTTTCTACATTTCAGATACTGGAGCAGCTATGTCCACAATGAGCAGGAGCTCTTTGACGAGGCAACAGAGCAGCACTCCAGGCTCTATGCCATGCAGCATGTGAAGAAGTTCTTTGGCTTTGTCCCAGGAAGTGAGAATGTAAAGGAAATTCGTATCCCATCTCTCAGGGAGTGGCAAGCCATTTCTGGACTGGCCTTTCTAAAACGAGTAGATGAGGAGCACTATGATTACAGCCTCCTCCATGACTGGGCACTCAAGGAGCGTGCAAATGGAAAATATCTAAGGATTGATGAAGATGCTGGGATCATAACACAGCTCTGAAGATCCAAGCCCCCACAATACTTTGCAGAAAAACAGGAACCTGTCTAATTCTGTGTCAGACCTGAGCTGCTCTGGAACTTTCCAACACAGTATTATATTGATGCAGAAAGTATGTGAGCAAGTGCATCTTGTTAATGTAGTCCTTTAACACATGTTTACAGATGGCAATTTTGACTCCTGTGAAATGTGGTGATCTCTGCCTAGATTAGGGTGGGCTATTTCAAGCTTCAGCTCTCTACTTTCTAATAGTTGTGCTAAAGGATAAGTATGTACTGAGAAAGTTATTTGCAAATGCTTTTTTATTTTTTTTTCTTTCCATTAAGAGGATATTTAATAGGTAGACCTTGATTGGATCCTATTAATTGGTCCATTCTGTATAGAGCAAGGGCAACTATCCAGCTTTTCCTCAGTGACATCTAGCAGAAATGACTTATTTCTCCTCTTCTACTTTTTTTGATTTTTGTATTATATAAGTAAACTACACTGAGCTAACTACTAGTCAAGTCTGGGGCTATGGTAGCACATAGGAAACATGGGGAAATTTTATCATCAAAAGCTGAATTTAAATACAATGATGAGAAAACTTTCAATTCTGATAAGGAGATTAAAATCCCCACTGAGGCACATGGTGGAGGTGTGTAACTCCAGCAGCTGCATGAACAAACACTCGACATATGGCAAACTGAGTTGAAATGTATTCTGACTGAAAGCAATAGCAGGGTCAGTCTCCTTATTGGAAATACTTCAAAATCTCTAAGGTGTTTGTGTGCTTTCCTCCTGTGCTAATAGCAAATGAGGATAAGAAAAATCTCAGTCTGTGCAGTAAGGTTTCCTTTGCCTCTGTACACTTGTAATTTATACATATACTGGACCCATGAATATTACTGTGATTAAAAAGCACTGAATTTTATTAAAGAAGGATGGTTTTGTGTTAAGCCAGTTTGGTATGATGTGATATACTAATCTCCTAACTCTCTGTGAAGATGTTTCTAACTCTAAGGGAGAAGGAAATGCGTACCATATTTTTTTTAATGCTTCCTGTATAGCCTTGCCATGTACACACATACATGTGGGCTCCAAAGCCATATGATACACTGTAGGATGCTATCTGCTACTAATAAATGACCCCAGGGGCTTGAAGTGAAAAAACCTAATTATTTAGTACATTTTACTGGAAAATGCAGGAGCCAGAAGTGCTCTGTCACTCCTCTCTTCATCTGGGTAGGGGAGAGAAAATATAAGGAAAGGTTTCAGATAAGGACAGGGACAGATCCCTCAGCAATTAGTCAAGGGCAAAACAGACTCCACTCAGAGAAATTAGTTTATTTTATTACCAATGAAATCAGAAGGGGATAATGAGAACCAGAACCAAACCCAAATCTTAAAGTACCTTTCTCCACTACTTTTCTTCTTCCTGGGCTTAGGTCCACTCATGAATTTTCTCTCTTCTCCTCCAGGAGCACAGGGGCTGTGTGAGTGAATGAGGGCTGTAGTCAGTTCATCACACATTGTCTCTGCTGCTCCTTCCTCCTTGGAGGGAGGGCTCCTTACACTCTCCCCCTGCTCCAGCATGGGGTACCTCCTTCCAGGAGACAGCCCTCCACCACCTTCTCCAGTGTGGGTCCCTCCCATGAGGTGCAGCCCTTCAGGATCCACCTGTTTGAGGGCAGAACCCCTGCAGGGTCACAAGTCCTGCCAGCAAACCTGGGTCTGTGTGGGGTCCTCTGTCCACAGGTCTTGCCAAGAGCCTGCTCCAGGACAGGTCCCCAGTGGGGTCAGAGTCTCCTACAGGACAGAATCCACCTGCTTCAGCCTGGGCTCCTCCATGGGCTACACCACGGGCTGCAGGGGCATCTCTGCTCCAGAGCTTGCAGTATCTCCTTCTCTTCCTTCAGCAGACTTGGTGTCTGCAGAGCTGTGGCTCCCACACATTCTCACTCTGGCTGCACTTTCTGTTGTTCAGGATCTTTTTCTCCCTTCTTAAACCTGTTATCCCAGAGATGCTGTTCTCCCACCACTGCTGATGGTGCTCGGCATTGGCCACTGGTGGGTCTGTCTTGGAGCTGGCTGGCACCAGCTCTGTAGGACTCAGGGGAAGCTTCTGGCAGCTTCTCACAGAAGGCACCCTTGTAGTGCTCCTGCTACCAAAATCTGGCCATGCAAACCCAATAAAGGGCAATGGAACTGTGCTGTTTACGTGAACTCATTAGGAAACAAAGTACCTCTAATAGTAACAACTTCTGATTTAATTTTAAAAATATCTGTGGTTCTTTATTTAAGATGGAACACTGTAATCTGGAACACAGGCAACTGATTTGTGTGTCTGAAAGTTTTGATAAAAAACCCCTATGCTGATGTCTGGATCCAAATAACAAAAAACTGTTGTCTCTAGTCTATGTGAATGCTTTCCATTTCTTCTATTGTTTTACAGCACTACTATAAAATGATGCAATATTTGCAGTTAAGAGTGAGCTGTAAAATTCTTTTAATTTCTTGTTCACCTAATTTTTAAATTAAGCTTCACAGTTTCTGATTTTGTTCTGGTTATTATTTGCCCTGTATTTTTCTTAACAGTATATAATTTAAAATACTGAGTGGAAATTCTAACTGTATCTGTGAAGTTAGTCTGCCAATAGACTAAGAGACTATCACTCTGTTAGCATATATTAACCCACAGTACTACAGCTGTAGTAGTCTAAGTGATTTAGTGTATTTCCCCTTACTCCTCTGCTCTTTGAAGCATGTCATGGACTGGTAGTGAAGGCACAGCTTTCAAATGAATTCGTGATTAGATGCAAATCTATGAGTTGGTACAGCTGAACAGTCAAACTATGCCTGCTAAAATGAGTCATCTTACCCAAGAATCAACTTAGAATTCCAGTTTGCTCACTTGAAAAGTACTGTCTTTATAAAAAAGTAAAAGTTTTCTGGGAAGCCTGGGCTTATAACGGGTATCTGCGGGAAAACTGCCAGCCATGGGGGCCAGGAACCTGATGCACCTTAAAACTACTCTGTGTACCAAGTACCCATCAGGGTCTGCTGTCGTTTTACCCTCGACAGTCCTTAAATCCAACCTTGCAGGTAACCCCCAAAGCACGGTAGCTCCCAGTATCGTTAGCCTTGACGGCTCCTGTTCTCTGCGCATCCATCCTGGTGCTGCCGCCGATGTGCCGGGACTTCTGAAATCACGGTGAACGTTTCCTGGGGAGTTTCCTGCAGGTCCTGTTTAACTTCAAGCTGCAAATCACCAGCTGCATCAAATAAACCTCTAATTTCTGGCAGAAATGGCATTCAGCTACCTTCACGGTGTCCATACGCAATACCTAGAGAGCCGGGTTTGAAACCTCTTCCGTTTGCTGATCCCTGCAAATTTTCAAGGGAAGAAGGTCCAAGGGTGAGCCACACCATCGCTAGTCTGTGAAACCAGGGACTGCCAACCTCAGCACCGCCGCTCGCGGGAGGGGCGGGGAAGCAGCGCGGGGAACGGCAGCAGCATCGCTACGGTCCGTCGTGCCCGGAGCTGCGCGCCAGGCAGTGAGTGCGGGAATAAACGGAGCAGCGGGCACCGCGATAGTGAGAACGACCGGGGACGAGCCAAGCCAGCTCCGTGCACCCGCCCTCCCGCGCTGGCAGNGGGAGGCCGCGCCGGGGCTGCCGCGGGTCCCGCGGGGGTTCGGAGCCGCGCGGCTCGGGTGCGTGTTGGGGATGCTGACTCGCTTTCCCTGGCCCGAAAGGCAGAGCGCTGGATGGCGCCTGTGGCCCGGTGCGAGGGCGCTGCTCGTGCCGCGGTTAGCGGCGTGGCACGGCAGCCAGCCCGGCGTGGGCGCCCGGTCCCGTGTGCTGGAAGGATGCTCTTCGGAGAAGCCTTTCAAAAGATGCGGCCCTAGGTGGGAATCGCGGAACGAGCTTGTGTGCCGACCGGTTTTCCTTCCCGGTAACAAGCCTGTCGCTACCGTAAGGCACGGGATGTTTTGGCGTGCTTAAAGGTGCTGTTTCCTCCGTAAATGTATTGCCACTACCCGCCTTATTCCATTGCAGGTGGGAAAAAGGCAAGCTTTAATTCCCTGGTGCAGCATGTTATATTGCTGAAACTTTCGTGTTGTGGATACATTGGTTCATCAGTTTTTCAGGATTTTCAATTTACCATCAACCAATCAAGTGTATCTGCCATGCTGGCTAATTTAGCAGGATTTTTGGCATTCGGTATCCAAATATTATTAACAGTGGAAAAATCGGGACATTTTCTGTTCCTGCACAGTGTTACCCTGCCTAGAGTTCCACAGCATCTTACTTGGCAGTAACTTCACCACACAGACATTTGCCAAGTACAATTGCCCATTGCTTCAACCTGAAAATCTTTTCAGGTCTCCAGTTTTATGTTAAAGATTATGTAAAGGTATATGAATTGATCTCTGGTAGCTGGGGATGCTGGGTATCTGATACTGATATGGAAGTAATATTCTTTCTTACAGGTTCTACTGTGATGCTTAACTCAAACTTATTGTTCACTCATTTAATGCTTTTATGTCCACGAGAAGAGGGAGGAATGAAAATAGTAGTAGTATATCAACAATTAGGCAGAATTCAGTTGATACTTTGAGAGCATGTACATTACTTTGGGCATAGGTTATAACAGTGATGCAGAGCAGTCCTTAGATGAGGATATGGTCTGCAACCCACAATTGTTTTTAGCCTGTGAAACACAGGCCATAGCTCTTGCTGTGTTGTCTATAACAGCTGTGTGCTGTGTGTCTTCTTGCTGCCTAATTCACACACTTTCATTCTAGTACATTGCTTGGTTAGTAGCGTTTCTTACATTAAGCTGTCTTAAATGTAGGTGCAGGTATACTGTAAAAATAGTCCAGGGTCAAGTGTGCACTGGATGCTCATCAGACACATCTAGCACAGTAAAGCAAATTAGCTTTGGTAGTTTCCTGCACACAGTCACTGTGCTACCAGAAGTCGTTTGATTTGATTTACACTTTCTGGAATAGTGAAACTTGCAGAAGAGAAAGTTTTCCAAAAGTGAAACTTTTTGGTATTGTTTGATAATAGGTGGTCTCATTCAAAGAGCACTCCAGGCATCACATCATATGGAAAATAACTGTTAATTGAAAAGTGTTGTATTAGTAAGTTAAAAAGGCCCCGAATACTGTATCAAGAGCTTATTTTCTTCATGAGTCCTTGAGAAGTTCAGTTTTAGTGATGTGAAGAAGTAATTGTCTGATTTAAGGAATCTCCCTAACTTTTGCTGTTTTCCTTTGAACAGTATTGTCAGAAAAGCCAACAACTTTCACAATCACTGTGACATCTGAAGCTGGAGAAAATGATGAAAGTAAGTTGGTCAGGCCTTACTCGGAAACTTCTATGTATGTTCAAACCTAATTCTGTCACCAACAGCTGTGTAGACCTCCACTTAAGCGTGTGTAGGGGCCTGACACAGCAAACATTCCTTAGCAAATATATTTCAGGGATTTGGGTGATCCATGTTCAGTTTGCAGAAATATTATACTCTCTCACTATAGGGCTGCTCTCTGCTGAATCTCAAAGGCTTTGTAGCATAGCTTCAGAAAGTATGGGTTGTCACCATTCTTACGGACATGTTGTGGGGAGATTTTTTTTCTGGCAACTGTGCCAGCCACATGGGAGAATTGAGTCTGTGTGCTGTGACTGTGCAGCCCTTAAGGAACAGTTCCAGAGCAGAAGGCTGTGGCTCCCAAGTCCCTGTGTATTTGTTAAGCACCAACAATTGCATGGGCATGTTGTCAGCAAGCCTTGCTCCAAACAAGTTGGAAAGCTGCTATTCTGGATACTATAACAGAAGGAATAAGCTGGTGCTGTCTTATTTAGTTTTAAAGGAGTAAGTCCTGCTTCTGGCAGGTGTCTTGTTGAAGAGAGTGCTGTGCTGCCAAGAATGGTGAGTCTGGAACTAAAGGAAAGCTTCTCCCCGGTGTTCTGGGAGGATGTGTAAAAGGAACTTGATTCTCTTTTGCCTTCTTTCCGTGTTACCCTGGCTCTGGGCAGCTTCAGATTGAGTGCATTTTTCTTAGGCAGTTCTCACCTTAATAACTTCTACTGGACATAGTGTCTTTGTCCACAGTGTGCAGCCCTGAACCCAACACGGAGGTTGATACTCCAGCCAGGCACATGGAATTTGAAGTGTTAATATGCTGAGATTTTCTCTAGTTCTGTTGTTAGGACTCTTCCCTGTTTTCCAGCTTTGAGTCAAGTATGAGGGAGAAGAGATTACTGTTCTAGTACCTGTCATGCCACAGGTTTTTCAGTCTTCCTAAAGACCTTTCAGATATGAGTAGGTTTTAATAGCTTGTGCAAGTGTAAACTTCATCACCTTAATTTCTTTGAACTCTTGGGTTGTGTTTAAATCTGTTCATATTGTTTTAACATCTGTGTAAGACGACTGTTCCTTAAAGGCAAGAATATTTTATATTCTATAGTCTTAAGCCTGTTGATGCAGTAGAAAACTACACAATTAAATTTACACAGAGTTATCACCATAAGAATATGTGTTTTTTTTAATTTGTAGCTGTCCAAACAACCCTTAAATTTACCTATAGAGAAAAATACCCCGATGAAACTCCACTGTATGAAATTGTCTCACAGGAGAATCTTGATGACAATGATGTCATGGACATAATAAAACTGCTAGAGCAGCAGGTAAGGGAAATGGAATATCTTGGTACAGCTTGATACCACTTCACACTTAGGCTGGAATTTCTCTCTCAAATCAGTTGTTCTCTGAAGTGCATGCTACTGGTCTGAAACCTGTTCCATAGAATAGGAACTAACTTTGAGGTTTGAGTTTGGTGAATGACTTTATTGAGGTAAATTATGTTAATAAGGTAAGATAGAGGGCTAATTCAGTGTATGCAGTAACATAGAATAATGAAATGGAGTGCACTAGGGCTTCCCCTCTTCTGCAGTTCTAGCTTAAGGTGAATTTGTTTCACTGTATGTATAGTGTTTATGAAAATAAGCCACCTCCGTTTTATTTGGAAATATTAAAAAATGCCACATTGATTATTGATTCTTTTTCATAACAGAACTGTTTGGGGGGTGGGGTGGATCTCATCAGCCTTTGGGATCAGTGAGAGTGCATTGTGAAGGAAAGAAGGAAGCACTTTGGTTTCAGGAATTCTTGAAAAGTCCTCACTGCTTTAAAATTGCCATAATATGTTCAATGGGCATTTTTACATTTTCAGTTTACTTCATATAACTTTCCTTCCATCAGCTGATGTTTTTGGTTTTCCTGGGAAACTCTCACTTGAAATGATCATATAATATTATTAAGGAATAAACTGCTTCAGGAAGAGAAAGGTTCTGAGTGACTTGTCTCCTAAGATTCATGATATTCAAATTTTAGAGTTGTGTTTCTACTGTAGATTTTGTTTTACTCATGAAAAGCCTTTCAGAAGATGTCTGTAATGTGCTGATAACCTGAGCACAGACATTTGGGAATGACTAGCTGGATTAACTGGGCAGCTGAATTTGAATTTTACAGCGAGCTTTTGTGACTGTTGCAGAACGTGTCAGCTGTGCCCTCTGCATTTGCACAACATCCTGCTTTCTAAACATATTTATGCATTCAGCTGCTGAAGGTTTGAGGTTCTTCTGTTTGAAGTTGTCTTCTTTGTGTTGTAGGCGGAAGAAAATATAGGAATGGTAATGATCTTCACTCTAGTCTCAGCAGTACAGGAGAAATTAAATGAAATAGTGGATCAAATAAAAACACGAAGAGAAGAGGAGAAGAAACAGAAAGAAAGAGAAGCAGAAGAAGAAGAGAAAGTATGTAAAAGAATGTTTTCAACTAAAAAAGACTCTCTACTTCTTTAAAATGCATTGGCTTGATGAAGGTGCAGTTCTCAGTTGCAGTGGGGAAGGAACAGCTATCCCAAAGATTATATAATTGAAACTTAAGAAGATTGTTTAATGAACTTAAGTGATTTTTTTCCTTTTTTTTTCTAAAGCAGTCTTTTTAGTTTTAACTGCATGTTCACAGTCCCCTCTAGCATTACTTCCTAAGGCAAGGATTCTTCCCAAATGAAATCAGATTTGATGTAGACAGTTTTTTGCTGGAACAAAGGAACAAGGAGCAAAAAAGGATAGAATATGTCATGCTGCACACGGGCTCCATGGTTTGAGGAGGGCTTGGTAGACTGAGTGGATAGGCTGGAAGCAGTGGGACCAGTCTTCAAGACTGGTTTGCCCTCCTGTTGAATAGTTTTACCATTTGTGGATAAGACCAACTAATGAGTCTTGACTCATTTCCTGACAAATAGCTGGAGGTTGATGGGACTTGGAGGGTTCTGTATTTCTGAAAATGGCAAAGAAATATCCGAGAAAAAATAATCCTTTTTTTCTGTTTAGGTGAGATAAGGGGGTTAATGTATTTTAATGGGCAATATTTCAGTGTAGATTGCACTTCAGGGTTGATAAGAAGTGCTGCCTACTTGTAGATGACCTGTATTAGTGGGGAGCTGTGAACTATTGCAGTCTAGGTCCAAAAGGGTTCTTCCATGAGAGTTTCCACTTCGGTATAGTTCTCTGAAGGGAGAATCCCATAATAAAAACCTTAAGAATGTGTTCTTTGTATATTCTCAGGATCAGGATTAATTTCTCAGAATACTTGACAGCAAGCAGTGCTTCTGGAGTGCTGTAATTTAAATCATTAAGAGAATGCCCATCTTCACCTGTAGCTTTGCAAGTTGTGTTTGCAGCCTTGTTTTCTGTTCTTTCAGCAACGTTTTCATGGTACTCCTGTTACTATTGAGAATTTCCTTAACTGGAAAGCCAAGTTTGATGCAGAGCTCCTAGAAATAAAAAGGAAAAAGATGAAAGAAGAGGAACAAGCAGGCAAAAATAAGCTAAGTGGTAGGTATGTTTTAATACTGGTCATGAAGTGTCTGCAGTGATACCAGACTATAATGCCAGGTCTAAGAGTAATTTTTACACAGATTATTGGTCTTGGCATCCTGCTCCATAGTCTGCATGGCTTAGCTTTGAACTGGTTCTCCTGTGATGCTGGATCTACTTTTTAACTTGATTACCTGAAAAAACATAGCCAGTGTGGTCTGTATCACTGTTCTGTTTTCTCCTCACTTCTGGCTAGTTTTGATGAAATTTGACAGAGATGGAAATTCTAATGGTATTAAGTTTCATAAAAAGCTGTACAGGACAGGGGACTTGCTTGATTCCTCTCTGAAGGGTGTGCATTTGGGAATCTGCAAAGATGAGATAACAGAAATCAGGCTTCTGGATTTTCTCTTCTTAAAAGTATTGTTAGTGTGTGATGTCTGTTTTCCTCTCTACAAATGTAGTTTATAGAAGCTTCCCTTTACAAAACCAAAACCAGGCTTATTCTTGGATGTTATTAGTGTAATTCCAGTATTACCATGGACACCAACCAGTCTTGTTTGTGGAAGCTTACATAAGCAATGCAAATTTAGGTGGAAGACAGGTGATTTATGTGGAAAGTCTTGAGCTTTTCTTCCTGTCCCTCCCAGTCAGAAAGGCTTCACTTTGTCTTCTGTGATGTTGCCTTCACAGCTCTGTGTGTGTGTGTGTGTAGATCCAAGTTGCTTTTTGAATGGGAGAATGTACAGAAAAAGGTGAAGGAGCTAATTTCCTTCCCAGTTCCCACAGAGGATTTATTGTGGAATGCAAGATGAAGACTCAAGCAATAAGGACTGAACACAGGCTGTGGGATGTAAATTTTTCTGCCCCCCATTGTTAATAACATTACAGTGACACATGTCATATGTAAGAGGAGGAAACTTGTTGGTGTGGATGAACCCTGGCTGAATTAAAAAAAAAAAAACAGAATGGGGAGCTTACAGAAATGAGCAGTTAAAAAAAAGGACTGCTAGAATTGGTTGAGAAGACTAAAATACATGTGCTGACTATTGTTGCCTTACATTGATAATTATTTCAGAGCTGTACTTGCTTATGTATTATTTATTTTATTTCTAGGTAAACAGCTGTTTGAAATGGATCACAACCTTGACACCTCTGACATCCAGTTCTTGGAGGAAGGTAAATTTTTATTTTATTCCACTACTGAAAGGCTTAAAATAGGTCAAAATTCCTAAGCAAAATTTTCTGACCTAACACCTCAGAATCACTTTTACATTGGAAGAACTTTCTGAGAAGTACTGTTTTGCAGAGTGAACAGAAGTGATTTTAACTTTTCTTAAAAAAAACTTTTCAAGATGATAAAGTGTATTTTTTAGCAGCCTTGTGGTTGAGTTGATCTTAGTTCCATTGCTTCCATTCAAATGAATGGTGTGGGAGCAATAACAAAAAAAAATAAATGTAAAAACAAAACAAAAAAACTCCAACTCAACCCTGATTTTTTTTTTCTTTTCTTTGTAATAGCCAGCCTTCACACCCCAGATTTCAAGCACAGGTCTTAAAGTTCTGTCACCTTCTCTTTGAACCTCAACACCAGTAGTAAACATCTTGCAGGTCAAAATAAATATTATTTGCTTCTGTGCAACCCCATTCTTCATGGTTTGTGCAGATGTGCCTGTTACCTTACCTAAAACACTGACCTGGTGCCAGATGGAAATTTGGTAAGCCTGTCCTAGAAAAGTGTTAAACTTGGAAAACCAATTGGAGATAAAACATACAAAACTCCTTACAGTAATATACCTATTTAATTTGCTGTACTGCTTTTTAGTATCCTAGTTTAAAATATCTGAGTTTTGAGGTAAGAGAGTTCTTTAATGCAGCTGCATGATATCTACTGGTATCACAAAACACAGGTGGAAGAGAGTCAAGATTCTTCTCTGCACATAACAATTAAAAAAAAAGTTTATGAATGTCAGTGAGTATGAACCTGAAATGGTAGTAATGGGGAAGATTAGTTTCTTTTACAGGGAATAATTTAATCTTGTCTTTCTCCAAATTACCTAAAGTGAAGATGGTTTGTTGATGGTACATTTGGCTGCCTCAAGGGAGGAACAGACATCTACCTGGGCTCTGTGCCCAAATGATTTGGGATTAATACATTAATTTGTAATCCTGTTGCTACTGGTTAACAAAAACTCCCATTCTTATTGCTGGTTGCATTCTATCATAGATGAAACATGTTACTAACTGTATTTTAATATTACAGTAGCATGTACTACTATTTTTCAGAGGATAATGGCATTATCTTGTAAAGGTGCTTTGAAATCCAGTGAAATAATAGAACCTTTATTTGGTGGCCAGAAGATGTCACTGTTGATACATAAAAATAAAATAGTAGGAGTCCTCAAGTTTTTTCTTTGGGTCAGCAGCATCTCTTTCAGAAGAAAATGAGAAAGTAGGCAAAGCTTCATCTTGCTTGTAAAATTTAAATCTGAAAGCAAATGTATTCATGTCAGCATATGGTGTGAAGGAATTTTTTATGAACCCTGTGCATGTATCTCACTGGGATAGCAGTAATTATTCTAGCTGTGAGGTCCTGAGTTCCTACTTTGTCTGTCCTGGGGAGAATGAATCTCTGCTTCTGGCAGATGCAAATGTTAATTTTGTGCTCCCAATGAATTCCTGGGTGACATTTCTCTTGACTGGCTTTTGATATATAGAAAAGAGCCTCTTCACTTTAGCTGTGAAAAGACAAAATGTGGCATTTACTTTTCCCTATCTGATGTATAAAAAACCAAGTAAGTTAGCAACCACCTACATTGAAGAACTAATATGAAAAAGTCTTGTGTGCTTTGTTGTTGTTACTGTTTTCCTTGTTGCATGAAAATGAAGTATCTTTCTGTTCCATACAGCTGGAAACAATGTGGAGGTTGATGAATCTTTATTCCAAGAAATGGATGATTTAGAATTGGAGGATGAAGAGGATGACCCTGACTACAACCCTGTTAATTTAGATAGTGATTAGACTTTCTTGAACTGCTTCTGTCATCAGTATGGACCTACATAAGGAGAGAGGGGCAGGCAGGAAAGCCACAGCATCTGTGGTTTTAGTAATGTGTATTGTTTTTCTTTTTTCTTAATTTTTTTTCCAAAGAGAAAACCAAAATATTTTAAATCCAGGAGAATGGGCTTCTGATGACTTTCACTATAAATAAATTTACTTTACTATTTCAAATGAAAAATTTGAGAAATATTGATCTGTCTGCAAACACTTTTCTATTTTTCTTGGTTTTTTCCTTCCCACTTCTGTAATTGTACTTTGAAGAGATGTGGCAACATGCAAGATGGAAAGATGTTACAGCAAGCACTAAACACACCTGCATCTGAATGCTGAGCAGCTGTTCTGCTGTCTTCCACCTGGGATGAGCATGGCAGCTTTGGTGAATAAAAGGGATCACATACTATGCAGTTACTTTTTTTTTGTTTTTTTCTCCTGTGGAATTTTTTAATAATTCAAGTCAGGTCTGGTGCCCCAATTTATCAGCTGTAGATAAACAGCACTAGTCACCTTTGTTGTGTAGCCTTATTGAAGTTTAATGGAAACCATTTCCATATAATTAGAGTAAATTTTTTTGCCATAGTCATGAATAATATTTTCAAAATGGCAAGTTCAAGTCAGTAGGGAACAAAAATCAGAGTGTGAAGTCTTCTTGAAGTTCAGTTGATTTGTTCAGAGAGGATTTGGGGTTTTTTGAATGCGTGCGTCAATGAACTTCTATGAAAAATCAAAACCCATCCTAGGAAGGTTTAGTTTGCTTTTGGCAGCAGGCTCTGTTGAAACACTATGAGTAGAGTGCACATTATAGCATCAGGGTTTATAGAGTGCTTTATAGGTTTGAATGTAACTGGTGTAGTTTTAGAAGCATCTCGTTGGCAGCCTGTGAAGGTTAGCACAGAATGCAGTAAAGCTACACATCAACTTGGGGATGTTACCCATTCTGCAGAGTTGCTTCTGGAGCTAACAGATGTTAAGACTGCTCCCTTACCACCTCCAAAAAGCCCAAACACCGCAAGAACTGCGGTGTTTAAACATTCTGTGTTTGAAACTGCAGTGTTGGAAGGATGATGGTGTCAAGAGACAGCTTTCCAAATAGAGATAGGCACCTCAATGATTAAACAATGTGGGCTGAATTTTAAACACTGTTCGTAGACTGCCTTAACTGTGCCAGCTTCAGTCTTTGAAAAGGGTTGCACTGAAGTGTCACATTGTTTAGAGGAATAATAAATGTATTGATTTTAGTATTTGAAAATTCCATATTCAAAATGAGAAGTTTGATTATTGGAATAATTTAATTGTGTGCAAGTTTCTCTGCTCATACTGCTCAAGAACATGTTTAGGATGAACTCCTTTTTTTTAATTCAAGATTAATGAATTTCTAGTAGATAGAAATAAGTGTTCAAGTACCCTGTAAATACTTTTATAAATTAACCATGTGCCTTTGTTCCTACTGTCCTCCCTTTGATCTTTTTAATTTTGGCTACTAAGAACTCTAGATAAGCATCTAGGTCTCAATGATAATGTTGTATGTTTCAAAGCAATAAACAGGATCTGTGCTCCAGCAGTTACCAAATACATTAAAAAAATTACAAGCTAATGTGATATTAAATCTTGTCTTTTCCAAAGATACAGTTGGATTGAAAGCTTCATAGTTACTACATCCAGCTTCCTGTGTAATTGCTAGGATGCTTTAAAATGCTCTTCAGTACTGAACTTAATTTATTTCTGGTATGTCTCAATTCAGCTGCATAAAACCCCATTTAATTCCTAGGGCTGCTTTCCATTTTTAACTGTGTAAAACTGATGTTTTTTGATGTTTTTTCAAAAGGAGTGAATTGGATCTCTTTAAATTTGGACTGAATCCAAGAATGCTGTGTAGTCTGTGCAAATGTGGTAATCAGAAAATTTTCCAAGTGGATCACTGCTAAGTCATCTACATATGAAAGAAAGTTTCTCATGAATTTTATTGCTAGAATAATGAAATTTTCTAGTCTGTTTTCACACTAACATATTTATTGGTTTTCATGCAGAGAATGTGTAGCATAAAACATGTTAAAATTATGTAAAACAAGTTAAAATGTGAAAATGTGTTTTTGCTGTTATATTTTAAAGCAGAGGAAATAATAAGGGTTGAAGTGACAAAAAAATTGCATAAAGTCTGTTCCTCCAGGTATTTGGAAGAAATTTTAGTGACTCAGTCTGAACTCCAGATTTGTTTTAGCTTTGTTAGCAATTAACATCTGTGAAATAAAAGGGAATTTGACTGAGAGTAAGCTTGGCTCTATGTGTGTTAGTTTGCTGAAGTGAACAGAGAGAACAGTTATTTTGGTAGAAAGTTTAGATGGGATATTTAAATTTACATATGTACTTTGGATTAGATTGAAAACTAGTTCTTAATAATTGAATAAAATCCCATTCATAAACTTTTACAGCATTACAGTAATTTAAAATCCTGGTGTTGACAACCTTTCTTGCATATTGTTCTTAAGTGCCTCAGTCCAAAGCATGCACTGTAAGGCACAGAGGGAGGGAACAATTGGTGCCTGAGCTCTGTTAAAATTCAGAGGATGGTACCTACCACCTCAGGATGCTGTGGGTAAAATTTCAAGCATGCTGCAAAGCCTAGGATTTTGCATCCAAGTTATGATTGCATTGTTGGCATATTGCCTTTTCTTTCCTTGTATTTGACATGCATTACAGAGCAGGGCTTATAAGGGAGCTGGTAATCCCCCAATTCTCGCAAACTCTGTTCCCAGTCTGAGCCCCTCTAGTGTCCTAAAGTATTTAAACCTTTCACAGCTGAAAGGCTTCTATGTACCTACTGAATGTATTTGCATAACTGTTTAATTTCATGCATACTTCGAAAAAAAGCAATGATTTTTGGGTTGTAATATCTTTACATGTCCACATGCTTCACTACTTCCAGAAACAACAAGTTCTTATGGCCAGAGCACATTAAACATGAGAGAAACAGGTTACTGGTAAGTTTCTTACACCTGTATTTAGGTGTCAGCATAGAAGAGTATAAATGAAAGGGATGTATCTAAGCTGCAGTTACAGTATCTGGATGCTCTGGCACAGTACAGCTGCTAAAGCAAAGAGACCCTGTGCTACCTGCAACACACTCCACCATCCCTTCTAGCCTCCAGCTGCCCTCCTGGAGGGGCAGGGCTCTTGCATTCAACCAGAGCAGCCTGTTCTAGGTACAGTAAAGTGCCTCAAACACCCAAGATACTTGTTTTAGCAGACAACTCCAGTCCACTAAATGGCATTAACCCTGCACTATAGAGCCACAAGGCAGTTCAAATGTCCTTTTGGGATATACACTGTAAAACATACAAAAAGTAGAAATATTTTTTAAAAAGGATGAAGTGAAGATGGAATAAACACTTTTAAAAAAATATTAATTTTATTCATTCATAGTACAAAAGGAGTATTTTCTTCCTCTACCCCAAAGGATTGTCTTGCACAGCACCTAAAGCACACACACTCTACTCTGGACACTGCTTTCTTAGCCCTCTTAGCCAATGCCAATACCAATCCACCTCCTAAGCATGTGTGTTCAGGTTTAAAAGTGATACATCTAGAGAAGCCAGCTACCTGACAAGCAGTTCACTAGTAAACTAATCCCTGGTGGAACAGACTGAATCGTGAAGAAACAGAGGACTGATCACAGCGGCAGCATAAACACATTTACAGAGGTAAACCGTGACCAGGAACTGCAATTAAGTAGCTCCATAGTATCTTTATCCACTGCTCACTGACAACAGTGCATGATTTGCTACAAGACAGTAGGTGTTGCTAATTTCAGCAACTAAGAAAATAACACATTTTCTAGTAAGACAAGGAATGCAACACTTCAGAGTTACAATTGTATCAGGATGCCAGAGTTTTGACTGAACACAAGAACTACAGGTTTACTCCAGTGTTGTGCTTCCCCAGAGCTCCAAAGCATTTATGGAGACACAGTTTAAATCTAAAAATCCTTCAGTTAGGGTTCACAGTCCAGCAGTTTAATGTTTTGCACCCAGCAAGTTCCAAAAGCAGATTACAGAGGTACCCTTTAAGGAATCTTCTCTGATGTTAAGACCTGAGAAGCATGGCAGCGAGCCTAAAAATAAGTGGGGAGAGAGGAAAAGAAAGTATTTTAATTAACAAAATAAGCACTTTTAAGAGCTTCTTCCAAATTAGTAGTTTAGCAATCTTAGCAAGTATAAGGGGTTACATTTCATCTTAATTAAATGGATGCTTCCAAAGCAACACTCTAAACTGATATTTTTAAATATAAATCAAATATTTGAAAAGAAAAAAAATAAAGTGGCAAACCAAAAACAAATTAACACCACCCAACCTCACGAAATCCCAAACACCACTTTTCTTTCCACTGTGTTCTGAATTTTAAGGATTTTTCCAGTAGGAGGAGAGGACAGCCATGTTTCACTGATATTTCAGACATGTTCAGGGCCAGAAAACACTTCATACAACACCTCATTTCGACATACATATTAAATATATCTGAGCAAGTGATTCAGTTGCCAGTTATTTCATACTTTAAATAAAACTGTGTCCTGAAGCTTGAGTATGCTGAACAGTGCTGATAAGACACCACAGAACTGGAACATGGGTCCTCAGAATCAACTTATTAGTGTAGGAAAGAAAAAGCTTCAGAAACAAAAACCACATCTGCCAGTCAGATGAAAACTTCTAAGGTCTTAAAAAAGGTAAAATGCCCAAAGTCAAACACATGGATAAGGTTTATAAAAATGTCAACAGCTCGAACCTCTGAACATAATTTAGCACTATGAGCGTAAGTAACATACATGCTCATAGTCAGTTATTTACGAGAAAACATTGTAAGAAAATGAAAAGTTTAAAGAAGCCTAATTTACACCTGCAAACAGCTGAAAGCTTCATACAAGACTTAAAAGGTGTCATTTGCATCAAGGTGGCATCCATTTGTAAGCAAAACATTTTTGGTTTTGATATGCTGGGATTATAAAAGCAGTAAGCAGGAGAGAAAAAGAACAAGGAAAGTGAAGAGATGCAAAAAATTCACCATGCAACCATATATGCATATGCATTCAAAGAAGAGATGCACATGGTCTTGAATTTTCCCAAACAGAAACTGTTTTTGGAGATACTTACAGTTTTCTCTTCCAAAGAGAGCACCCCATCTACAGGCACTATCTGGTATTGCTTTTCTTTTAGGCTACCCACAAATTTCCGAAGTAGTTTGAGACCAGATCCATCACTGTTTGGTTTCAGCAGTTTCTGCATTTCTTGGGAAGAACATCCCGGGTCAAACAGTAGCAAACATAAGCTTCTGTTCTTCTTCTCTTCTATTCCAACAACAGTACGACTGTGACCTAATACCAGAATAGAGTTTCAGGAGTTTCAAAACACAAATCCCATTTACTTCCTTGTAACCTATGACAGATTTTCAGATCAAGGAAGGCATTACTCAAAATTTAATTAGACAGTTATAAGAGTACATGTCAAAAAGTTGAGATCCCAATCACATTCAGCTCTTCCATCCAATAAAAATACAAACTTTAATGTTGCTCTTACTAAATAGGAAAATTATAGGAAATACAGCCATGCCTTCAATTCAATGAAGAACTAAAAAATGGTGCTTGCTCTGAACTGCAGTACAGATAAAGAGAGATAGAGAATACTAAGAAACCAGCATATTGTGACACTGACCTTGATGTTGCAAGTAGATAGGTGGTTTGGAAGTACACACCACCTTTGCACCACCTTCATTATCTGTAGAATAGTAATGCAAAATCCACTCAAACAAACGAGGGTGTGTACCCATAGGGCCAGTGGGCTTGTGAAAGTCAATGATTTGGCACCTACAAAACATTGAGAATGAAAGCAACAATATAATTTCAAGCAGGTTGCTCATTAAACCAATTTTTTCACCTCTGGGTCCTTCCTCCTGCACCAAGTGGTCCCTACTACTTTCTTACTTTTTAATACAGGAGAGGACACATAGTTACAAAGCAAACTAACATATACTGTCCCAAACTGGGAAATTTATTACACAACAAAGAAGTTATGCTCTACTCTATTCAGTCTAACAAGAGCTTGTGAAACTTGCAAAAATTAATATCACATTTTTTTTGTATGTCATACATATACACTAGAGAATCCAGTTAAAAGCCATAGAAAATAGCTGAAATTCAGATTCTTCTTGAGAAGAAACTTTTAGAGAAATGAAGTTTTTAATCAATGCTTTAATTTATGCATATGTGGCATAATTCTACATCAAGTCTCAATGATCTAAGTAGTTACTCTGTTTATATACCTCCTGTGAGTAGTTATAAGTACTTATAAGTAGTTACACAGCTTCATGCTGAAGTAAATCAGATCTCTTTATGCATTAGTCAAATTTAGTCACTAAGGTGGCTTTGTCATCACACATTTGGGAATTCTAAACTTTAAAGGTACAGCACTTAAAGCAGCAGTTAAAAATAACAACAACAAAAAGCAGTATTTACTTTATCCTGAGACTGGTTAACAGTGAATAAATTTCACATGCTCCTATCCATGCTTTGGAACCTTGTAATCTGTTGTTGAAGTGAGATGCCCCATGAGGATCAAAGCCTTCTCTCCAGGCATCTTCAATCATGGACTGAATCTTTGGTATACTAGGAATTAGTGTAGTATCTGGAACAGAAAAGCTTTTGAATTGTTGTTAACGGGACTGAAATACTCTATTAATTAAAAATATTCAGCTTCTTTATAAGAGGCAGCTGACACTACAAAGATGCACCAAATAAACTAAAGCTAAAACTTCAACCACATCATGTCTTGCCAGTGTTCACCTCTGACTCTTTCACAGTAAGTTCCAGTGGTGCAACAACCATTTAATAGGTACCATTGACCTTGTAAGACTTGCTATGTAAAAAGGCAAAACATCAGTCAGCAGGCTCTCATCCAAGGTACGTGGAACAACCAACATTTTGTTTAATACCTCTCAGGCAGTCATTGTAGAAGCTGTTTTGCAACAGTGAGGAAAGGAGCATTTGGAAATTCCTGTAACCGCAACCCCAGCCTCTGTCACCCAAAGATGAGTGGAAGTGATCGACTCCTGCAGACAGCCACACACGCTTCACATCCTTGTTCTCATTCTGATAGTACTTGCACAGTGCTTCAATGACTCCTAAAGGAAGATAAAATATAAAGTTTATCTGTAAAATGAACTACAAAATCTACCAGAAGATTCCTTTCCCAACTTGGAACAGATACAGATTAATATAATTTATTTTCTAAGAGATCCTATGTTACATTTAGAACCCAAGTCACAGAACTGCACCTATTTAATTTCAGTGATCTTTACTTTGAAGAATTTATGTACTATGAAGCTTTCAGAACTAAATCTATTTTTTAACTGTTGCTATACAATGATTATTTTAAATTAAACAGCTTGGACTAAATTATAAACAGTAATAGTCACAGGAACTATTATAATGATACAGAAAAAGTATTTCACCAATAAAGCATTCCTATGGCCTGGCAACCTTCAATACAACAATCCCTAAAAAACATGGCAATACTTATGCCTACTATGTAAACCTTTTATTTCCCCCCCCCAACTTATTTTTCTTGGAGAAACTAAGAGAGGGTAAAAAAAAAAGAATTGCACTTCTTGAGAATTGAACTGTAAATTATTGAAAATCTAACTTGAGAATTACAGTAAATATTTTAAAATAACCCTCCTGCAGGATATTCTAAATTCTCCTTTGTTACATGAAAGAATATACTTGGGAACACTCTCTCCAATTCATATACGTAAATCCTCAAAGCCCCTCTATTGCCATGCTGTTGTGAAGAGAATTATTTCATAGTCACCAAAATTATTTTCTAAGAACTTTCTGAAATCTAAATCATTGCCAAGAATGAAAACTTTAATTGTGGTATGTCCATGCAATCCATTTGACAGAAGAAATTTTATTTTGCTTTACCTGTCAAGAACCAAGTGGATATTTTGTAAGCCAGAACCACTGGCAACAGGCTAAAAGACCTTTGAACTGTGGTCTTGGAAATTAAAGACATGAGAGCCTTTCGAAAGGGACACAGAAATCCACTTGCCCTGTGTTTTTGCACCAACCATAAAACATTTGAAAGAAGATGTATCAGGTAGATGTCTAATCCTCCCAGTCCTCTCTTGGGCTTTGTAATCAGATGAACACTGTGCTTACCTGCAACCAGTTTACACAATGTAACAATTAACAGAAACACAAAAGGCAAAAAGGTGCTGTAAATTTGAACAGCTACACTGGCTTAGGAAACAATGAATGCTAAGCAGTGAACAAGCACAGAGTCAAGGGCAACCAGCCTGTAATAAGACATTTGCATCTTCTATACATGCAGCATTTGCGCCCTTAACCAGACAACTTGGTGGGAAAAGGGGCCTTCATGTTAGAATACAGATCAAAAATATAACAAGCCTTAATTTCCTTATAACAATATAGACTGATCTGGAAAATAAGGTTTAGAACTAGGACACAACCAATACTAAACAATGAATTATGTTTTGTTAAAGACTGGTTTGGTCACTACAATCTAGGTCTGGAAAGTACAGTTTCAGTTGTATAATTTCAGCAACTTTACCTGAGGTCTTTGTTTTCCCATCATCTATACCAGAAGCCAAACTTTCCATCATGTCAGCTTTTCTCTTGTGATATTCAAAGGGCTGCATCCTTCCTCTATCAACTTCTCTTTCCATATTCCTTAGAAATTGCTGCTTGAAGCCACCAGAATTATCCAAGCCATACTGTCTCTGTTAGGGATAGAATGTGCATGATTTAAATCACATTTTTAAAATTCATGTTTATGCATGCAGTTTCTTAAAATCACTATCAGTAACTTCTAAAAATGGTGAGACATAAAAACTTCAGAATTACAATTATTTTAGAGCTAAAGACCAAGCTTCATTCTTGAATATGAATGTGGGACTAGGAAAGCCACACCTGGAAGAGCAGGCACATCCCTCTCCTCCCTCTCTGGCAGAGCCACTGGCACAGAGGCAGTCTGGCAAGGAGGTAGTGAGAGTGGGAAGTGAGTTACCAGGGCTGTGAGATGGGAGACAAAGGGAAGCAGGATCGGGAGCAGGTGATGGTATTCCAGTAGAAGGCAGCCAGGATGCTCAAAGCCTTTGGCACTCTGTAAGGGAATATGCTCCAGGCTGCACTGCAAGGCAGAGCACTAGAGCTGGGTGAAGCACAGGCAACAGGTGTGCTGGGAGGTAGAACAGCAAGCACAGGAAGCAGTCAGACCCATCCTGAACCAGCACCACTCAAAGCAGTAAAGCCAAGTAGCTCAAGGCTGTCATGTTCAGTATCTCTGCCAGAATCAGCATTGCCAAGATGTTGAATTTGCTTCCAACCCACCCCTGCACCATTACCTCAACACAGACTATGTGACTTGCACAGGTCTGATCTGGTAAGGCCCTTCCAGGACATTACAATTCCAAGATACTCAGCTTCTAAATGCACAACTGTTTGTAAGTTTATTATTTAGAAACAAGAGTGTACCTGCAGCTTTTTAAATTCTTCCCTCTCTCGCTTCTCTTCTTCTGATCTCTGCCGTTCATCTTCTTCAGTTTGGAGTCGCTGAGCCAGTTCTAGATCTCTAATGTTTCCACCTACCCCAGAGTAACATTCCAAAGTGAGGGGACTTGGTCAGGAGGTTAGTAAAGCTTTGAGGGATCATTTGGTTAATTTTTCAAGATTCCTTTCTAAGCAGACATACATAAACACGACTGGGCATTCATTTCAGGAGATACACCCCACATTATTTTGAGCTATTAGCAAGGAACACTGAACAGGACTGACTGCATTCAGTCTACCAAGACTCAGACTCTTGACTTGAACAAAGTTTATGCAGTTACTGGAGCAATTACTTGGCAAATACTGCATGTACCTCTACCACTGAGAAGACAGCTTTTGTTTACTGTGTTTCACTTCACTGTTAGCAAGAAGTAACAGTTCCTTTAATACCACACACTTGTTAGTTTCTAGGACCACTGCCAGCAGTCTCATGAGGAAGTGACAAAAATTTTCAATCAGAAAACTGAACAGGGAATTGCTAGGATCCTGTTAGCCATGTTACAAAATAAAATTAATTTGATTTTTTACTTTAATGACTAATGAATCAGCACAGTATTTGCAGAGAAGGATTGAGAAAAAAAATGAAGTTTTCATAAGCTATAAATTCTCAACTCATCACAGTGGAATGTGCCATAGTAAACTCCATTTATGTAAACCTTCTACAGAGCTAGAAAAACAACTATGTAATACTGCTGTCTTTTAAACATTTTTTGCTCCAAGTTTTTCTTTTCATTAACATGCAATTCACTTATTTAACAACCATGCACAGACAAAGATTTCTGTTAGCACGGTCATTAAGTTGAGCACTTGGGCAAGTGATGCAACCTAACTGTGTTAACTTCACTCTACATGGGTCCAGTTCCCTTTAAATACAGAAATACTTATTTTAAATTTTATGTGAGAGTCTACACTACAACCTGCAAATATCTGCAAATGCTTTCAAGTATTATCAAGCCTGTAACCTTTCATGTACCTTCGGAAAAGCTATGTTCCTCTAAGTGTAAATCCACGTGTTCTTCAAGAATCTGAATGTTTGTACAGGTAAGACCACACATAGGACACTCATAGAGCTGTTCACCATCTCCTGTGTCTGAAAAAGAAATGCAGTTTCTTGATTAATGCAATTCCGGTGTTTTTTGAGAGAATTATCCCCTAACTGATATACAGCCTAAGACATACACACAGTAATGAAGTCTGTGTTGCCACTGAAATTCCCCAGTGAAAGGCAGCAAATTCTACACAGCCATTACTCTCCTAACTGCTTAAGAATTTGTATCTAAATATGCAAAAATTTTAAGACATAATTCCCTTCCTTCAATTAAGTTTTTCCCCCATTTAGCTTACAGAGCACAGTTTGCTACGGTAATACTTGTATCAAGAAATGCTTAGTCTGAAATACCAAACCATTAATAAAAAGACAGTTCTGCTAACAAAAGACCATTTGCTTACAAAAATTTAACATTCATGCAAATAACACAGCAGTTGGTGGGCTGAAAGAAAAAAAAAAGTGCTTTCATTCTTATTTTGTTGGTCTTCTTTCATTTCCTCAAATAAATGTTCTTTCTGCAGTTTTAGTATATTATTGAGGGTACCACGTAGTATAAATAAAGTTCAAACAGATTTTTGGAGACCATCCAGTCCCTTCTAGAATGGTTAAATTAAATAGGGTAAGTTATAAATGGCTTTTCCCAGTCTTTTTTTTTTTTTTTTTACAATTCCAAGTACAGACTCTCCAGAAACTCCCCAGAGAACACATTGTAGTGTTTGACCACTCTCACAGTAAAAATAAATCTTATTGCATTTAAATGGCATTCCTTGTATTTTGAATTGTGCCTGCTGCTTGTTGACCTGTCACTGGGAACCACAGACAAATGCCTGACTTCATCTTTACTGCTCTCCTTTTGAGTCCCCAGATTTTATATGCACCTTCCTTGGCTCACAAAATACAAGAATTTATATCCTCTGTTAGCAGTTTCTGGAAGGCATTTGTCCCAGCTAAATATTTAGGGCTGTTTGGAAGAAAACTTTGTGTTATAATTTATAATCATCTAAATTAACCAGCAGCATTTAGCGTAACACTGCAAACACGCTAGTTTTCTGAACATACTGAATACATAAAAAAACAAAACACCCTTAATACAACTATTTTTTAAGTAGAAACTGGCATGCTGGCAAGTACATTATTCAAGCTCTGCATTATTTGCACCTATGGAAGTAAAATGCAACGACCTGGGGGCGGGGCGGGTGTGTTTTGGGTTTGTTAAGAAAAACATTTTAATCACAGATTATGCAGTGTGGTTGACTGCACTGGCACATTTTGCACCCTAATCATCATTTATCTAGTCAGTATGCACAGCTTATTACATCACAAACCCTAGTCTTCTAAGCGTTATTACCCATTAGCAGAGATGCCACCTTTAAGTTTCTGAAGTAACTACCGGTAACTTCGGCCAGTTAGTCAAATAAAATTCTGATTGCGCGTCAAATAAAATACAGTATCTAAACACATAACTATTTCCTTTGCTCCAGCTTTATCGCCGGCCGGTTCTCCATTGCCACCGCCCATCCCCGCGGGGGTATCCCCGCCGCCGCTCACCCGTGCCCGGGGCGCCCAGCAGGTGCCCGTGCCGCGCCCTGACGTGCTCCTCCAGCTCCCGCCCCGCCGCCTCCCCGCAGAACGGGCACTCGGGCGGCGCCTCGGGCGGGCGGCAGCCCGGCGGGCCCGGCTCCGGGTGGGCCATCTCGATGTGCCGGCGGAGCTCGTCGCAGCCGGTGG
>VXAC01004729.1:1249086-1273605 GCA_013399225.1 Rhipidura dahli | reverse complement strand
CGGGGTGTCCACT
The DNA here is from genome assembly GCA_013399225.1 of Rhipidura dahli. Lineage (NCBI taxonomy): Eukaryota > Metazoa > Chordata > Aves > Passeriformes > Rhipiduridae > Rhipidura > Rhipidura dahli. The sequence goes on along the minus strand of VXAC01004729.1, from coordinate 1,273,592 downwards.
TCCTCAGGCAAGAGGGCTCTGCCGTCCTCTCCCTTCCCTGCCCTGCTGCTGATGGAGGGAGCTTTCCACCCCTTTTGTTGGGGACTTGTGTGGAAAGCGTTGCTCCTCGCTGTGTGTAGCCAGCCTGGGTGGGAGGGTGGGTGACCGGCCTCTCGGGCTGACTGGTCTGTCAGTCCTGGCGGTCTCGGACTGGTCAGTCCTTGCGGGCTGGGCCGGTGTGAAGCCTGTGGGCAGCGTCTGGCCAGGGAGGGGGCCGAGGTACAGCGAGGCGCCGTGTTTAGGGAGACTTATGTAGACAAGGACGAAAAAAAAAAGTAGTGTGATAGGTCTTAGACTATGCACAACAAGTGGGCGCAGTGCACGATGTGGTGGGTGGAGGGCTTTGATGTTAAAACGGGTGTAGTTTTGTAGCACAGAAGTGCAGGCTTGCTTGGGTCTAGATGCAGAAAGTGTGAAACCAGGGACTGCCAGTCTTCTTGCCCTTATGGTGTCTCTAGCATAAGCCTTGAGGGAATGAAGCTATAAATTTCTAAGCTTTTCTTTTTAAAAACAAAAACCTTTTAGACCTTCCTTACAGCTGACCTTCTGTAACTCTTCACAGCGCTGGTGACTGTGTTACTTTGAATGTGCATTTCTCTTGTTCAGTCCATTTCTCGGGCTGACAGTTTCACTGGCACAACTAAATTAGCAAGGCATGAACGATTAATTAAGAAAGGGATGCTGTTCTAGGACTAGATAAGCCGGTAGCATTGTTGGGAAAATAAAGTTACATGACTGTTGCTATAAACTTGCCTTGGACAGTGGCACACTTAGCATTGTTATGCAGAGATGTCAGTAGTTTACTTAGGTTCTTGTAAAGCAAACACGTGGGTGAAACAGGCTGCTGAGTCCATGGGGAGTCATCTTGATGTCAGCCTAAGTCTGCAGTCTGTTTTCTTCTCATAGCTTGTGTTTATTGCTTAGTGGTCCTTGGTACTGCTGATTAAAAAAAAAACCAACAAACAAACAAAAACCCAGAATCTACAGCTCTGGAGCTGTAGTTTACATGTTTTCTCCTTGTAGAAGAATTCCAGACAAGTGCTACTTTGTGTAGAGTTTTGAATCATGTTTTTGACAGCTGTTTCTCAGATGAAAGCTTCAATTCTAGCTTTAAAAAAATGGCACCATGCTATTAACAACCTTTTCCACTCAGTTTGATGATTCTGGTGACAAAATGATGAACTATCACTTTTATCTTCCCACAACTGATATACCTGAAATGACAGTGAGATTCTAAACTTCTAAATCCATTAAAAGAACTGGTAATTGGAGCAGACAATAATTGTTTGTTTAAAATGAAAAAAAGTACGCCTGTCTGGGTGCTACTGACCCTTAAATTTTCCTGCACACAGTTTGGAAGGAGAAGCATAGCCCTTAGATTCTGTTATGTTTGTGAGACAGTGAAAGTAAAGAAACAATGCCATAAGGTGTTAAATGAAGCAGTAATTACTGCAGGTTTTTGTCTCTGATTTGTTCTTATTTGTAATACATTTAATGTCAACTTTATGAGAGGAGGAAGAAAATTTCTTTCTTTGCTTGCTGACAGAATCAAAATTTAGCAATGTAGTATCTTTGCTTTTTGTTTTTCAGTTTGCTTGTAAGGTGCATAGTTTCTTTTTACAGTGACTTTTGTCCTTTAATGATGTATCTGATCCATGAGATGAACTATAGTTTAATCTGCAGTTTTGAAATGCCTATCTAGGCACAGCTTTTCTGTGATTTCTGCATTAAAGATTTTGTTGATGAACTGGGTATTGCAAACAGATGCAGGAATATATAGCAGCTGCTGTAGATATTTTCATAATACAAGAGATGGCAGGTTTGGCCTTTTGGGGTAATTTTGTATTTTTTCACTAGACAACATGACAAGCCCGGGTAAAGATAACTTCAGAATGAAAAGCTACAAGAATAATGCGCTTAATCCCCAAGAAATGCGCAGGAGAAGAGAGGAGGAAGGAATCCAGCTTCGGAAACAGAAAAGAGAAGAGCAGGTAAGCATCTTGGTGAGCTATTCACTGCTCAGTGCTTGTGGACCTATATTCAGGGGCCTGAAAGGACTAGAGCAGACTTACCTTCTGGAGTAGAATTCAGGAGTGCCAGGTTGAATGTCTGTTTTCTTTGCAATTGTGGGAAGCACCAGGCACATCTCAATAGGATCATAAAAAATGAACAGAGCCTTTTAAGTTACTAGGGCACACAGAGGAGAGAGCCGTGACTTTTAACTTGAATTCATATTCTAGGTTTAAACATGTGAGACTAGACTGAAAGAACACTCACATTTCCTGTAAAAATTTGAAATCTTGCATTCTCTGCTAAAGCTGGGGTCAGAGTTTTGCTGTGTGAAGGGAGAGGATTATTTTCATCTTTGTACCATGCTTCAAATTGCCCAAGAGCTCTTCTACACTAACTTAATAAAGTAGCTATCAATCAGTGTTCCTGAACTATTATATAAACATTTGCAGTTGTTCTCATTGAATTTTTAGTGCTCAAAATACATGGAATATTGTATAATTTAATAGTTTGTCATAGTTCCTCTTCACAAAGTGTGTAGTAGTTTCTTGCTAGGAAGGTAAGAAATGTAGTTTGTTTTTGTGGTTGGTCTAAAGTGGATGAGTTTGTCTCCCACAACTTAGAGAGTGTCCCAGGCTCTGATCTACAGTCTACTCTGAGGTGGGAACACTTACCCTTCTCCTGAAAATGAGGTGCACGGAAAAAGAATTTCAATTATTTGGGCCAGAGGGGTAAGAGTCAGAAGTGGTATGGTACTGGCGCATTTACCTGTAAATGGGTAACTGCATTGCAGTTCCTGCTGAAAGTTGTGTTTACATATTTTGTAGCAAATGCCCCCTAGATAAATTATGAAAATAATGGGTGTTTCCTCTCCCGTGCTGACTGTTGTAACAATGAGACTACTGTTACGCTCTGCTTGATCTTAGTTTGTTGGACTGGTGTTTTTCAGCTCTTCCTGAACTGGGGAGAATGAGTTTATGCAGGGAAATGGGATTGCTTGTGCTCCAGAAGAAACTGTAACTGGTGGATAGACCAAACAAGTTTATACTTTTCAGCCAAGAGCTTCTGGGTCCTTGTTGAGTGCTTGAAAGAATGGCAGGTCTTCCGAAAGTGGAATGTTGTTTCTCCTTTTAAATGGGTATAAATGGAATTAAGCCTCATTTGCGTTCAGGATTCTGTAGGTTTTTTTGTGTCCAGAATTATGCCAAATCCATAAGTGCATCGAACAAAGGAGAGAATGCCTTGGTTTAGGTTCCTGTTGAAATAGAGCTGGATGTAAATATGGAGTAGTTCTGCAGTTTTGGACATGTACAACAGCAGAAACCTAGGTCTGTAGAGCTCTAGAGGGGCAAAACCATCAGGATTCAGTAGGTGGTTTCATTATTATGCTTACAGATGAAATCCTAGTCAATGGACAAAGTCAATAATTTCTTTCTAAAGGTACAAATGTAATATGCTTAGAATTGCTGGTTACACTAGTTGTAAGTGTAGTACTGGAATAAAGATAAAAATTTAGATTTGGTTTCTAGAAGGGAACGGGGCAATGTGAATGTTTTGCTTGTATGCCAGAAAATGAAGAGGCACTCATTGAACGTAGTTTATTAAATACTACAGTGCTGATATGTATTCTGAGCATAGGCAGCATGTGCAGACAGTTGTAAAATGATTTTTGGGCATAAAGAATATTTAATGTTACATAGTTTGAAAGTTCACCTTGAAGCTACACAATTTTTTTCTCTTCTATATAAAAATTATGTTTCTGGTTTAATCTTTCTTCAGCTGTGTATAAAATACAAGTGCTGCTTAATCGTCTTTTGTAGAACAGAGAGGTGCAGTGTGCTGAAACACAAACACTGCTTATATGTTGATGATTTTAGCCTATAAACCTAAGAAAGGGGAAAGTAGCTTGTAGAATACTATTCCTTGCTTAAAATGAATGCTAATTATTAGGGATAAAAGACTAAAAGCAAAAAGATCTGTAGCTTCTTTTTCTTGTGGAAGAAATTATGAATCTTTATAACTAGTAAGAATTTAGTTCTAAATGTCTATCTGAAGTGTTGCTTTGCAGTTTATCAAGATACAGGTATGATAGTGTTTTTCTCCTTTATGCTATCTAAACTTTTGTATAGAATTCACCTTGCATGGGTAAATAGGAAGGTGAGCAGTTAAAAGTTCTTTGGCTGGTATTGGTGAAAGCTTTTTTTCAAGTGTGTGTCATCAGTACCCATGCTTTGGTAAGTTCTGATGTCTCCCAATCATTTCCCCTTTGTTCAGCTGTTTAAGCGCCGAAATGTTTCTCTCCCGGGAAATGAAGAATCTATGGTGGAAAGCCCAATTCAGGATCCTGATGTCAGCTCTACTGTACCTATTCCAGAGGTAAATACTTTAGTGTTCAAATGCTATCTATTAGTGTGCATAGTACTACACATAAGAAATCCTCCTTGCATTTTTAGGAAGAAGTTATTACGGTAGATATGGTACAGATGATTTTTTCGGATGATCCTGATCAACAGCTCACAGCAACTCAAAAATTCAGAAAATTGCTATCTAAAGGTAGGTAAACATGGCCTGGTTTTTTTATTTGCTTCCTTCTGTGCAATTATGAATTATACTTAGAGTCAGTTAACTTTTAGTTATGTTTTATTTTAAAATAGAGCTTGCAGAAACTTGTAGTTCTGTTTATAAAGAAACTGTGCCAAATCTCTTCTGACCTAATGGCTAAATAAAGAAATCTTCATTATTTCAGTGTTAAGTCTTTCAGACAAAGTAAAAAAACAAGGATGTTTTGATTCAGGTGTCCAGGGCAGTAACTGCACGCTAACATACTTAAAGTAATTGTTGCAGTGATTCAGCTTCTCATTCCCACTCTGTACTCAAGGGGAAAAAATTACATGGCTGGCAAAGAAGAGTTGTAACTTGTTTTTGTTACAATCTGTAAAACACGCAGTCTTAAGTTGGTGCTGGTATGTGTATAGCATAATAGGTAAAGGTGTGCTTGGTCTTTTAAAATGGTATCCAGTCATAATTGCTCTTCCATCAACCTGAGCTGTTGGTTGAAGGAACAGTGTTTTGTGATGTGTTACTAACGTGCCAGTGGATAATAGTATGTGTTACTGTTACTATATGTACTGGGGTATTTACTAAATTGTAGCACATCATAGAGGTCTTGCAGTCTTCTCAAGTGAAATGTTTGTAACACCTTCTTAAAATGATTGAAATGATGGTAAGAACTACAAATCATATTCATGCTTTTTGTCATACTGAAAAAGTAATTTATTTGGTTTTTTACACAGATATGTTTGTTTTTGTTCCCTAGAGCCTAATCCACCTATAGATGAAGTCATTCAAAAACCAGGAGTAGTACAGAGATTTGTGAAATTTCTAGAGAGGAGTGAAAATTACACTCTCCAAGTGAGTTTGGCTGGTACTGATTGGGGGTTTGGAATGGGATTAGAAGCCTTCCAAAAGAGCTTTGGAAGACACATGTTGTTTTGTTTGGTGGGGGGTTTTAGTAACCAAATATTACTATTTTTCACCACTGAAGCCATATGTTTTCATTATTGCTGCTAAAAATGTGGCTTGACTTTGTGAATTTCATAGCAGTCTTTAGGGTTATGTATTCATCTGGACAAAAACTTGGGTGTTGAAAGCAGAAGGTGTTCCAAGAGGATTTACAGAGTGGTATATTAAGACCATCACCAATGATGTGTGAGCAGAATCTGTATCATTAGTGTTGAATATATTGTAGTACTTTTCAGCTGAAATCTTAGGAAAAAAATTGCAGGAAACTGAAAGGCTTGTTTGAAACCCTTTTAGAAAACCTTTCGAAAATATCTAATTAATGGTAGGAGTAACTAGTTCTGTCTGCTCCCCCATGGGAATAGCACTTAGGCCTTATGGACATTCGTACTAGAAGAATTAACTTAATATTGAGTAAACAAAAGGTATTTGTACTAGTTAATAGTGATTTGAAATCTTTCTTAGTCCTGTAAGCCAAAACCTAAAAGTAATGTAGCTGCTGAAGGTTCTTACTAATTAGATTTTGTCAATACCAGCTATTTTATTGTATAGGGTACTATAGTAGTAATTGCATTTCAATGGAAAGAAAAACAAGTTGGAAAATTAACCTCTGAAACTCTTATGTCAAACTTTGTCATGATTTTAAGTTTTACTGCTGAGTGGTTTAACATGGCTGTCTTTGTGTTCCTCAACAGTTTGAAGCAGCTTGGGCTTTGACAAACATAGCATCTGGAACTTTCTTACACACCAAAGTTGTAATTGAAACTGGAGCTGTTCCCATTTTTATTAAGTTGCTCAGTTCAGAACATGAAGATGTACAGGAGCAGGTAACTATCTTCTTGAGGGGTTTTATAACTACTTAAAATTCAGTTATGAATGTCTTTTTTGGGGTGTGTTGGGTTAGAGAGGCTTTGAGCCCCATTTGCCTACTACCTAGTTGATCTGCCTTCAGGAAGATAAAAATTTACTATCACTGTGTTTTTTCCCTCATGGATTTCTTTTTCTATTCTATAATATTTGCTGTAAAAAGTATAGATTATCTGTCAAAGTTGATTTGCAAGCATGTATGAATTCACTTGGATGATTTTTTTTTTAAGGCAGTGTGGGCTCTTGGGAACATTGCTGGTGATAATGCAGAATGCAGAGACTTTGTTTTGAATTGTGGAATATTGCCACCTCTCTTGGAGTAAGTATTGTAAACTAATCCTATATTGTACATGTGTAGATAAATGAAAACTTCAACTTAGAATTTACTTGAGAAGAATATAAGTTTTTCTAAATTGAGAATCATAATGATATAATAAGAAGCAATTTAATATTTTGGATTACATGAGCTTCATGCATATCTTTTAATTAATTAGTCCATCATGGAAGCTTTTCAATGTTTGCAAAAGGAGAGTAGTGTTACTTCATAGGTATGAAATTTCTGTATTGTGCAAATTCTGTGTTGCCAGATTTCTGAATGTATAGGGTTGAAGAAATGGTTTAATTCCCACTTGTATTTGTATGATTCCATGTGCCTGGGCAATAGGCTCTTTTCTCCACCTTTGTCCAGTAGCTCCAAGCTCGAGTCTTCTGTTTATCCATTTGCTTGTTGACATGAGCTGCCAGGCTAGCTTGTTACATGAGCTGTATTCCACTAGAAGATTTCACTAGCAATATCATGCCAGCATTTACTGTGCGCTTACCATTGTATCTTTACCACAGGGAAAAATTTGCACAACACAAATGTTGTTCATTTTATCACCTCTTGAAGTTATAAAATTCCTTTAACCATTTGTAAAATAGCTTGGAATAGCAGATTACCTTCACTGAGGGTTTAAAGAACTAACATTTTAGACACTTTGGTATGTATCTGAAAATGAACCTGATTTTTCAGGTGTTGAATCTTTTGTATTCTGTTTTGCAAAAGCAGAAGTAATGCATTAATTTCTTTGCGAGACCTTCAAAGTTTTAACTTTTTTATGGAACTATTTTCATTATTAATTGCATTCTCTGAATGAAAACATCAAAGTTCATTCAAAGGAAGGTTGCATCTCCTAGCCCCTTCTAAAGATCCTCAGAAAAATTTAGTTGAATGATTTTTCATATAAGCAATTTTTTACTTTTATGCGTGTACATGATTTCGGAATGACATATCCATGCCAAATAATCTGCTCAGATTCAGTTGATTTTAAGAAAATAGTCGCAGCATATAAACTATGAAGAGAAATAAATTTAAACTAGTGACCAATAATAGAATTTCTCCTCCTTATTTGATGTTCTGTTGGTAACAATAGACATAAAGTTACCTAAATTTTAATAAGAAATTACCTTTTTTTGTTACTGTTGTCTCTCGCAGATTGTTAACAAATTCAAATCGTCTTACAACAACTAGAAATGCAGTCTGGGCTCTCTCAAATCTTTGCAGAGGAAAGAACCCACCTCCAGACTTCAGTAAGGTATAATAAAGTAGTAATTTTGAGAAATCAGGAAGCTAAAGAATACTTATGTTTGTAATATTTTGTAACAAACAGATTCTTTGAATCTGGATATAGACATAGATTTTATGTTTTTAATGTCATCATACAGTCTTGCCCATCTGTTGTATCTGTGAAAAATCATCTGCTTTGGCACCTATCAGCAGTAAAATCACGTCACTTAAAAACTTGAGACTATAGTGTGATGCAAGTAGTCATACACTGGTGTGAAGTGATGGACTGATTATACATTCAGTACTAAACTAAGTGGGGCTGTATTTTCTCCAGAACTGTTGTAGAGAATGTGAGTTACAGTTGAAGCTTCCTCAATTTTTTTTGTTCTATGACTGTGAGTGCATGCTGCATGAATAAAATTTTGAGTTTCCTGCTCTGTCAGATGCAGTTAGATCAGACTATGATGGTAGAGAGAGCCTATATGCTCTCCCCTTTTTTTTTTCTTCTCTCTGGTATGCAGCTATAAAGACTGTAGAAATCAATAGGAGTTTCAGCTTCTTATTTTCAGTATGAAATTAATTTCTGGTGAGGTTAATGACTTTAGGAGAGTGGAACAGTGGATATTCTGGTAGAAGAGACTAAAGTTAAACAATCAGTAAAGTTAGTCTGAAGAGAGTTTACTGCATGAGTTAGTAATTTACCGTTATTGCTTCTTATTAATTATTGAAGAAATATTAACAAAAAGGGGGGATTTTTGATGTCAGTTAATTGATCACCTCACAGTGACTCTGCCTAAGCTGTATCCTTTAGTAGTGTTTTGTTCTAGTTGTGAAAAAACAAGATTTATTGCTGCTTGAATACAAAACCTCACAGGAAAAGGATGCCCTATAGGCAGCTGCTAATAAGAATAGGTCCTCTGCTTTTGCCCTTTGCGTCAGCAGCAGTTGGACACCTAACAGAGGCTGAATTTGCATAACCCATGTAAGGTAAAGGATTAAGTTCTACAAAGAATATGAAATTCCCAGGCTATACAGTAGAAACCTGTCAGGTTCCAAACTGTGTTAAGATGGTCTAGGTCATTTGGCTCTGTGTGGAAGTTACTGAGATTAAGACCAGAGGGTACAGCAGCAGTGAGAACTGAAATGAGACTTTGCTTGTTTCACTGGTTCAGTGAATGTTGGGTGCTCTGTGAGTTACTCTAAGTTGGTTATTACAAATAACTACCAGTACTCCTACAAAGCCAGCAATAAAAAAAACCCTTATGTTGGGTGCTCTGTGAGTTACTCTAAGTTGGTTATTACAAATAACTACCAGTACTCCTACAAAGCCAGCAATAAAAAAAACCCTTATGTTGGGTGCTCTGTGAGTTACTCTAAGTTGGTTATTACAAATAACTACCAGTACTCCTACAAAGCCAGCAATAAAAAAAACCCTTCAGTACTTAGAGATTCTGCTCCCTGAATGATTAAAAAAAGCGTCAGTAATTCCTGATCATCTGGTTACCTGTAAAAGCAGATGTTTTTTGTTCAATCTGAACAATTACATACTTAATACAGTATCTCTCTATAAGTATGCTGTGAATCAGAATTGATCCAATTTGCTGGTTTGAATTGGATATCTGGTTTAATCAAAAAGTGTTCCACCTGGGTCCTCACTCATTAATAACCTCGTGTACTTGAGCAGTAAATAGTTTTGCACATTGAAGCCTTTGCAGAGTGTTCTCTGAAACTTGGAAATTACAGAACACCTAATTTTATGCAATATTTTTCTTTAACCTAGGTTGCTCCTTGCTTAAATGTTTTATCAAGACTGTTGTTTAGCAGTGACCCGGATGTATTAGCAGATGCTTGCTGGGCCCTCTCTTACCTTTCAGATGGTCCCAATGATAAAATTCAAGCTGTTATTGATTCTGGAGTGTGTCGAAGATTGGTAGAGCTGCTTATGTAAGTCTTCTTTTCACCAAATAAGTGTGTTGTCGTGCTGTTAATGTTAAAATTGATCTGTGTTTTCTCACATTAAGTGTTAACCTATTTTTGTGAAAACTGATGAACATGAATTCAGTATGAAATCTTTTTAGCTTCTTGCTAGGTTGTTCAGCTCCTGGAATTATTCCTGACATCGGCAGTTAAAAAAGTTTTCTCCAAAGTATTCCTTTATATTCTTTAAAACTTAATGTAGGATTTCATATACATGAAGGAATAGAAAAGCGAAGACTGAAGACCAATCTTAATTTATCTTTTTTTATTTCACTGTTGTACTTTCCTTTCTAGAATATATAATTGCTATGCAGGCAATTCTTTGACTCAGCAAACTCCAGAGGCAGGCTAGAGCCACTTTTGAACTGTTGCAATATATTTGGGTTATGGTTCATTATTTTCCTGGAAAGGGAGACTAAATCCCTGTGTTCACATGGGACTGCAGAGTAGGTCAGGGATAGTACTGTTCCAGTTCCCAGCATGGACAGCTCAGCACACTTCCCTAAGAAAAGCTCATTTTTATAGCTGTCAGGAGAGGGTAAGATTGCTTTCTTTTCCTTAGAAGCTCTAGGACAACAGAGTAATTTCCTTCCCCCACACATCAGGGAGCTGAATATGGACTTCATGTGCTGGCTTCTAGGATTACAGGCTCACAAAAGGGGGAATTTTGCTTACAAAACTACTAAGCTTTGGTATACATCTTGTAACACCCCCTCTGTTTTGTGTCTATTGAATGACACACGTTCCAGTATCATATTTAATAATGCTTGAGCTGGGTGAAATGGATCTGCTGGACAGATTGCTCTGAGTTGTGTTGTTCCATAGAGGTGCTTGGTCTTTGAATCAGCAATTCAGTTGTGGGGTTGCAGTAGTGCAATTTGGCTAAACAGGGGGAGAGTGCAGTAAGTAATACAGTGATTTTAATAACTAAATATTTAGCACTGGAAGTAAACCATTGTTTGCTGAAAATGCAAAATTAATCTTTTAACACTTGGTAATATCAAGCAATATAATATTTGTCTCCAGGCATAATGATTACAAGGTGGTATCCCCTGCATTAAGAGCCGTTGGAAATATTGTTACTGGGGATGATATCCAAACACAGGTAAGACTAGTTAATTTAAGAAAAATTATTTGGCAAGACAGAATTTTGTAAAAACTTTGACAAAATACATGTCCAGTACAGGTATCTGCATACGTTGCTGAGAGAGGCTTTTTAGAAATTTGTGTTGTTGATTTGATAGTTTAGGCTCCTATTTTAAGCATTTAGTTAATGCAAGAATGAACTTTTTTTTTTTTACAGCATTGTATGCAGTGGATTGCTTTGTTTCTGTATGGTATTTTGACTGTTGCTTATCTTTTTTGTTTGGGTTTTTTTTTTCCTTTCCTTACAGGGGGTTCAATTATTTATTATGGTTCCCCTTTTTTCAGTCTTAAAGGCAGTCAAGGTTCTCACTTCTAAGCTAAACTTATACTTGATTTGTCTGTGAATTTGTGATAGTCTTACTGATGTAATTTATTCTGAAGATCTATTTAATTCATTTTAGGCAGTGGAATTTATTTTGAAGCAATGCAGGAAACTGCAGGACAGGTCCTACTTTAAAGAGAATTCTGTCTAAAAAGCTGACAGCAGTAGTGTAAATAGAACATAAGGCAAAATGTTAATTGCTAATTTGTGAGCTCTAGAGAGGATTTTGCTAAGGAATTAAATGGAAAACCTTTTAAAAAATAACAAATAACTATACTAATTAGATATACACTTGTTATTTATTTTGACTTACTCATATTATAGCCTTAAGCAGCCTTACTTTTGCTGTTTTCAGTCTTTTGGTCTAAACTTGATTGAAGGCAGATTCTTTCAAATTGCTGGATTGTCTGGTCACACACTACAGCATTGGAAAGTTTAATTTTGCAGGATATGACATTTTGTATGATATAAATGTGTTACAAAATCTTTTGAAGTCTTCTGTAAAATGCTTTTATAATTTTATATATATATGTATATTGCACAAGGTTATATATGTGAATATATATATATATAGTACAACCCAGTTTTCAATTTTTAAATTATTTTAGGTGATTCTAAACTGCTCTGCATTACCATGTCTCTTGCACTTGCTTAGTAGTCCCAAGGAATCTATCAGAAAAGAAGCATGCTGGACTGTTTCTAATATAACTGCAGGAAACAGAGCTCAGATTCAGGTAAAGCCTGGGAGTTTGTTACTTGGTTGGTTTTGTTTTTGTTTTGCTACTTCACTTGATTTTACTTCACAAGGTGATATAAATAGATACTGCACTGACTCGTTATTACTTGTTTTAGTCCTGACTGTCTGTAATTTTACCTAACCTAAATGTTTTCTTCTGAACTTTGAGATATTATTTTGAATAGAAATAGCTGTCACAATTTATACTACAAATTTGTCCAGTGAAAAGTGAACCAGTTTGGAAATGCTGAACATTTCACTTGGATAAAAAACCGGCGTGATGTCATCAACCCTGAGTTGTATTCTTCTGGAAATCACTGCATCCTGACTATTGTGCCAGGTGTCTGGAGCTACCTGAAAAAAGGTTCTGATCAATAAAAATTAGAATTCTGAATCAGAATACATATTCCAAAATTATTTTTCCCCCTTCTGCTTCAATCAGAGATGAAAATGTTACTTCCTGATATTTAAAACATGATAAAGTCTCTAATTGTAGACAGAGTCTCTTGATGGAGACCACAGACTTCAACAAAATGTCTCGATCTTCAGTTCAAAAATTCATGGTGTATGACTTTTAAATGGGCCAATCCAGTAAGCTGTGCTCTGCCCACCAGAAGCAGAAAAACCCCCAGGTATTCTGGTGGCAACTGCAGGGCAATGTTGGAATAGTTCTCAGTTTCAGTATAGCATTTCTGGTTTGTATGGCACCACCTAAACAAAATATTCTTTGCTTTGATATCAGCAGGCATCACTAATTCTTGTAGTTAAGGCTACTAGTGTTCTGAAATCTTTATTAATTGTTGTAAAATGTTACAATTTCATCTCTTAGGCTGTTATAGATGCAAATATTTTTCCAATATTGATTGAAATTCTTCAAAAAGCTGAATTTCGCACCAGAAAAGAGGCAGCGTGGGCCATAACTAATGCAACATCAGGAGGAACCCCTGAACAGATTAGGTAAGCTTGTGTATGTTACTATTTTCTCTGCCTAAGGGTCTTACACAGGGCATTTGGATTTCTGCATTTGAATCTTGACAGTCATAGCAACAAAATCCTAAATACAGCCTCAATTCCTTGAAACTCTGTGCGGAGACTAAATGTAGAAATACAGAAAAATCAAAGAAGTACATGCAACAAACTGAATAAATGAATCAATAGTGCTTTGTTTCAGTGGTGTTGCATCTAAAGCTGTCACAAGCTTATCTTCCAGAGCTGATACTACATTGTCAAATACAATTGGAACAGTTGATAAACAGTTTCAGTGTTTGAAAATGGAAAACTTTGGGGGGTTTGTTTAGAAAACCTGTACTGTGGGATTGTACATTTGTGGACAGACTTCAGGGATTTTAGTGGTTTCTTCATGTATTTTAAACTCACTATAAGTATTATTTTAAAGCAGATATCCAAACTCCTTGCTCAGAACTGAGTTTGATTAAACTTTTACTGTCAGTAGCTATTTATATGCTGCAAAGGTAGGACTTCCTGAATTGCTTGAATAAAATACTGTCTGGTTTCTCTGAATACCGTCAGAATAATGATCACTTTGAATCAGTAGCTGATAATTTGATTCATAAATTACTATATTATTTGGAAGCCAGAACTGAAAGTGGTGATAACTTTTCCAGCATATTTTGGAGATCTGTTGCAAGAAGTACATTCTTATTTATTTATAATGTAACTAATCCTGGTTTTCTTACAACCACTAAGTGTTATCAGAGGGATAACACAAAGGAAAGTGTCTTGGTTTTTTTTTAATTTTAGTTTTATTTTAATTGCTTATATAAATAAATTTTAATTCAGGATCTTCAAATAGTAGATGTGCATATAATACCATAACAATGGCTTCTCATCCAAAATACAGGTATGTTATTGGTATCATGAAGTTTCAGTCATAATGTCCTCAAGGTACTACTGCCTAACTGCAGGGATAGTTTTAAACCACTGAATTAAACGATATCTAGGCAAACTTTGCTGTCTTCATTTTACTTACATATTAGAAGCAAGGACACAGGTTATGACTTGCAAAAGTTCATATACAATTTTTTTCAAAATTGGGAAAAGGAATGGGATACTCAGAATCCCAGTATTTTGTCTTTGTATTTACAGTTACAAGCTGCTCTTTATAGTAGGTGATGATAATTTCGCAATGGACTGCTAGTGTGGACTGTGTTAGCATAGAGCAGTGCCCAGTGTTCTTACAGGTATCTAATGTGCTTCTTGATATTTTTACCACTACAAAATTTCAACTGCCTGAGAAAAGAACTTCCTGCTAAAATTTTTTTGTCTTACATTCTGTCAAACCCACCTGAGGATTGTAGGTGAAAAGAAGTTAAAAAGACCACAGCTTTCACACTTCAATTAGGAATATACATATTAATTTTTTTTATTAGGATAAGTTTTAATATTTATTTCAGTTTGGGCTAAGTTTCTTTGTGTATTGTTGCCTGTTTTAGAAATTTTGTTGTTTCAGCCACTTTTTTAGCAAAAATAAGTATCAATAGCTGTAGACCAGTATGTCACATTATCAGTTATTATGACTGGATTATCAGTTCCTCTGTTTGTTTTATATTATAAAGGTATTTGGTAGCACTAGGTTGTACCAAGCCTCTTTGTGATCTCCTGACTGTGATGGATTCAAAAATAGTCCAGGTGGCTTTAAATGGACTTGAAAATATTCTACGTCTTGGAGAACAAGAGTCAAAGCAAAATGGAATCGGCATTAATCCTTATTGTGCCCTCATAGAGGAAGCGTATGGTAAGGAAACACTTCTTGTAAAACTACCTGAACTTCCTTATTCTAGGCTGTAAAAACAAAACCATTGTGAGTCATTTTGAAGTTTGCAGGTAAGTTTTAATTCAAGAATTACTCCAAGCATAAGTAGACATAAAGTATCACAAGTAATGTAACATGTAGGGAAAAGTGGTTAAATATAGAAAATGTATGGGTGTTGTCTGTGGTCAGTTTATGAAATGTGCCTCTAGAGAAACATTCTCTGAAGGTTTTAACACAGGTGTCCCAGTCTACTGGAGCCGTGCTTTGCATAAGTTTATCAGCCATTCCTAAGTAAATTTTTAATACTTTAATACATAGTCCTGTCTGGTACAGTTTCATTACCAGCAGGGATGTAAGATCAGGGGTTTTTAAATTGATCCCAAAGTTGGATCACTTTTTAGTATAGTAAATGTCAGTAACAGCAAAATCAACTTCAGATCATAAAACGAAATAAGTTCTTACTTTTGCAAGTATTTTGTTTAGTTTTTTATAAAAGTTCTTGAATTAAACCACTATGTAAAAGCATATTATAAAAACTGGTTTGTGGAATATCATGACTGGATGCTTTTGATTTAACAAAATTAGTGTTACAATTGGCTTATAATGAAACTGGCAGTCTTTATGGAGAGTTATCTTTCTTGTAGCTCTGACAAACAAAATTGGCAGACATTTGTATTTCAGAAACTGCTAGTAACAGTTCTAATTGACCATATTATAGCTGATTAGATGGTACTAACTTTCTGTAAAGCATTCTTTACATCTGAATTCCTTGTTACAGAGCTCGGGTTTTTTTAATCAAATGTGTGGTTGAAGAAATGAGCAATTAAATGCATAAGAGGAAGAAGTACTGAAGACTTTAATGGAATTTATTGTGTTGCAGATTTTCAGACCATTCATAATTTTAAGTATTGACTCTCTAGGTTCTCTTTTTTCCTTTAGCACTTAAACATAGGCTGCTGAAGCTGTAGAGTATAAGTTCAAGTTAGGAAAACAGCTGATTATACCTCCCTTATTGCTTTGGTCTCTGCAGTCACCAGAAAGGTTCATTTGAGCTCTTTCTAATCCAACTTAAGTGAAAACTGCATTACCTTAAAAAGCTAAACAGGATTTTTGTGTCAACCTAACTGATTTCCTAGTACTTAATTCAGCCAACAGAGCAGAGGTTATGGCTTCTACTTGCAAAATGATAAGCTTTCCAAAAGGTAGTGTCTTTAAGTCTTAAAATTAAATTTGAAAAAAGATACCAGACTGTGCCCAGTAACGTCTCCATGAGAGAAGACAGAATTTAGAGTTGGAGAAGACTGAAGAGTAGAAGAACAGAAATTGGGATATTAATTTAATTGAAATGTTTCTAGCATATTTTTAAAATGAGTTTGGAAAGCAGAAAATGAAAACTAGAAATAAATATGTTAGGAAAATTAAGAACCAGTGATAGCAAATTGATTGAGGTGACTTGGGACTGCATCTTTTTGTCTTAAGAAGTACCACTATACTATAAGCTGTTTCCATTTGAATTCATCATTCATTTAAGCAACTAGATTTTTGAAAATTTTCTATTTTGAATTTAGGACTTGATAAAATTGAATTTCTTCAGAGGCATGAAAACCAAGAGATTTACCAAAAGGCTTTTGAACTCATAGAACATTATTTTGGTGTCGAAGAAGAGGACTCTAGTATTGCACCTCAGGTGGATGAAAGTCAGCAGCAGTTTGTGTTTCAACAGCAGGAGGCTCCAATGGAGGGGTTCCAGCTCTGAACTACTGAAGTGAATATAAGCATAAAATTTAAACACACGTACGGTTTGGGTTTTTTTTTTTCTCAGAGGTCTTTTCTTTATGGCCAAAGTTAGAGGAAAAGCTGAATATGTTTTGCAGAAATAGATGAAGAAGCAGCTCATGCACTTTTATATATTGTGTTAGAGACAACTGTTCTCTGTTTTGTATTTGTCATTATCTCTTATGTACAGAAAACAACTGTGAGTAATCATGTCTAAAAGCATTAAATGTGATTTAACAAGAGTTTAGCTAAGACTTGGTAGGATTTTAGGTAGTAGTTCTGAATTTTTCATGTAGTCTCAAACTTCATATCAGCAATACAGTTACTGACAGTTGAATTTTTGGCAGTAGGCTTGACTTGCCCAGTCTCTATCAAATCTACCTCTTGTATTGAAGCAGAAGCATTGCTTCAGAACTAAGGCATGAAATAAAGATGAGCTTGTAAGAAGCTGAATTGGAATGTGAAAAATATTTATTTAAATTGTGAAACTTTTATGCATTACTTACTTTACAATACACTGTTGGAATTTATTTATAAAATGTATTTAAAG
Organism: Rhipidura dahli; assembly: GCA_013399225.1. Taxonomy (NCBI): domain Eukaryota; kingdom Metazoa; phylum Chordata; class Aves; order Passeriformes; family Rhipiduridae; genus Rhipidura; species Rhipidura dahli. Next base: position 1,256,331 of record VXAC01004729.1, on the reverse strand, counting down.
ACATAATAGATATACATATATAATGCTAATTACCTAATATAATATTGAATATATGAAAAAGTTTTTTCTTAATTATGTGGGAAGATGACTATTTCAGAGATTTTCAAATTGGAATCAGCAGAGACCTTGCTGATCATTTGATGTTGGCTCTGTAATGAAAGCTGCTAAATGGCATTACAAGTCAGCCACAACTGCAGTACTTTGCAGTGGAAGCAGCCACTGCAGTTACCACAAGAAAGCTGCAATTAGGAGTGACAGAAGGGTGACGTGCACAAATCACCAAGCTGATGTTTTACAGCTGTCTTCTGTTAGGATGTGGTAACACCACTTTAGTTTGAGAAACATTGCAATGTTTGCCTTTTAGTACAATAGCTTCTTAAAAGTTTAGACAGTAGGTGTTGTTTTTGACCAAGTATGCTACTGCCACTTGAATTGTTTCTTAGGTTAATGAATTCGGTTTGCTTTTGGTAAGACAATAGAAATACTGCAATGAAGAATAAATAGTGAATCACTCCAGTTGAAGGAAAAGTTTGTTGTACTGTAAATAGCATTAAGTATGTGGACACCAAAACTAACTAGAAGTTATTGTCATCTAAATATTTAGGCTCTACAATATAAAGTGTTTGCTGTTAAACACTAAAAGAAATAGAATTCTAATATTTACATTAACAGTTTTGAGTACAGAAAAATGTATGCTCTGCTTTGACTTGCATATAAGTAGTGTTTCTGGTGTATTAGTAGTATATCTCATTTGGAGAAATTAATACTTTGGGTTAACTCTGAAGTATTGCTATTTTTTATTACCTGTAATTAATGTATTAACATCAAATTCCTGGGTTAAGTGAAATCTGTGACATATGAGAGCATTTCATGCTTCATAAAAAGCTGCAATTTAAACTTCGAATCACTTACCCATGGCACTGTGCTTGTCACTAAACAATATTTTAATGCACTGAAAAATACAGGTTAAAGGTGGTATCATTTACAGTACCATTTTATATTTAGAATTTTTTTTACAGTTAAGATTCTAAGATGTTTCACTTTGATGTTACAGCAATATATTCTATATTGTAATTGAATGTGGGACTTGAAGTGGATTTTCTAAAATTAATGGTCAGTTTTGACTAAGATGTAACTGGGAGAGAAGCCACCTCCCTTTGAAGTCTTTTTAGTGGAAGATAGAAGTGTATATAGGAGTGCTGTTACTTATGAACTCTGAACAATGAGATATTTTAGCAAATGACACTTTAAACCTAGATTTGTACAGCATACAACAGTTTTGAATAGTGTGATAATATTGAGTACAGCTGCCAAATTTTCATATTTTAGGTGATTGTACTTATGCCCTTTTTTCGTACACCAACCTTCATTCTTTCCCATGGTCTCCCCACTTCCCATCTATCAAAGAACAGGGTAACAATCATGGAAATCTACCAAGATTACTAGCAAATGCTGAATTTCAGTGTTCTAGTGTAAGAAAATTATTCAGGTAACAGGGTATTCCTTTGTTTCTAACAACCTTGTTTTGATAACAACCAGCTGTGCCTGCTTTTTATTTGGAGAACCCTGTAAAACTACATTTATAAGCCTCTCTTCTTTAAACCAAATCAGAACAATGAAAATCTTAATTAAAAGACTTGAAAATGAAGAAAAGAGGGGACATTAAAGTATTATATTTGTTTTGAAAGAATGTCTTCAGTTGTGTGGATATGTTATTCTATCTGTGTGGACAGTTAGTGACTGCACTTTACGCATTTAGACAAACTATATTTCATGCCTCTGATACATTTGAATGGAACAGTTTGAAAGGGAACTAAAATTGGTGGACTTGGGATAATGAAAATCCTTGCTTAAACTCAACATTTGGTTTACCCTGAATTTGTTAAAAATTGTAAAATTTTTAAAGGATGTACATACAGGAGGGCCTCTCCTATTTTATCGCTGGCTTTATATCATGCTTTGTTAAAAGCACATAAATTAACAAAATAAAACAAGAGATTATAATTTAAGGTCAGCTCCATTGTACTCATTTACCGGTAGGGGCATGATTATGATGATATTACCTAAACAGGTGAAACCAGTATGGAGAGAAAAACAAAATAAAACTATGATATTAAATGCTCTTTAAGTTTGGCATTTTATATGCAATCTAAAATGTCCCATCAATTACAAAGTCTGTTTAAAAATACAGGGGTTTGGGTTTGATTAAAAGGGTACCATTTGTTCTGCTTAAATGTGAATACTAACTAGCTAATCTATGCAACTATGCAGAGCATAAGTTTTTTTTATTAGTTCCCTACTCTTGTTACACTGAATCATATCTAAGTTTTTCATCATTGCACTTTCGTCTGAGGACTGGTTCATACAGCTTTTTAATTTTCTAGTATTTGCTTTACACACTGTTGCTAGCAGCAATCAGAAAATAGTAATAATGTTGGCACAGAAATGTTAGCTGTAGAACAAGTTTGCAACTGGAAACTATTTATTGTTGGGCCTGTCTTTAAAGAAATAGTAAAGATGCACTATTGTCTTATCTCCATGGTTAATTCTCAGTTGGTTTAATTTTATTAAATTGTACAACTGAGAATTTTTGTAACAGGTCTGCAAATTGATATGTGGACTTAATTGTGACCTCAAGATTTCACTGAAATCTGGAATGAGAAATTTCAGTTACTTATGGCACAATGTCTTTATATAATGCATGGAAATTAAATTACCTATATTAACTTTAGACGGTAATAGTGCATCTTTAAATCCAGGCCAAAGGCCCTTTACTGTTACAGAACACATATAAGTAGTATGCAATATTATGGAATGTTAAATCTCCAAATACCATACGGAAACCAATAAAACTTATTTTACAGATGTTTATTGTATTTATTTAGTGATTCAATAAGTGTTGCTTCTTAAAACTAAAAAAAAAAATTAAGTGCCATTTTGGATACAGCATTGATGCCAATGGATTCAAACTGCCAGATTTGTGCACTGAAAAACTATGCACTGTCACCAGATAGAAAATTTCTTGGATTTAAGTGTTTTATGATTATCTAACCAACAATAGCTGATATTCTTATGAAACTACCTCATCTCCTTTAAAACAAATCACTGCTGTTAATCATATGCAAAACAGTCTAAATAGTTTTAATTACATGGAACACATACCCTGAGTATCTCCCTAATGAAAGAGACCCTCCCTTTTTTTGGTGATGCTGTAGCTGCCTGCATTGGCTCGGGGTGTTCATCCTTCAGTTGTCCATTTAGGGGGAAACTCACTAATTGCTCTCAGCAGCAGGTAATGTGGCTCTTCCAAGGACATTCTGCATTTCAGAGGAAGTTACTTTGTCTTCGCCTCTGCGGCCAGCGCAGCCTCCTTCCGCCACTTGGCCTTCTTTGCCAAGTTCAAGCTTGTTAAGGACTCGTGACGTGCAGCAGCCTGAGGAAGTAACAGCATGGGAGTAAAGATGAGCCCAGGGAAAGCTGCCCAACCTCAGGAATGGGCAACAACTATCTGTTAGGGGGGTGGCAGAGACTCGTGGTTTAGGTTGGTGTGCTTTTCACAGAATCCCATCATTTTAAAGTATGCTACTTTAAAAAGGTTGTACTCACCTTTTTAGCTGAAGCAATCACTGCAAAACAAGCAACAATTGAGAGACCAATCATGATGTAACAGGCTTTCACTCGAGCTTTGTTTCTTGCCTTGTCTAGCATCTCTGGCCTGCAATTAAAGTAGGTGAATTGAGTCACTACAAAACAGCAAACTACTTCTTCAAACACCGCAGACATAACATCACAAGTTAAATATAGAATTAGCTTCTGAAACAAGCATCTTCAGCTTGCTGCGGTTAGTCATGTATCAGCCTTTTTTTTTATCCTAATCCATTTCCCATGGAAAAGCAGCATTTAATAGATTTAGACTGTTTGGGGTTTTTTTTAAGCTGGAAAAAGAAAAATTGCTCAGGTAATAAATGTTTGCATTTCAATGCTTGAGATAAATACGCTGGAAATCCTATCTTAAACTTCAAACATAGTGAAAATTAAGGGGGGTTGTCTGTTTAAAACAGATGGAACTGTATATGCGGTGTCAGATGGATGAAGTAAAAGCAAGTTCCCTTTATTTAAAGTTACCTTTAGAAATCAGTTACTGCTATACCTAACCCATACAGGTGGTGTTCTGTAGGTTAAGGTCTTTACATCCTTGGGTTGTTAAGTTAAGCAGAGTTTGTACTGCTACAAGATAGAGGTTTTAGTTCTTTATTTAAGCAGCAGCCCGACAGATAGTGGGCAGCTGATGTCAGCCACCTCACTGTTTCAGGAACTCACACATAAACAAGAACACTACAGGATGGTCATCAAAGGCGAAAGTAGTGAAAACTGCCCTCTGTTTGGCAGTAGTTGGTGCAAAGGAGGCATTTTACAGCCCGGCAATCTGCCTTGGTACAGCTCGCATTTCCACCCTCCTCTCTTCTGAGCCGGTGGTGTGGCCCTGAGAACCAGCAGTACAGGAAATCATGCTAATTGTCCCAAAACATTCAGCTAAGTCTTATCCAAGTCAGACATTGTACTTGGGCGTACAGTTTTTAAAATGTTCATAATAATACTGGCTGTGCACCATTTTCCTTTCATAATTCATCATGGGAATGCTTTATATATAAAGATATATATTTGTGAGATAGAAGTACATGTTTTATATGTATGTATAAACCCACAACTATATGTGTAAAAACAATAGTTGCATAAAGAATTGATGTTGTGTTCTAAGATGGTGTAATGCTCTCTTTACTCCAAAGCACTTCTAGCTTTACTTTAAAGTGGGATGGGGCAGAGCTGGGGATTTTACAGTGCCCATGAAAGCCTGCAGCAAGGCTGAGGGCTGCCGTGCTTCTCTGTACGGTGCAGTGTGCTGGAAGAGGCAGTGCTGTCCCATCCCTTCCTTGCCAGCACACATGGGAGCATTTTGTGCATGCTGTGTTTCTTGAGCTGCCTAATAATGCCTGCAGTTCTAAGGAACTGCTTCTGCTTTGTACAGTGATAAAAATCATCTTCAAAACAAACTGCACATCAGACTGGCACGTAGCATCATTAATCCAATAATCCATTTGTGGCAGCAAAAGTAAAACCATTAATGTTATTAGTCTGATGTATTAGCCTAATTATATTTCACAGCACACTAATTGAAACTCCTCTGAGGCAGATTTTTACTTTCTCCCTGCTTTCTGCATCTGCTTTAAGGAAAGCAGACCTTTATTAGGGTCTAATAGGGTCTAATAGACCCTAAATTAGGGCTTTTGCGATTCAATCCTTAATCAAGCCTCCAGGTAAACCTCTGCTGAAGTCAGCAACAGCTGGGTTTCTTTAAAAAAAACAAACCATAACAACCTTGAATAAAGACTGTAGATTTCATAGTACAAACTATCCTCAGCATTTAGATTGTGTTCAAAGGTAACAACACCTTGCAACTCTTTTTTTTAACAAGAGTTAAAACAGTGCCACCATTCAGCTTCAATATCTCACAATTAACTACTTCTAGCATACTAATATTTATGGTCTTACAGTTCTAAAAACACTTAGCTCATCCCAAAAGCACAAAGTGGTGACTGACACTCACCTGCCAGGCCAGAAAGGAGTGATTTTTGCACATATGTGTGAATGACTGGCAAACACAATGTGTCTTTATAAATGCCTCCCAATGACTTGAATAGCATTTACAGCTTCTGAGATGTTTGAACCTTCCTCTAGAGAAAGATGGTGGAACTAACACAGCATAATAGAGGTTAGACTGTCCAGAAAGCCATTGTCCAGGTCAGCAAACTCCAGTGAAACAGTCAGGAACCAACAAGAACAGGCAGAGGATGTACCTGTTGCTTTACACAGCTCTGCACACTGCTTATTCTCAACGTGTCACCCAAGGCAGTGACATACTGCTGATAAAAAGTAGTGTCCTGGAGAGATGTCTAACATGCTATCCAACATCCTAAGAAAAGGGAGCCTTAAGCATTAGAGGGATTTCAGGTGTTTAGTGACTGACCCCCTTAGGGGTTGCTAATTTTCAGCAAGTAGGAGAACTGTAGAGTCCGTGTGGTTTGGCAGGGAAGGAACCTTCAAAGGTCATCTAGTTCAGTACATCAGCAAGAACGGGAGACTAAGGCTATGTCAAGTACTCAGTTTTCCTTGATGAGGTATGCTCCTGTAATTACCTCCTTTCATATTTTTCCCCAAATTCTATAATAAAAAGTAATTTTTTTTGTATGTAATCATTCCATGACAGCTCCCTTAGAGAAGTTTATGAGAGCTATAAACAGAACATATTGTTTACCAATAACATCCTTCTCTGATTGCACTTTAGGAATAAGCAAAAAAACTCAAGCCAGTGCATAAATGTAACCAAGGCTGACTATTCAGATGGTTCCAGTTCTTAATCCCAGGCTCTAGGGACTCCAGCGAGGAACATTTTCTCATCTTAACCTCTAACCAGGACAGGAAATTCTCTTGCCCTCTAATTTGTTTCCAAGTCTCAGTGTTGTAAAACTGACTGTTTAAAACTCTGTGGAAAACTTTAAATTTTCCACAGGATCAGGATCACACCACTGCTTTCCCTTCAGCTCCGTGTTACCCTTGGACAAGGCCAGTGCACTTACGGGATTCTCAGAGGAATCTCTTCTTCCGTCTTGAAACGTCCAGTCCAGAGGAGGATTTTTTTGTCAAAATTCGAAGGTTTGTAACTTGCAACCACCCTGTGAGCCTGCTCAGCTTAAAGAGTAGGGAAAAAACCCACTTTGTAAGCCGTTCACTAAGAGAGAATTATGCCTTGTAATAAGGGTTGGAAGGGGAAAACCCTGCCCATTCAGGTATTTGGAAGAGTAATTTAGGGATCAGACCTCCAGGTCTCGGCTACGCGGAGTCACCTCCGCGCAATCTCTGGGATATCCCCGCACGCAGCGAGTGTTCCTGCGGGTCTGGTTCGACCTCCCCGCAGCCCGCAGGAGCGGGTACCCAAGCCACCAGGAGAAGCTCGGGACCGCCCGAGCTGCGGTGCCACAGACGGGACGTCCCCACGAGCAGCCCAGCCCTCCTCCGCCCGGTCCCGAGCCGCCCGCCCGCGCATCTCCCCGTCAGCCCCGGACGCCGCCGTGGGGCCGGTCCCGGCAGCTCCGCTGCCCCCCTCCGCTGCGGGCAGCCCCTTACCGCGGCTGGTGCCCGGGCTCCGGACGGGATCCCCGCCGGCCGCGGCTCCCCGTGGCGCGGGCA
>VXAC01004729.1:1223427-1248962 GCA_013399225.1 Rhipidura dahli | reverse complement strand
GAGAGGAGAGGGAGAGGCAGGACGGTTCCCGACAGGCGGCGGGGATCGGTCCTCCGGAGAAGGCATCCCGGTCTCACGGATTGCAACTCTAGTGTGGAAATGTCAGCGTCCAAGACAAAACTCGGTTAAAGAAACAGACGCGGTAGTTCAGCTTCATATTAGGACGTGCACCTGCTGGAGTGAGTCCTGAGGAGGGCCACAAACATGACTGGAGGCCAGGAACACCTCTCCCGTGAAGACAAACAGAGAACTAGTGTTGTTCAGCCTGAAGAAGAGAAGGTTTCAGGGAGACCTTACAGCACCTTCCAGTGCCTAAAGGGGGCCCACAAGAAAGATGGAGAAGGGCTTTTAACAAGGGCATTCTTATACACCTATTACAAGGAGTAATGGCTTTTAACTGACTCAGGGTGGGTTTAGATTAGGAAGAAATTCTTTCCTGTGAGATTGGTGAGACACTGGCACAGGTTGCTCAGAGAATCAGTGGATGGCCCATCCCTGGAAGGTTGGATGGGGCTTTGAGCAACCTGGTCTAGTGGAAGGTGTTTCTGCCCACGGCAATTAGACGATCTTTAAGGTCCCTTCCAACCCAAACCATTCTATGATTTTATGTAGAGTATAAGTTCTGTGACACAGACCTGCCCACATCTGTGTTTTTGTCAGTTTACTGCTTTTACGAGGCTCAAACATACTGATTCTTATCATACGCTTTTCCATGTACTTCAAGTGAACAACTTCTTTGTTTTTCCTTTCACATCCTGGATAGAGTAAGACTTTATTAAAAAATCAAAACTAAACAAAAAATCCCCTGAAAAAATATTCAGAGAAGTCTGCACAGAATAGACATTGCCTAAGTAACAGCCTGTGTCAGCATGATGTTCGTGACATTGTAAGACTGTCTCAACAGAACTGTGTCTGATGCACCAAGCAGTGGAAGATTTTACATGCTCGGGCAAAGCCAGAATGGCTGCAGATGAACAGAGGAAGTCCTGCTCCCCAGGGATGGATCACTGTCTGGCAACAGCTTAAGTTGTACTCAGTGTGACAGCACAAAAGAGGAGTTTTGAACTGTTTGTAGCCAAAACTGCCAGCTAGGTTTTTTTTCAGGAGCAGAGCACATAACAAAAGGGAAGAGTTCTTTGCACACACACACACTCCTTGAGCAGCTGTGCCCTCTTTCAGAATGTTGTCAAGCAGATGAAGACACATCAACAGAAATTACCTAGGGGATGATACTTTCCCTTTGCTCCAAGAGAGTGGCATAGTGTCAAGCAGGGCTCCTTGTCCCTGAAGACACAGCTGGGAAGGGTAGGAAGAGTCAGCACATCTGGGCTGGGCTCAGCATCCCAGACACTGCTCTCAGTTGCCGCTCATGATGGTCACCCACACATCCAGAGTCGCTGTAGTCCCAGTGGCCATCAGCAGAGCTGCTGGAGCTCGTGTAGTTTCCAGCACTCACCAAAGAACAGCTCTAAAGACTGTGGGCAGCTGGAAGGCATCTACACAGCCAGAGCTACTGAACTCTTGAGGGAATTATGCCCTAGAAAAGAGGACTTCAAACACTCGGTGACCTTCATGGTCTTCATTGTCCCTGCGGATATTGAACACTGTAAGATAGTGGCTTCAGAATGCAACATTTAGCATTAATAAAAATGAATGGCATAAGCCCTAACAAGGTTAAATAATGTTTACATCCAAAACATCCTCCTGCTGACCCCAACAAACAGCATTTTCACATTTGATTTCTCTGTGACCAGCACTGTATTTGGAGACATTTGTTCTCTCTACTGCTCTCAGAGATGGAAAACGTGCCTGTGGGATGTTAGTGTTTTGAGAAGTGGTTTCAGGATCTTTCCAAAGTAAGCAAGCAGAGTGTGCTCTGCGCCACAAAAAAAGAGCTGGTCCCTTTGGCCTCACATGGCCTGACATATGGGCCGTGGCCCTGGGAGCACCAGGAAAAGACTTTGCAATGACTCTGGAAGGTGATTCCTGTTCTGTGCTCTGGGGATGAAATTCTGTTTCAGGCTCATTTAATGTCCCCGTGTCTGGTAAGAGGAATAGTTAGATTGCGGGAATACTTACTGCCCTGGGCAGGGGAATGTGCACAAATGCTCCTTAAGCATAATGAACTCATATTTTAAGCTTTTTCATATCCTCTGTACAGGGTAGGAAAATCCCTTTATGTTCTACCCACATATGATCACTTGCTTCTTGCAGACAAGGCATCTAAAAACATGTAACACATCTTGGTGTAATGTTTCTTTTTTGCTGCCAAGTCAGGCTTGGAAACCTGTTACATCCTCTCTGCTCCACTGTTGACTGTGCTTTGCACAGGAGACCCGAGTGGCTGGGTAATTAGATGTAGCACATAGGACTCCTTTGAAATTCTGCCATATGTGATGTTTTTCTTCAGAGGCACCTTGGCAGAGACCTTCACACTGCTGCCACCAGGCCCTGTTCATCAAGACACTCTCCTCATGGTCCTGCAGGATGAATCCCCCAGCACACACAGCTTTCAATCTAAAGGATGTTTCTAAGAAGCAGGCTGAGGTCTGCAGTGGAAACACTTTACAGGTGCATGTATCGCTGCTGTTCAAGGCCTAACAGAAGCTCATGGGGAGAGGTAAGGAAATTAAGTGAGCAAACTCAATTTTAAGTAACAATACGGCTTTAATCATTCCCTTTCGTGGTCTGCTACACTCAACACTTTTGAAAACAACAAACACAGGTACAACATTCCAGCCAAATTAACTTTTCTAACCAGCTGGTTGCTGACAGTCCTCCAGAAGCTTTGCCTCTCTCTTTTAAATGAAGATTTCTCATTGCACTGGCAGTCAAATTGCAGGCATTTTAACCATATCATACATAACCTCATATGCAGAAAATTATTTGCAACAACTGAAGTATAAACAGCATTCAACACATAAATATATACATATATAACCCTTCACTCCTTCAATCAGCTCTTACAGAACACATGTAATTACACAAATCCATATGTGAATTGCACTCTTGCCTTCCAAATGACTTTAAAACATATTCATAGATAAACAATATCCAGGATTTTGGTATTATTTTACATTAACATGACACAGAACTTAAAAAAGCAAAGTTTCTATGTTCTGGGCTTTATGAATATGGAAAAGAATTTTCCTGTTCCTGTATTGAATGTAGCTCTTCTGTTTAAGCTCTGTTTGGAAAAGCTCTGTGGTACCACTACCCTGACAGAAAAATTCCTCCTTCTCTGAATCTGCCCTTTGCTTCTCATACAGAAGGCACAGCACAGCTGTGCTCATGGAGCACACACTCCCTACAGAGCAGAGAGTCATTCAGTGCAGATCATGACAGGTCATCCTTGTGCTATTTCTGTGCATTGTAATGATGCATTGACCTGCTCTTATTGAAAACCAGGATTTTTAAACATATATCAAACCCTCTGAATTTTCTAGGATGCAGTTGTGCTGATACTGGTCACGAAAGTATTTATTCTGATGAGGGGAACCAGTTGATGACTTTAAGTTTTGACATCATACATTGACTTTACACTCTCAAATAAGAGGACACCTGGGGCTCACTCTCCTCGTGCATCAGAGAAGGTGCATGAGGTGAATCAGTGTGTTTCTTCTGAGTATGGGGAAAAGAGGCTGATGAACATATGTATAGCTACTGAGCTCCAGAATAATTCCTAAAATTTTTTATAGACCTGTCTCTAATTCATTACCATGCTGATAAACACAAAGAACCTATAATGTTACTACAGCACTCATCTGGAAAAAGGCATGAAATTTTGGGGAGGAAAGAAAGAGATTCACTGATACCAGATGAAAAGAGTTACTTTTGGAAGTTCAGGAGAAAGGAAAGCCTATCTTAAAAGTGGAGACTAAAGGACTGGGCTTGTTTATCTTGGCAAACAAAGGATGGGACAAGGTTCTCTTTGATGCATAAAATGAGGCCAGATGAGAAGAGCTCCTTAAATAACTGGGCATCGAAGAGGCAAATGAAGTGGGTAAACTCATGTGGACCCACTTACATGACTGTGAGAAATAATAATTTTGTGATGCTTCTGCCTCACTTGAGGAAGGGAGGTTGCAGAATAGGTTCCCCCAAGCCTGTGTGGGCTGAATGGGGAAGGAAGGGAGCTGCTGAAGGGGACTGCACATCAGGGAGCTTGCAGGAGCAAGGGGCAGACTCTCTGAGACAGGAAAGCCTTTCAGATCTGGTAATGGATAACTGCTTAAGTACAGGAAAAGGTGTTTCACACGGCCTGCCCTCCTTGAGGGTACCAAAAGGAAAGAGATCTGAAGGAGAAATGGCTCCCTAAAATGGCTTTCTACCTTCTGGTACTTTAACACTGGCCAGTCATATACTAGAGACTCTTTTCCTGATCATAGTCCTTGTAGCATTTTTAGAAAGAACTTTGCCTTTTACTAGTGGCTGCCCAGGCACTTGGAAATGGCAGTTTCCATTCACAGAGTCATTCTCAGGTTTACAGGAATCTGTGACAGTAGCTTGGAGGCTGGAAGACTTTGAATCTAAAGAAACCTGACTAACAGCAACACTGCCTGCACTCTTAGAAGAGTAAGTGTAAACCATTTTGAGAAAGGCAGATTTTGTGTTTGTTTCTTGCTTGTAAATGATGATATAGCATTTTGGAAGAAAAGTGCAGCAGAGAATTCCATAATTAGATATTAAAACAACAATGATTTCCACTGCTGGCAAGTATTTGCCAAATGTAGTTGCATAGACAGGGATAAATACAATCCATGCTATAAAGTAAATTAGCATGCCAAAAGTGATGAATTTAGCTTCATTGTAATTCTCTGGCAACTTCCTACCTTTAAAGGCAAATATGAAGCATATGAAGGCTAGGGCAGCAATGTAGCCCAGCATAATGCCAAAAGCAACAATAGACCCTTCATTGCATTCCAGAATTATTGCTTTTGGGATTGAGAAATTTTGATTTACAAAAGGTGTCCTAAATATTAGCCAGAAGGTGCAAATGATAACTTGAATTCCAGTGCAGGTGACCACAGTGGGAATAGGTTTATACATGCATTTCAGGAAATTTTGAAGCTTGGGATCAAAGCTGAAAGCTAGTAAAATTTTTAGTGACTTCATTAGAATACATGAAATGCAGAGTGTAAAACTTATGCCAAAGAGTGCTTGCCTAGTTTTACATTTGAATTCTGTGGGTACATCTATGAAGAACACAGTGCTTAAAAAAATTAAGAAGTGGCTGAAGAGAATAATGTAGCAGACAGTCAGACCACCAGATGCCTTTACAACAGGCGTGTCCAAGTTTTTGGTAAATATTACACAAATTGACAAAACCAGCACAACCCCAAAAGCGGAGAGGAGGAGGAGGAAGATGGCAAACCAGTCAGTCCAGGCAAGGAAATAGATTGTCTTTCTGTAGCATGTGGTGCTGTTGATGGGAGCCCAGTAGGTTTTGTTGTTACATCGGTAGCAGTAATCCATATCTGGAAGCAGAAAAAAAAGGGAAGACATCTTAGAAACCCAAAGTCAACAAACTGCAAAATGGATTGTAGGGACTTGAGATAGAGGAGTAATGTGGGAAGGGATGCTACAGGGAAAAGACGGCTCTGACTGCTTCTGCCTCCTGCTGTCGCTGTCCAGGCGGAGGAGCTGCAGGGCTGCGGTGGCTGCGGTGGCTGCGGTGGCTGCGGCACAACGAGCACAGGACAAATGCCTGGAGCTCCCTGCCAGCTGGGAGCCAGCCTTGTCTGCAGCCAGGGGCAAGGAGGGAAATGACCTGGGTTCTAAAACTGTCTGGCTCGTCGCTGACCTGCTCTGGAGCTCTGGACAGACAAACTTTAGTTGAAACCTTCACAATGACTCGAGAGTAACCAATTCACTTGCAAATTTTGAACTATTTTTCTTTCATTTGTCTATTTTTACAAGAAAACACCCTAACATTCTCTTTACAGATAGCTTTTAAAATACAAGAGCAAGAACGAACATTGCTTTAGATTATGATTTGAAAGGTCCTTTTGCTTTGCAATTCCTATCCTCCGATATGGAGAGATATCACAATTAATTGATTAAGAAGATAAAATTTACTTTCTTTCTGCTCTCAGGATATTAAAAGTACATGCTGCTTTAATTTTCTCAGTTCCATCTCTCTCCTCCATATATAATTATCCCCTTTTAAAATTTCTGCTTAAACCTATAAATCAACCAGTGGTAAAGTATACATCAGATTTGACACTAGAAAATACTACTGTACAGTTATATCAAAATGCACAGTACTCTGTGGTAAGACACAAAACGTGCTGCTAAGCAAAATATGTAACCCTTGAACTTCATAGGTTCATAGGCTTGTATAATGGTTTGGGTTGGGAGGGGCTTGCAAAGATCATCTCATTCCAACTCCCCTGCCAGGGGCAGAGACACCTTCCACTACACCAGGTTGCTCAAAGCCCCATCCAACCTGGCTTTGAACACTTCTAAGAACAGGGCATCCACCACAACTTCTCTGGGCAACCTGTCCCAGGGCCTCACCACCCTCAAAGGCAAGGAATTGCTCCTTACTGGACTGGGTGTAGTATGGAAAGACAGGGAGGAAAGGCTCTATTTAATGAGAATCAATCTCAGTGATAAATCATCCAGAATTTCCATCCTAGCAAAGGATAATGCTAGTTGTCTGGACAGTCTAATTGCTTTAAATGTTCCCTTTTAAGATATAATACCAACTTTTATGGGAAACTGAGCATAAACAAATATTTAAACAAATATTTAAATTATTCCAAAATTTAACCCTAGGTTGTAAAGGCAACTTATAGCCAAGCAAAACAATTGCATTGATGTATAAAGGAACCTTTATTTGGATCCCAATTCTTTACCTGTTTGGTTGCTGTAATGGTTTTCTGGGCAGTAAACACATTCATAGCAGCATGTGTGTGGACTTTCTGTAACCTTTTTCACTTGGCCTGGCCTGCAGTGCTGGGAGCATGTTGACTGAACCTTCTGAAGTGTGCAGAGGGAAAATAAAAAAGAGATCATCATCTCAGGCACAGCTACTTACAAAGGAACATTAATATAAACCTCCAGAATGTTTGCAATTTATATTTTTTCTTTTTGTATCATACATATTTTAAGGAAACGTGAAAATTATGTTGAAAAAAAGACATTGTAAGGTCCATATTTCTTGTATTTCCTCCACACAGTCAAGGAGTAATAGAATGGGGTGTTATTTACCTGATAATTTCATTTTTGGGACCTAAATGCCAGTCACTGGATTGGTAGGTCACTTTAAAATCTAGATCAAAGTCTTTCATTCAGCTTTGAACCTGTATTTAGACTGCAGAGGATCATCTTCAAAGAATGCACAGATGCATCTGATGGGGAATTTGAGTGAACTGTTTCACAAAAGAGATGCTGAAACCCTGCTCAGCTGCTCAGAGCCCAGGAGGTATGCCTTGGCCTGGGGGAGATACTTTGGAGTGTGCTCTGTGCTGTAGTTCTGCCATTCCTGGCCCTTGCCAGCTTATCCCTGAGTCATGAAGCTCCACTCCTGGGTGTGTGATTGGGGCCTTCTCTTGAGGTCTCACTTCAGGTCGTCCTTCCAAAGACAATTTTTTGTCAAAGAAACTGTCCTTGAGGCACACTGTAATCTCCTCTCCTTCCAAGATGGGGCTAAAAAGGAGGTGGAGCTGTTTCCTTGAACTACAGAGTGACAGGTTTGAGGTTTCCTTCTGTCTTCAGCTAAGTTCACTTGCAGAGACTAGAATTCTGTCCACCTTGTCTCCCTGTCCCTTTAGTGGGGAATGCCTTGCAGCACAGAGCTGCACCATGAACTCAGAGCTTCACCCACCCACAGAGGACAGATTGTCCAGCTGGAACTGGCCAGGGCCTCCCATTAGTCCTGTTTTCACCCGTGCTGGGGCTCCGGGTGGCATCACCTACTCCTGCTGCTGACCCCAGCTCTAACAGCAGCAAATAAACAACAAAGCTTTCTATTTATTTATTTTTTTTAACAATAAAATCAACACATCTGAATCTTCATGTAAAAAAAAAAAAGAAAAAAAGAGGTGGTATGTATGTGAAGGCTTTTTATATACTATAACTTTTTATTTTAACATCCCTTTGTAAGATTCTGGAATAACATCCTTAGGACATACATAAGCTTCTAGGGGCATTCTGGAGAAATGCATAAATTTTAAATCACTGAGCCTGCTCACAGGCTAGCATACATCTTGGGGTGCATGAAAGGCGTTGAATAAACTCAGAAAGGATTCTTTGCTCTTACAGGAGAACATGAAACCACACAAGAGATTTCTAGCTGACACATGCTTCAGTCACAAGTGCTGCAGGAAGAAGAAATCATATGAAACGAATTTCACATGTTATGTCAACAACTTAAAAGTTACCTTTAAAGCCAGAAAATCCTTTTTTTTCTCTTCATCCTCAAAGATAAAGCCACCTTTCTCTGCATCATATTCTGCCATAGTGGTGATTTCCATGTGGCCATCAATTTCTTTCCAAAGAAGGACATCATAACTGGTGCTCATATCTCCATTGGAGTCAAACTTCACTTCCTTATCATCATCAATGACTACAACTTTTTTAAGTTCTTCGAGGAGCTGCACATAAGTGGTAGGAATGATAACACACACCAGTATCATGTCAGTGTGACAAACTGAGCAGTTTAACATATGTATGATAAAATAAAGTTGAAAAGAAATGCTTTTAGGACTAAGAGAAATATTAAAACTAAAATTCATTTTGTTTACAGAATTACATTATACAGATAATTCTGTTTGCCTTAAAAATCTATTATTAAAAAAAATTTATAATTTCATAAAATTGTATTCATAATATTTTTTTTTCCAGCCTTGAAAACTTTGGTATGATGTTCGGAGAGAAAACATTTTTTTCTTGCAAAAACTAAGAGTCTTTCAGCACACCTCTTCTTGTAAAGAAAAGGGGTGGGTGGTGCTCCTGTTTTTATTTCATTGTCATCAGAGCCAATCTGGGCAACATTTGCTTCCAGAGTAAATTCCCCCAGCATGTCTGGAAGTATCCAGCACTGTTCCCAGCTGTGACTCTGAAATTGTGTATGGCAAGGTGAGACTCAGAACTGTTAATAATCAATGAACAATAGATGCCAATTTGCTCAGATGGGGAGATCAATGGCACAGGGGCAATGAACAAGAAGGCTGTATTTGACAAGTCACAGCAAATACCAAACCAAGGATGCTTTGGTAAGGCAACTGTCCAGCTTCATACTGCAATTCATTCTGTTCAACAGGGGAAAAATTTCTGCCTCCCTCATCACAAACAGACAGATCAAAAAGGTCTGTGTGAATCTAGAAAAGAACAGGTTAAGGCACATATCACCCACTCCCAGTTCACGGGGAGATCATAGAAGGACTCCTATGAGCTACCATGGTTCTTAATTGAAGCAAAAGCTTTATTATTTTGCAGGCCTGGTGATTTTTAGCAGTAGTAGTTAACAGACAAGAAAAAAAATTTGATGTTTGGTGAAAGGCTGAGTTCATCTGCATTTGAAAAGCATGCTGTTACATGTGTCCATTTGTGATATTCACAGCATTTAACAAATGTGCTGACAGGTATACTACCTCAGTAGGCTTTGCCAAATTCATGTAACACATCTGGTGTATATAATATGACATTTTTTCACATATAATGTAATTTTTCAGTGTTTATATAATTGATGAAGAACCAGTGTGTTTCTAACCAATTTGATTTGGATGCTGCATAGCTGTGTGGAACTGAACAGGTTTTTTTTTCTATTGTATATACTCAGACTATTCATTTAATTTTTCTCTTCTCCACTTTTCCAATTCCTCCAACAATATGAGAACACCAGAGCTTTTTGAATACATCTTCAGCTTCAGGCAGAAGGGGTTAATATTTAGCAACATTTTGGTGTAACTCTTTATTATTTTTGCGTAGTCTGTAACACAAATCACTCTATTGTTTCTCTGTATATGGAGATGTCTTATATAGATTGTTTAGATCCTAAGACTTTTCTGTACATATATATCTCTCTTCCTGGAGGGTTGAATTTCCATGTAGAAGATACATATTATGAAAACATCACAGTGGAAATAATTATCTCTTTCAGTTTTCTTCATGAGTGCTTAAGAACTTAAAAGGAGTTTTAATTTGGATGGTTTTGGATTTAGTTCAGTAATGATGTAAATGTAGCTCCACAAAGCTGCATTCCTACAAAACAGTCCTGAATTTGTCCCATTAGTGTTTACTAATTCATGTAAGAGTCTGATTGTTACTGGGTTATTGGTTGGTTGGGGTTTTTGTCAAATCCCATATCTTGGTTTGACCTGCCCTGACCTAGGATAAGAGGTCAGCGCAAATCAGAGCACTTCAGAGGTTGTTTGACTTTTAAATGAACATTTGTTTAATCCTCTGAGTAAAAGTGTGTAAAAGTGAATAGTCCTGAGCAGGTTCTTGGGTAAAAGGTCAGGTCAGGTTTACTTGTCTGATTTTTCCTCTTCTCTTCCCACCCAGTAGAGTGTGATAACAAGTACCTCACCCATCTTAAAGGTTATGTATTTACATATAAATCAAGATCACACAGAGGAACAATGTATAGCATTTTCAGTTTCAAGAGACTCATTATAAAGGAAAATACTTGAATTAAGACAAAACAGATACAGTGGTGAGAGAGAGAGAAAACTGGAAACTCTTTGATGAATGTTCCTATCCCCACCTCTCAAGAGCACTCATTATGTGTATCACAGTGGTTTACAGCAACGGGACCAACCACTAGTGGTCAAATAGCCAATAAAAAGTCATTTAGTAGAAGGATCAAGCTTTTATCTCCAGGAATATGGGAGCAAAAATGACATGAAAGTTAGGCAGAGAGAATGAGACCTGAAGGAATTAGCATCATACCTCCCAGGGAGTGAAGGCAGAGGGATCCTTGCAGTCTCTGTCTTTGCATTGCCCTTTAATGGCATGAGCTATAGCATAGACTGCAAGTATAGTACTATGGATAAATCCTGGCTCAACGTTAGCATTCAAAAAATCATCTCTCCAGATCTGAGGTTTACTGCCAGCATTCTCCAATAGATCATCCTGGGACTGGTTTGCAATGCATGTTTGAAAATCATGATATTCCAGGTGTGCACAAACTGACAAAAGCATAATATATTCATGTAAAAACTTGTTGTTTTCAGTGGGCTTTTCATGAAGGTTTCTCAGAAACTCTTGGAATGAGGAGATATCTCCACTTTTAAATCCAAATCCCACAACAGTTCCCAGCTGTCTGATATTGGGAATAGTACTGATCTTGACTGCAGCTGACCAGTTATCACTTGCAATCCAGACTTTTTTAACGTTCCTCTCAATTGCCTTCTTGAATAGTTTAAGCACATGGAACTGTCTCATAAAGACAACAATAACATTTACTCTTGTTTCCTTGACAATCTTCTCAATTGCATGATCAACTTTGGTGTGAAAGGTGCTGTCAGAGAGGTAGGCTGGCAGCATCTCTTTGAAAGCTATGCAAACGTTGTTTGCCATGGCCTGGACCCCAAAGCTCTCCAGAGCAAACCTCCCATTGTCATCATCAGTGGCTATTACTCCGATCCAGTTCCACCCAGATTCACAGATCAAGCGGGTCATTGCTCTTGTCTGATGAAAATCACTGGGGATAGTCCTGAAGAAAGAAGGAAACCTGATTTTGTCACTGAGGATTTCAGCTGATGATGCAGGACTGACCTAGGAAGAGCGAACAGTTCAGTTACAGATGTGGTCCCCTCCAAAGGATGCTAAGAGACCCAAAACTGCCATGATTGCTCTTTCTTCCCACCTGACCCAGGCTCCTTCCTTCTGTAAGTGAGCATCAACAAGATGCAGCCAAAGAGGGCAGGTTCTTTCTCCCTGCTCTTGGGATGCAGGCTCATGACCAGTACCAGTTAACACTTTTTTTTTTCACCCTCTTCTGCACAATTCAGTGAAGGCCGAGAACAAAACTTTTCAAAATGGATATGACAGTAATGATGGTATAAAGATTTTACTTTAGTCTGTGCAAATACCATCAGAATGCCCTTCAAAACAATATTTAAAACATTGGCTATTTTTTGAGTCTCTATTAAAATTCCTAGTACTCTTATAATTTGTACTATTTTCCTTTCACCAAGTGTATTAGTATGGTTCATCCATACATATATTTTCTCTCCAAGACTTAATGATTATATTTCAAAAGGATCATTAAACCTGTTGGAAGAACCTCACAGAAAAACATACAATAACCAATAATATAGAATGCTACAATTCTTTCATACGAAAGATTTATTATCTTTTCCTTGTGAACATAGCTAGAAAAACATTAATAGAACATTGATATTTAAATCTCTCCAGTTTTAATCCTTTTTTTTAAAAAAAAGACTTTTTTCCCCTATATTGTTGACAGTTCTTAAAAAATAAATTTAAGTTTTCTGAAGTGAGAGCCACCTGTCTGGAGGGGACACCGAAATCTAACTGTGTCAGAACATTGCAGATGTTATTGATAAGAAAAATCTGTTGGGTCCCATTTTCCTTCTATGCTCTAATGCAGATTTTTTTACTCACTTGCCTTTTGACTATGTTCAGGTGTGGCATTTTAGTTTTCATACTTACTACAATTCCTGGGGTGGCGTTGGAGGTCAGAATTACTTCCTACCATTGCAGAGGAGAAGATTCAGATAGCAGTTATCTTTAGTTCGGAATTTATGTCTTTTCCACGTATTTGGTTAATTTGTATCTATTGCCAAAACCAAAGTGCAAGACAGGATGGTGTGAGGAAGTGGATCTGCTTGTTCCTTGTTAGTCTTGGCCTTGATCCCAACTCTTTTACAAAGGTGAAAGTAGAAACATAAGCACGGGCCTAAGCATAAGTGTGGGACTGTACTAGTCCTAGAGAGGTGAGAAATAGAGAAGGATGTTTTGGGAAGGACCAGTGTTGATCTAAACTATTGTATTCTTTCACTTCTACAATTATTTGAAGACTATTAGGAGTAAATCTTTGTTTTAAAGCAATCTTCCTTACTTCCCTGTCCATAGTTTTATCTGACTCCAACATTTAATATCTCTTGGTCAGGACAGAATTTCTGAATTTCTGGCCAGATTTGACCTGGTCTCTTCTTTTTTTTCTAGCTTGAGATTGAGTATTGTCTTATTCACCACCAGGCAGACTGGACACAGCAGCTGTAACTTCACTGCCTGAACATAGTCCTTGAGTGTCATCTGAGGTACACAGAGTAACCAGGACTGACTAAAGGCACTGCCAGGCTGGCAAGACCCCAGCATCACCATGAAAGAGCACTTGGATAAATGTGCCTCAGGTACAAAAAATATCCCTTACTGCCTTTGTTTGGGTAAGTGAATCCAGCCCTCCGCTTGGAGCTGAAGCCCACCTGTCCTGATGTCCTTAGGTTAAACCAAATCCTGCCCTGTAGTAAATATTTGGCTTTTGCAATTCCTGTGATCAGAACATTTGTTCTAAGCATGGTAAATCTGAACCTCTGCCCAAAATAAAATAATTCCCTCAAACCTACCTGTGGGATTAATTGCAAAGCCAGCAGCCTTGACACTGCCATTGACACCTCTGAGTAGCTGGCTCCAGTGACTGCCTTGACTCTCGGGATGTAGTCTGAGTAGTCACACTTGAACTCCACAGCATCCTCAGAAGAATTGAATTTAGACAGAAATCTCAGAGCAGATGCCATGGCCTTTGTAACTTCTGCACACGTGTCATAGATTTCATAGCCCAGAGTAACTCCAGATAACAGTGTTGAGTTGTTGATGGTTTCAATAGCGTGTATCATTGCAAGTGTCTGAAGAAAAACTTGAATTTCAAAGCTGTCAGGAAACATAGGTGGTATTTTTAGAAAAACTTTGTTGGAAGCAAGGGTGAAGCAAAAAAATGAATTTACTTTCACTAAAAGCATGAAGCAAAGGAAGTATGAAGTATTTCAGAATAGAAGAAAATATTTCAGAGGTCAAGGTCTCCAGTGGTTGCATTGGTGTTTCTAAAATACTCTTCAGACCTGATGAAGCTAGCCCAGCTATTTCCCCTCATCTCCAGTGGATGTTATACCAGATGATAATTAGAACCGTGCTAGCACAAAATGTCTGCAATGTAACCAACCATCCTCTCAGGCAAGTTTCTCTAAAGATTACAAATCTTGTGAACAAAATTAAATTTCAGACAAACCTGAGATAATTTATGTCTCCATAGAAAAATAATGGAAGACAGACAAAATTATAGGCTTAATCAACATTTTGACATAAATCCAGATAGATACCTGCATGCCTAGCTGATTATTAGATTCAGATGTGGGATCAAGTTGTAAAATTCAAATCAAATTTGTGGATTTGGACCAGTATTTCAATTTTCAAAAGTGTGTGTTTGGAATTCCTGGTCTTAGGAAAGGTTTATTATGTGCTCAAAATGAAACTCTTCACCAGGTTTCCTTTTTATGCATTCCAGAAAAATGGATGTTTCAAGCACAGTAGGATTTGGATGCAACAGAATAAATATACACAGAATGCATGCATGACGAGGTGTTTATATGTAGGCTATCCTACAACATAAAGCCATAATCATAATTATAGTAATTTTAAAAAGAACTACAATGTCATCAGCATGGTACTATCATAGATTATAGCTGAGCTGCCTGAGAGATGGGAGGCAGACTTTAATATGGGCTTAGGTAAAATGGAATAGTCTGCCTGTGTTCAAATCAAGGAGGTTCAGCTTCATAACAAATAATGAATAGCTGCCCAGCAGAGTCCTTCAGACCTATAGCAAATTAGCATTTCCATGGAAATCAGATGATAGCAGAAACCTCCAAGGCTATTTGATTATCTGTGAAGATTGAAATCAGATAAAATGCTCATTCCCTTCCTCAGTCAGCCATGATATTTTTATTGTAACTTTGCCATACTTTGTATCAACTTACATAAAATTTATGTGATGTCCAAGGAATTTTTTAAGACTAAGCAAAGCAAGAGAGACAGAACTTGTTGACCTTAATATAAGAGCTACATGCCCGATGTCAGCACTCTGCTATATGTGTGATTACTCACCCAGCACAATTCTGAATTACTGGCTTGATGGGATCTTCTTCTGGATGCAGCATTTCACTGTGAACTGCAAACAAGCCTCCAATAACGATGTCCCCAGGAGAACTGGCACCCACAAAGTCGTCAGCATTCTGGCAGGAGAGAGCGACGTCGGTGCTGATCACAAAGCAGGGGACCAAAAAGATAACCAGTGCCATGTTTCTGTGTTCCTCACTCACTCTCAGCTTTGAGTCAATCCAGCTGCAGCACCAACAAGCGCTCCTGTGTCATCTATAAAGAGCAGCAAAGGGCAAAGGCTGCACTCAAAAGTTGGTCACACCTCTAAGGTGCTTGTATTTGCCTCACTGGCCAAGGCTGTTTTATTGAAGGTACTAAAGCAGGGCTGTCACATAAAACGTGAGGGTGCAGGGGTGTGAGAGTGGAGAGGGAGGGACAAACATAAATGAGTTTAAAAGGAAAGGCTGGACATTAAATCTCTTATGTTGTGTTCAAAGTTTATGTTATCTTATCTGAAACATGTGGCAAATATTTTGGTATAAATTTGGGCTTGTTTTGAATACCTTCCAACTGAGTGCAGGGTGCAAAGAAGCAATCATGTAATATGGCAGTAGTGATACTGCTGTGAAAATGTTTTAAGAGTCTGGTCTGAAGAATGCTAAAATATAAAAGACCCCCCTGTCACAGTGTGCTTTATATCAGACTCTGGTTCAAAAATACCAACCCCAAACTATCAAAAGACCGCTTTTCTCTCAACCCTTTTCTATATGTTTTAAAATCCTTGTATAAAAATTTTTGGATAAGTTAATATTCATGGTTCTGAGGCACGTGTCCTAGGGACTTCAGTGGGCTTTGGATCAGGTTCTGTATTTATGAACCAGGCCAAGTCTGCTGCTGGTTAATGAGATAAACAGTGGGAAACAATAACATCAGTCCTAGTTTTTGCTTTCTTCCCTCTCTGACTGAGGACACCAGTGCACAAACAACAGCTCCCGTGCTGTGGGAGGACTGGGAAGTGGCTGTTCTCACCGCCACTGCTCCCCTCAGATTCACAGGAATCAGATGCTGTGCCAGAAGGGAACTGGGGGAAAAGGGAAGCTTTCATAAACCCCAACCTTAAATATCAAAGTGAACCTCCTTAGGACAGAAACACAACTTATGCCAGTAAACAATACCGATTCGTGTGAGGGACACAGATCTGACAATAATCCTGCTCTGACATTGGTTTATTTCTCTGTTTTCTTATAATGGCTTCTTCAGATTTTGCTTCTGTTGGCAGTATGCCAAAACACTCCCAAAAGAACAGATTCAGTCATAATGTTTATTTTCTGTGATTGTATAAAATCTAGGTTTTACATGAAAAATTTGAACCAAGGTTTATTTACTGGCAAACAAAATCAGCAACGGGATGTAAATGTTATGTATTCTTTCTGATAAGCATAATGCATACCATATAAATTATTCAAATTATTATATTTTGCTTGTTTTCTCAATAGTCTCTTTGTAGTCAGAGTATCAATTTACAGCCAAGATATTTCTTGTAAATGCAAATGCAACAGACAAAATACTTGCAACTGCAAATGTTAATCCCTAGTTAAATAAACATTTGGCTTCTTTCTTATAATATAACAGTTTGTGTTTCTTTCATCTGCCTTCTTTTTTTCCACATGACATTCTCACTGCTGGGTCAGTAAAACATCTGCCTGCCTTTTCTTTAATGTAGCTGACCACATATATTTATGGGCAGACATTGAGACCAGTTTGTTCAGCTTCTGCACTGACTCACAAAAATTCCAGCTATTCCAAAGGTTTTCCTCTTGACTTATAACAGCATTAACTGTAGTCAGATGCTGGCCCTGAGTTATGATGCATTCACCTGCAAATATTCATGTACTCATTCCTTGCCAGCCATGTAATGCACCCTGAAACCTGGTTCCACATACTCTACTGTTTCCTTTACCTTGCATATATAATTCTGTATATAAAACTTGTGTATACTTAGATGTAGCTAAAGCATAAGACTGGAGTTAGACATTTCCTTAAGCAAGTCATGAGAAATATTAGTATAAAATGTAACTTTTAAGGGTTTAACACTAAGTATTGTAATAAGGACTCAATGGAAATAGAGTACTGATCATTTGAAACTTTGAATTAGTTATGATTTATGATTAGAAACAGAAAAGGAATTTTATACTGGCCAGTCTGAAAACCTATTGATTTCTATAGAAGAGGATTCTACCTACAAATAAAAAAACCCTTACTTGGTCACTTTGGAAAGTGGAAGTTGACAAAATAAACATCACATATAATTGGTGCATAATTTCATGTTATTTATAAAAACACCATAAAAAGAGGTGTGCTTTCAAGTCAACTACATAGATTTTATGTCTCTGTGCATTTTCAAAAGAAAGTGGGTTTATTGTTTTTGTTTGTTTTCAAGGCCTATACCTCATAATTACTACTAGTGATGAGAAGTATGTAGAAGTCTTACTGAGATACCTCAGCCTAATCCAGTATTGCAAAATTTATTTCAGCTGTTTGCAAATATCCTATTTCTTTGGCACTTAAATGCAATAGAAACAACTGTATAGGACAAAGTGTTCCTTATTTCAAATTTAGTGACATATCATGGACATAACACTAGACTTCCACAGCTGTCAGCACAGGAGTATTCCCTGGCAGGTAGATTCAAGCATAAGAGTCAGGGGAATTTCTTGAAGTACAGTCACCTCCTGAAAGCTGCCTCTAATGGACTGTACAAAGATGGTAAACAGGACCTAACAATCCCAAAGCTATTGTGAGAGCCATAGGTGAACTGCAGGAGACTCTGGAGGATCTTGTGGGAGACAAAGAGGTCTTGTCAATATCTCTGTGCACTCCTAAGTTACCTGTTGCCATGCCAAAATGGTTACTTCTTCCACCAAGACTTTGAGAAGCACCAGAATCGGAGGGGGTTGGAGGATGGCCCTGTCAAGACCTCAGCACTAATTCTTCAGGTGGCTTCCTGTAAATTTATGCCTAATAAATTTTTGGCAAAGTGTTGAAAGGACCCACAATTCAAAATGTGCAAGAGAAGCTGGGGGACTTGAGTGTGAGACCAGCGGAGCGTACCCTCCCAGCAGTGGGCACCTGTAAATGGACCACCTGCTCCTCCTGTCTTTGCACCTTCTAGACCTGGACAGCTTATGGCTTTTGTGCCAAAGGAAGTTTTGCAACTCTCAGTTGCTTGGTCCAGCAAAGAGAGACTACACTGGACATGAAAAAAAAAAGACCAACATTTCGGCTGAACTTCTTTGTGCTAGCTGTTGTTTCTCATGGAGAAGATAATAGCTTACATTCCAACAGGAATTTCTTTTCTCTGAAGCTCATTCAGTCAGAAGGAGAAAGATATTTTTCATTACTTTCTATTTTAAACTGGTTTTAATTGTGCTGTTTCCAAACCAACATAGAACTGATAGCAAAATCCTCTGCCAGGCATGCACAATAGCTAAGGGAAGAAAGGAAAAATTTGGATATTCTCACTGTTGTTCAAAGGAGTGGGTAACTCCCCCCCCACTCAGACAGGACTTACCCTAACACAATGGCAATTTTCCTTTTTGAAGAAGCCAGCAACTTTCAAATAAAATCCCATCATTTGCATTAAGAAGATTAAATATTGGTTAGGATTGCCAGCTTTCTTGATCAATATAACCATAGCGTTAAACCCAGTGATTCTGATTTACTAAACTTCTTTTAAGGAAGTTTAAACAATGAGAAAAAAACCAAAAGAAGCAGGTATTTCATTGCTTAATTTCAAGTACCTTTTAAAAATTCTTCTATTTATTGGGACCTATATAGCTTAATATTAAATATGAAAATTAAAGAATGGGAAAATAAATACCCATTTGTTTGATTTGTGGTCTGTTATAACAAAGAAACAAAGATAAAAATTAAAAATACATCAACAGTGAAATGGAATTTGGATAGAAGCCAACAGTTCGTATTAATTCCTGAGAAACAAACTAACTCAATTTTCAAGTTCATTGGGTTTGTCCTCTAGAGGGTGTCAGCTGAGCTGCATGATGAGAAGGACAAATCCTGTTTTTCTTTATCAGGTCACAATGTTGTAACATGCCTCCTGATGTTCCTTGAAAGTTGAATTTCCCCTGATGCAAATAACCTTGTTGGAGTACTCCTGGTGGAAAACTGAGATGCTGGAGCATGGCAGTGCCTTCAACCTCCTCCCTGGACTTGCCAGCACAGCAATTTCTTTTACAAAAAGTGTTTTAGTCAATAGTCCATGTTGTGCATATTCAGTGCACCTCTGCTGTTTATGCTAGAAAAACGATATAAGAAATTAAAACATAGTTGTGAAAGGGCCTCCATCTGAACTCATGCCTATATTTTTTTTTTTAGTTCAGATCAGATATGTTTGTTTCACTTAGCTTTTCTCTGGTATTTTAATATATTTAGATGAAATTTCAAGTCAATACAATTTTGACGTGAAAAATCAAGGGGATTTGAATTTTCTGATGTTGACAGAAAATATTTTTTGCCATTCCAAAATTGATCTTACGTGTAAATTATCTGGTTTGTTTTGTTAAAATAATCCAGCAATGCTGATCCTATCCCACCCAGCCAAGACCATCAGCTGCGTACACTGGATGCAGGACAATTTCATAAAAGCCAGCATGGTAGGAATGACCCAGCTTATTGAGATGACATTTTCAGAATTTTTCACCAGGTTTTATTTCTCTCCTTTGTTCCATCTCCTCCTCTCTTAATTGAAAAACAAGAGAGCAAAAATGTCATTCATCTGTTGACAATGCAAATATTTGGTCCCAGCCTGTAATGACAGGGTCACTCAGAGGGAAAGAAAACCTCTGGCTTAGGTATTTGGGCTTTCTCCTGAGAGGCTGAAGGCCAGGGGTCCTTCTGCCAGTGACTGCTCACAATACTAGAGCGAGATCTTTGCTACATACAGGAGGGGGCTCAAATCTTTCTTCTTCCAGTGGCTCCTACTTATTGGAATGTCATTGACAATTTGTTTGGGAAAGCCCTTCTTGCCTGAGCAGTAAGAACCCTCCTAAGACACTCAGCATATGCAGAAATTCCTGGGCTTGTATTGCCCTGTATATGTGGCACGTTCTGGAAATGCCTATCAGCAAGAAGGTCGGGCTGGAGATCATCTCCCACAAAAATGCCAATGGAAAGCAGGTGTGAAGCTGATGTCAAGCGTCTCAGCATTATTAATAAGGATCACAGTTCAAAATAAAATTAGGTTTATAAGAATTTAAAAATGTTAGTGGTTACAGTTTTTAGACGTCTCCAAGGGTATTGGATGTGGAGGATCTGAGAGTGTTGGTTTTGAATACAGGCTGTTAAAGGGAGAGATAACCACATAAATCGAGATAGCCATCTTGGTGACCTTGTGCTGATTCTCATTAAATCACTTGTGCAAATAGCACTTAGTGATTTTTTAACTCTTGCACTGCTTGTCCCACATAAATTCATTTTAAAATAATTTCTCTTCAGTAATTTTTGAAGTAAAACAGAACTGGTAATATTAAACAGTAATTTGAATAAAAGAAATGAAAATAGGTTTTGGAAGCAGGGACTGAAAGTCAGGTGGACCCGAATTTTAACGGACTGAAAATGAAGGGAAATTGACATATCATGAAAATACTCACCCAAGTGTTGAACTCTATGCAAATATCAGCATAAAAAGAAGAGAAAATTAATTTGCTTTCTTCACTCAGCATACTTTAATGAGAACAGTTTTGGAAAACATGGATTTAAGACTCTTCAGATAGAGAAGAAAACCAAGTCCATGTCTTCCACCAAATGTACTGGCTGACAGGACCTGGAATGGCACACCAGGAAAAGAGCAGGTCTTCACTTCCCCAATTTCATAAATCTTCATCTTGTCACTACCTTGAAACGACATATCTGAGCAAGTACAAAGCTTCTCCCTGAATACTCAGTTATCTGACACAGAGAAAGACACTTTGGGATTGGACTGGAGGATTTCCAGATGTCCCTTCCAACAACATCTATCATGTAGTTCTGTGATAGTGCCACACTCAGTAGTGTCTGGGAGGTATGGGTGTCCATAGATGCCAAACTGTAGAAGACACAAGTGGGATTTGAGGCTCCTCTTAGGACAAACTACTGTAGGCAGTCCTGAGCTCAGCCAACAGGTTTTGGGGAGCTCTGAGAACCTAAATCTCCTTATGTTTGAACAAGAGATAAGCTGTTAGGAGCTCCTCACCCAGGTGTGAGGAGCTCCGCTGGCCAGGAACAAGGTCCCTGGAGGTAGATAGGTTTTATGCCTTAGCTAGCTCAGTCCAGGTTTGATGCTTATTGATTCAAGGTTGTCATTGTCACCCTTATTCTGGACCTTTTAGTTTGGTTTTCTCTTCAGATCTTAAAAGATTTCAGTTCACCTTACAAAATCTAACTGATTGTGTTATAAAAGTAAACATACACCTGCAAAGAAAGTACAGGCAGAACAGGTGACACTCATAAAAATTCCTTTCAGATAAGAAAAAGAACTCAAAACAGCAAATCCATGAGTCACTCTGGAGGCTGACTTCAACCTTCAGATTGAAAGACTGAGGGAAAAAAAGAAAAAAAAGTTTCACACATTAAAACCATTGGGAATTCTTACTACTAAAAAGTTCAGTGTTATAATTTTGTAGAGTAACATAACATTCTACACACCTTCTACAGAATATTGTGCACTTTTGGTTAAAGACAGCTTACATATATAAAAATACTTCATTACTGACTTAGACTAACAAGAAAATAGGGAAGAAAATTTTGCTGCAAGTAATTTCTGTTCCCTGACAAGAAATTGTCTTTGAAGACATACCTCAAGGATGGATAAACCCATTAATCTGCAGTTACTCTCACAAGCATTCTGCTTATACACATTTTTTAGAAATACAATATGAAACAGCTACCAGCACATAAACCCACAATTGATCTTAAGTTTGGTATTTAATCTCCTTGCAATCACCCAGTCTTTAAGGCTGGGGGTAATAGAACAACTATCATGCCCCCCACTAACTGGAAGAAGAAACAAGTTATACCAGCAGCTATCCAAAAGACAGCAAAAATTTACTAGAATCAACCAAGAACAGAGCAAAAAATACATTAGTTATTTGAATTTTTCAGCTTTTTCTTTTACTTGTTGCCAGAGATTTTTAGATGTTTTCTCCAGTAGATTTTCAGACATTCAATTTTCTGCAGTTTTCAGGTACTTCCATCATGACCTATATGGGTAAAATGGTTATTGCCACACTGCCAGACAGAATTTTAATGATTTCATAGAAAAGCAAGGAAATTTTATTTGGAAAGAGAAAAATAATATTAGTAATTTCCTAGAGGTATACTTAAATATTTCCATGTTTAAAAGATAGGGGTTGTACCAGTCTTTTCTGTTACATGGGGCCTCTCTAAAGTCTGAAAGAATAACTATAAAACCTTATACTTCATGTTGTTCTAAGGATTCCCCTTCTTTCAACAGAAACAATGTTTTATATAATTTATAAGTAATCCAGAGGGGCAGCAAGAAAAAAGAACTTAAGGAGTTTGAGGACAATGCACATAGTGTTTTTCCGTCTGTTGCTTTGGTTTGGGTTTTTTGTTTGCTTGGTTTGCTTTGGTTTTAAATTAGAACAGTTTCCTTCTTTTCACACATCAATTCCTTTATGTAAATTTCCACCACTCACTGGGAATGCTCAGTGTCACTCCCAGTGATACAAAAAATCATATTTTTGTGGCATCTAATATCCAAATTGTATCCTCTACCTCTAACACATTGAAATGGAGATAAAGCTTCTTCTAAATCTGAAGAATAAATGTTCTCATGTGGATGCAGAATCCTTTGACATTCATTTGTCAATGCATTTGAAAAAGGGCAGCAGATTCTTAGACATATAGAATGGGACCATCAAAGATCATCTAGTTCCAAACCTCCTGCCATGGGCTGGGGCTCTTTGCACCAGACCAGATTGCCCAAAGCCTCGTTCAACCTGGCCTTGAACACTTTCAGGGATGGGGGATCCGCAGCTTCTCTGGGCAACCTGTTCCAGTGCCTCACTGCCCTCATCATAAAAAATGTCTTCCTTATATACAATGTAAATCTACTCTCTCTCACTTTTAAATCATTGTCTCTTGTCCTGTCACTACAAGGCTTGCTTAAAAGTCTTTCTTCATCTTTCTTGTAAGCTCCCTTTATGTACTGGAAGACTGAAAAAATTTTCTCGTTGTTCTGGAGACAATATCTTGGTTAAAAAAGGTGATGTCATTATTTCCACATGAAAGCACATACAAATCATTAACCAGGACACTAAAAACCTGAAGATGATAATAATAATGATGATGATGATGATGAAGATGATAATGGTAGTACATAGCATAGCTCCCATTAGAGTCTGTGAATGTATCTGTAGGTTAATGAAAGGTGATTCATAATATCATGATTACAAGAAGTGAGACAGTAAAAAAGGTCTCTGCACAGGTGCCACATCCAGTTCTATCTCATTAATGAGAAATTAGGAAACAGAAAACTAAATTATTTTCTGCTTTATGCAAGAGTAATTTTCAGCCTAATTCTACAGAGATGTTTAGGCTACACTCATCTATACCACCCAGGACTGAAACATGACAGATCTCCAGACTAAGTGTGAGACTGTCATGTTCAGAAATGCCCCAATTGCCTTCTAATTCAAAGCACAGTGTGATCTTTTAAGTACCAAGGGCTTTGAAGACAGAAGTTTTAATAAATGGCAATGTAGCATATGCATTGCATTACTAGGAAATGAATGTAAATGCAAACATGAATGTAAAGAAATGGAAAATTAATTTTAGGGTCAGTATTGTTTAATTCCATAGATCCAAAAAATATATTGAAAAGCCCATAGTCTCCTGAGTTTCTCATCAGGAATTTAATTCCCATGAGAGCTTTCTCTTTGTCTAAAGGTCTAACCCTCATTCAGTCTGGTTAATTTATGTTATTTCCGATCTGTAAACAGTGCATTTCCAAGTGCCTTGTTTTTAATGAAGTGTAGCAGTAGTATTTGATTGGAATTTAGATAAACAAGCAGATAGATCCATGCATATTTTCTGCAAGCATATATGCAAATATATGAAAAATTAAAAATGTAGCTAGATAAAGACCAAGGGCTGGTCTCTGTTACCATGTGTTATTCTTCACTGCAAAACAGAATGTATTATGGCACCTACAAAGTTTCTCTGTGGAACTCCCCTGACTGTTGACATAATGTGATGTGGTTTAGTGGCTATGGTGATATTCAGTCAGAGGTTGGACTTGATAATCTTGGAGGTCTTTTTTAACCTTAATGATTCTATAATTCTATGAAAATACTCCAAACAAGGGCAACAGAACTGGCGAAGGGCAAATCGAACATGCTAAAAGCATGGAATGAAACCCATCTCTTGGAGCACCATCATAGTAACCCAGGCACCACTCCAGGATACCCTTAGCTGGAATTAGTTCAGACTGCAGTGGGATGTGCTGCTAGATCCTGCACAAATTTTCTGTGCGCTTAATCACGGAATCCATCTGTTGATAAGAGACACAGCAAAGACCTTTCTGGTGTTTTCAAAACACGTAGCAGGTGGAACAGGTGGCGTTGAAGGTGTTCCAGGTGAAGGAAAGGACTGGCTCAGGCTGGCTGGAGCTGAGGAGATACTCAGCCTCCTTTGGCTTGGTGTGTTACACAGAGCAGGAAATAGGCAAGGTGGTTTTTTTAATGTCAGGGGTTTGGAAAGTGCCCTGACCACCGGGAACCTGAGTGTTACTCAGCACATCCAGTATCTCTTTACCAAGGAACCCATATCAACTTAGATCCTCTGTGTCATGCAAGGTTTCATCCTGTG
Organism: Rhipidura dahli; assembly: GCA_013399225.1. Taxonomy (NCBI): domain Eukaryota; kingdom Metazoa; phylum Chordata; class Aves; order Passeriformes; family Rhipiduridae; genus Rhipidura; species Rhipidura dahli. The sequence goes on along the minus strand of VXAC01004729.1, from coordinate 1,224,002 downwards.
CCCTTCCCAGGGCATGCATGCATTTTATCCACTATCTCAGCTATCCCAAAGACCTTGTCCTTGGCCAGCATTTATGCTCAGAAGTGCTGAAAACAGCATGACAACTTTGTGATTGAAGTTAGATCTTTGACAGTAAGCAATGTAACTGCTCTTATGCAGGTATTTGAACTAATTTTCCTCCAGAGAAGATTCCAGAATCTGTTGCCAGCAAGAAGTTGGGATTTTTCTTAGAGCACAATACTTCTGTGACTGTGTACATGTGACAAAGTGAACTTTTATCTAGTGTTTGCTTAGCAAATAAGGACCTAATCAAGAGCCCATTGAAGTCAGTGGGAAGGATGTTATTGCCTCTTGATCAGGCATTGAATTCCTCTCACACTGCCAGTAAGTATAATGTATATACTAAATGCTTTAAAAAATGTTGTCCAGATACATAATGAAGGAAAAAAAGATTTTTTTCTTCTGTCCCAAAATTTTGAAATTATTATCTTTAATTTGATAATTATTTATAATTTAATATAATTATTATTAAAATAATAATCTAACATCTTCATTACTGGGAAGCACCATTTTAT
>VXAC01004729.1:1168452-1214599 GCA_013399225.1 Rhipidura dahli | reverse complement strand
TGCCCGCCCTGGGGGCTCCAGGCTGAGCCGGCTTGTCCGTCGCACTCAAAGGGAACTTTCTTTAATAGCTGAGCCGGCAAGGAGGGCGACAGCTAGCAGTTCTTTTAGAAAGAATTTGTCATTTTTGGGGTGTTTCGTTAGTTGGTTTTTGGTTTTTGTTTTGAGGGTTTTTTTGGATGAGCCTCATCTACAAATAAGGACACCCATCCCCAAATTTCTGAGTTTTGAAATTATTGGAAGTTTGTCACTTAGAAGAAGTCTCGGTCAGATTCTCACACTATGTGGCTATCAATGAAATGTATCATCAAAATGTAGAAATGAAACATTTAAGAATTGCATCTGTGAATGGCTGCTCCTTTTATTATACTTTAAGACTGTGACAGATTTTCACTGTCTTATAATGCATTTCTTTTACATTATGTTCTCTCACCCATTGAGGCCCTAACTTTGATTTATTTTGTCTGGGGAAAAAAGTTAACCAATTAAGAGATCAAATTCTGCAGACATTAATTGATAGATGTTTCTATTGAAGTACACTTGAAATTAGGAAGGAGTGCTGTTGAATTAAATGGGAACTTAATTACCAAATGCAGACTGTCGATAGAAATTTTTTTTTTCCTTCTAACTGAAAAATTAGACTAATCCAAATTATTTAGTTTCTTATTCTAGTTTATATCTGAGTGTAAATAGGTAAGGATTTAAGTGTGGTGAGTCGGTGCAAAATTATTCAATATGCAGAGCTTACTACACTGTATGTTCTTACAGATTTGTGTAATTCAAGAAACAAATTTATTGCACTTCATCCCAGGAGTCGTGAACAATGTAAAATGATAAAGGAAAAAACCCAACAGGACAGCAGTGAAATACTCAACTGTTACCAAGGGTTCTGTTCAAGTGAAGATAGTCTGGTTTTTGCTTCAATTTTAAAAATTTTACTTTAATGACCATCAATCAGCACATGTATTCTGTAAACTGATTTGGGAAGCTACACAGAAATTAATCTCCTTCAAAAATTGCTCTTCTTTGTTTTTCCAATGTGGTTTGAAGCATTTGCAGGTCCTGAGTGGCAATTTAAAAGCAGAAGGAGGAAGAAAAGAGACATTAGCTCAGGTGTTGAGGATACAGTGGGAGAGAAGATGCAAGTCCAGGTCTCTGCTCTTAAATCCTTTCAAAGTACTGACTTAAACCCAGATCTTTCATAGTGTAGTTAGTGCTCTTCTTTTTGGACTAACGCTGGCTCTTGGGTGATGATAATTTAGTAATTTAAGTAAAGCCAAAAATTCCAGACATTGAAAAAGTCCATTAAGAAAAGGGATCTGGCTCCAGTTTTTCCATATTCTGCAGCCAGCCTAAGCACCAAGTGTGGAGTCAGTCTGTAGTGTCTGTCATGTTCAGGAGAAACTCATCTCTGTGCTCTGATGAGTGAAATTAAAAAAAGAACAACCGAAAAAAAAAAAAAAAAACCAGTACCAAAAACTGGAAAATGCAACTGGGAGAAATGGCACATTGCTTCTTACTCTGGCAGTTTCTTTCTCTACACAGGCTGGAAGAAAACTACATTGTATGTGAAGGAGTTTGTTTACCAAGATGCATCCTTTATGCACATTATTTAGACTTCTGCAGAAAAGAGAAGCTGGAACCTGCCTGTGCTGCAACTTTTGGGAAGGTAATAAGTAAATGCCTTCATAATTTCTTAGATCAGTTGTTTGATAGAATCACAATTCAGTACACCTGTGTAAAAATTATTTTGAAATCCACGTGTTTTCTATTGCTAATGTACATGGAATCAGACCAACTATAACTACACTCTCTCCTAGGAAGGAATTTCTTAATATCACCTTTAGGAGATTGAAGCTGAATTTCCCTTTGATTTATTGTTGGGGTTTTTTAAAAAAATAAAACAAAAATAAAAGGCATTCTCTTGGACTGCTTTTTTTTCTTTTCCCTTTTGTTGATGACATTAATAGGTTCTTTCCACAAAACCAGATCTAACATGGAAGACACTTATACTAAAGGCAGTGTAAAGTGAGATGTGACACAAGCAATACTAGAAGGGAAAAGAAATTAATAACACAAAGAGCTCCTGAATGAAAAATTGTTGATTCATTCTCTTTTCTACCCTTCCCTACATTTAATCCCGAAGTAATTTAATGAAAGGAAGATGCGAACTCTCCAAATTAAATCCTGAGTATTTAGTGAAACAGGAAACCAAAAATGCTTCAAGGATCATCTTTTTTTAAACACTACTGATTTAGTAATGGTTCATAAATAGCAAAATGCATTAATTTAATTAAAAAATAATAATGGATTTAAAATCTGGTTCATAGAATGTTCATTTCCTATTTTATTCTTCTTGAACAGGATATACTAAAAAAGTGGATATCTAATTTGCATACACAGTTTCAGTATAAATGAGAAAGACAATAGGTTCCATTTAAACATTGTTTTGACAGTCTTTTAGACATATCTATTAGATCAACCTCTATTACTGAATTGATTTTTCAGATCACACTTTCAAATAAAAAAATCCATTTATTTCTAGTTGTTTTGAAAACAGAATAGCTAGACAACAGTGTCCCCTCGTTTTGTTTAGATCTCTGAAGCAAGAGATATAGTTGTACTTTAGGAACTTGAAAATAATACACTTCTGGTGAAGGAAACTAGATTTTTAAAGTGTAAAAGTGAAAACAGAAAGGGAGAACAGGTGGGAAGACTGGAGATACACAGCAGGATGGACAAGGATAGAAGAAATCCTGCAGTGTGAAACATGGCCTAATCATTTATGTTGTGCCATAAGTACCAAAAATGTGTGTTAATGAGCTATCTTAGACCATGTATTTACACTACTATTTTTCTGTAAACAGATTGCTACGAAACTTTACTGGTGTTAGAAATTAATGCAGTTGTTTTCTCCTTAGACCATTCGCCAGAAGTTCCCTCTCCTTACCACAAGGCGGCTTGGAACAAGGGGCCATTCAAAGTAAGGCACAATTACGTGGGTATCTGCTTAAAGAACTAATTTTAGGAATGCTGAATATTTCCATGTCTCCTTAATATGAACTAATGGGCTGGGGGCTTTATTCAGATGATATACTACAAGTGTTAACTTTCATTTACATGGTGGAACTGATACTCAAATTCAAGAGTTTATGTTTGAAAACATTGCTGCAGGCATAATTTGTAAAATTAACTGTTTAACCTTCTAAATCTTGTCATTGCATTTATAGACCCATGCATATGTTGCAAATATATGTCAAAATATCAGATATAAAAAGGATTTATAATACATATGTCTTTTTATAGCTGCTCATCTTTCTGTAAATAGTGATTTCATTTCCCTTTTGCAAGCCTAACAACTTTCACTGTGTTCTCTACATAACAATACAGATTCACTTAAACACACCACCGAAAAAAACATTGCTTTAAATTAAGAATAAGGTATACTTCTGCTCATTGTTGTGGGTGTCTTTTAAAACAGTGAAAAGTGCACCATTTATAGTGCAGTCATTTCATAAAAAATGTCTCCTATTAATTTGTATATTTGATCTGTGAAATATTAGGTCATAGGAAAAGATCATAGACAATTCTATATCACCTGGTGGTAAAATTTTTATTGGTTCTGATTCTGGCATTATGCGTTTGGCCATGACTAATTTAGTAAAATTGTCACAAAGCATGATAACTCACATATTCCCTCACATCCATTTTGCTAATGAATAAGATAGAAAACTGTAATAATTTTAGTATTAGAAGAAACTCAAACTTTCATTTTTTTGGGAAAACTCCTAATTTTGAGCTACTTAGCCTCTTGTCTTTCAGTAGTTTATAAGCAGAACTCAAAACAAAAGGAGACTGAAAAGAGAAAAACCTACAAGGCTCGTTTTCCTAAGTGATACTAGAAATGTCTGAAAGATAAATTTTTGCATTCATAGTTTAGGGAGGTTGTTAAAAGTTGTTATACTTGGTTTTCTTCCTGCCTTAGAAATACTGGAAATAGATAGTTGATTCCACCTTAGTTTTGCTGAAGAATGAATGAGATGTCATTTGTGAATTTTAGGTTTTGTTGCAGAAAAGATGAAGGTGGGGAAGAATTTTAATTCCAAAGTTTTGCAAAGACATTCTATTTCTTGAGCATGTCTCAAGCATTTACTTTAAATAACCATTAATAAAAATAAAATCCAAAGGAAATAAAGTCTTCATAGAACATTATTCTTTTTTTTGTTTGGTTATTTTTTGTTGGTTTCAACAGAGGACAGTACTTGCATAGTGTCTATCACAGTCTTACAAATTTGTAATCCATTAATCTCTTTTAGGATGTGCATTGCACAGTGTACAATGTACGGAGGAAAACTGGAACTGAAGTTCATTTCTCTTTTTGTAGGCAATGTAGAGATGCTGAGTAGAGGGGTTTTGAGGAGAGCACTTATTGGAAAGGTTATTTATTCGGGAAAAGAGGGAATTTTTGTATTGTCTGTGGTGAGCTTAAGGTGTGATTACAGGCATAAGATGATGTAGACATAGCTTTGCTGCTGGTGTTGTGTTTAAGATTTTAAGAGATCTGGCATTCACAATTTGTGCAGGAATATTTGGCAACCTACTAATTCATCAATGCCTTGGTGAATTCTTAGTCAGGTTCATAACCCTACATATTTGGTGAACCACTTAGTTACAATGAACAAGATAATACAAGGGAGAAGTCTCCCACATGCTCATTATGTATTTGTTCTGACATATCTAACAGATTGATAAACAGGATCCAATGAGGATCCAAACTTCCAAAACATATCATGTGTCTGCATGATTCAAGCACAGTAAGTCAACCTTTATTAAGTAAATGAATATATTTCAAATATGTATATATATATACAAAATTAATTGTGTTGGAACAAGTGTCATTATAGACCCCTTTTTTCAATGACATTAAACAATATGAATATAGAAATAACTCATGCCCAACATTTCTTTGGCAGACTCTATATCCCTACTGACCTTGTTGGCATTATGTGCCATATTTTCAGATGGATTAACTGTTCTTGAACAATTTCCTCAAAGGAATGAGGCATCAGCAGCTTTTGTTTGAACACCTGGCACTTGTTTCTCTGTATTTTTTTCATCAGTTTTCCTTGGAGGCTTTTTCTCTGCAATTCTCATTTCTGCTAAGGTGCATTTACCTTGATCTTGCTGTGCTAAAGAGGACCTCACAAAAGGCACAAATGACAATCTTTCCACTTCGGAGACTGAGTATAGCAGCACATGGTCATAGAAAAATATCTGTATGAATCACAGAATCATAGAATCATAGAGGAATATAATGGTAGAATGGTTGGGGTTGGAAGAGACCTTAAAGATCATCTAGTTTCAACCCCCGTGCCACAAGTAGAGACACTTTCAACAAGGCCAGGTTGCTCAAAGCCCAAATCCAGTCTGGCCTTGAACATTTCCAGGGATGGGACATCCACAGCTGCTCTGATCAATCTGTGCCAGTGCCTCAACACTCCACAGTAAAGAATTCTTTCCTAGTATCTAATCTAAATCTACCCTTTCTCAATTTAATGATCTCTGATAATCTATTTTTCTGTCTCTGGTGTTGTGGGCCCCTCAGAACTATAGACTCAATGAGGAGCAGTTGAATTTCTGATTTCACCAGGTAGCAGTTAGTCACACAAATGTCATTTACAGAACTGCTTCCATTAAATTAATAAGAAAGTTAAAGGACTGTAATCAGTTTCAGTAAATTACTAGTTGCAGTCTTTTTATGTCAGCATGGACCTTAAATGTTAAAAGCTGTTTCTGGGTTACTGGACTAGTAAGAGAGCTCTTACTAGCAATTAAATCATATTTTTTAAAGCATGATAGTGTAGTGACATTGTTGTATTTTTATTGCTGCTGTCATTATTACGATATAGTGCTAGTGGGAGCAGTATTAGTACTAACTATTCCTGACAGTGATGTTTTATATGGCAGTATTGCCTAGGAGCTCTGATCAGGACTTTACTGAGTCAGATGCTGCAAAAGCATGAAAAGGAAGAAGACAATTCTTCTCCTGTGGAATAATTGTTCTTGTATTGTAGAGAAAAGTTAATGCCCTGGGACAAAAGTACCTTGCTGGACACTGCAAGCATGCACAGCAATCTATTAGTAGAGTCTGGCTGTGATCAGAAGAAATCAAAGAAAATAATTTCCTTTTTCCATCATCTTCATGGTGATGGAAACTGTTTTTCTCCCACACTGATTCAAGCTCTTTCTAACATCCACATGAGCACAAATAGGATTTGAGGAAAAGCTTCTGCACTAACATATGGAATACAGTTGCTGTTCTAAGGCATGTGATACACAAATGTCAGTTCCTTTTCTGTTCCCAAACAGCATTTGTCGTCTCTAGTTCTGGGCAAAGGACAAACTTAAAAGTAATAATTCCCAGAATTTAAGTCAGAATCTTTCTTTCTCTGAGTTTGCATCCAACAACTCATTTGTACAAAAGTGCCAGTACTAAAACTCATGTAAACTTTTGGCCAAGAAGGTTCAACACGTTGGGCACAATTTTGTAAACAAAATATATTATTCTCTCATGCCTCTGCTAATCACTCTACATAGCTGAAAGTAAGGGAAATTTTCTATATTCCTGCTGAGTGAAAAAAAATGCAGCACCAGAAATACTGCAAACTGCTCTCTTTGATTATTAGTATTTCATAATCAACAGTTCTCTGTTCTGAATCCACCTTTTTGCATTGGTGGTGTTGAACATACTGTGGTCACTACTAGAACTCAAGTGTAACTTTCACAGTACACGAACCACCTGAAGCAGCTATTTAGGAAAACGTTCAAACTGCTCAGTCCATACACACAGAAGACTGTTTGAGCTCAAGTTACAATTTAATTTCTTTGTAGACTTTGATCAATGATGAATCTTCGCTTTTATCCATCATGTCTGAAAACTATTATCTTATTTATTAGGAGTGATTTAGTGGGTTAATAAAACTGATATGGCAGCTGGCCCTGTGATAAGAAGTTATTGCAAGTCCCTGAACAGCTTAAGCCTGTCATTTCCTTATCAGCTATTATTTGTGTCAGTGTATGCTAAAATCAGAGCTACAAGTCGTGTAGGAACATATGTTACAACAAACCACTGAAATTAAAAGAGAAAGGTCATTCAGCTTCTTTTATAAAATGCTTGTTTCAAAAATTGAGAGTAAATTCCTTGTAGTGACTGATTGAATTTCATTAATTACACAATAGAAATAATAAATAGAAAATACAAACATACTGTATATACACATAAAAATATGCACACAAAGAGACACAAGGAGGGCATTTGAAGATGTAGGTTAAAGATGTTGTCAATGTGTCTGGGGTGGGTATACTACTCTCAACAGGGAGCGCAAAATAAGCTATTCAACTAATGACTTTGGCTTGTAAGAGAATAATAATCTTCACACCCTATTACTCTATGGAATATGCCAGACAGAGCTTGAAAAGTAAGATTATATTATTTTAATTGTTTCTGTGTCATGAACGGAAGGCTGTACTTTTTAGCACTAAAAATTCAACTGTTCATTACTGAAGAAAAACAGAATGATACCTGCTGTGCCTTTAATACACACAAAATACGTACTGAAAAATATCTATTCTCTACATAACAAGATGTCTCAGTGATAAATTCTGATACTTTGGGGCATTCCAGCAGGAAAAAGTATAGTGTCTACCACTGGATACCTGAGGATCTAAATCACACTACAGTTCCTGTTCCTAGCCCAAATGTATTAATATTGCATTCGATAGATGTTGAATAATCTAGATATCGAATCCTAACTTCATAAGGAAATAATGCTTTTTCTTGCCTCTGTTCCACTCCAACCTTAGAAAGAGGGAATGCCAAATTTATGGTGAAAGTGTAAAAGTATTTTTTTTAGAATTTGAATAATGGCATGTGATAGAAGCTGGGAGATTTAAATTGTCGTAATGAGATGTGGGCAAGCACTTGCTTATGTGGCCAACGACAAAAGTGCAGATAACATTGTTAAAGGAGCAGTCACAGCTCTATTGTGTTTTTCATCCTGTTCAGTGGACTCCCTTTGCAATTTAAAGACTAAGTAAATGCTGTTATTTCAAAGAATCCATATATGTATATTTTCAATACCTCTTGTGTCTACACTAAGGAAAAAGGGGAGAAAATTTTGGCTTTCCTAGGGTTGGCGGGTGCCACAGTGACCTAGCACTGTTATACAGGCTCATCAGTTTCAGGAAAGCAGTAAAAGTGATGGGGCCACTTTTTGTCACTTTTCTTGGCTGTAAAATCCTGAAGGCACACAACAGACTGTCCAGAAACAGAAAAAACATTTCCGCTGAGATTGTCAAAGCTACCTAGGCTAGACAAATATTTCATCTTAATGAACATTTTCTTAGACATAATTTGTATCTAATGCCTTTAACCAGCTTTGTAAATATAAAGCACGTGAGGGTTTTGTTCTTACCTGTGACAGTTCCATACAAGAACAAACAAAATATTGTGATTTTTTCTTTTAATGGTCATCATCAGGATCAGCAGAGATGAGATGAGATTAACACTTTTGTTAATGTGTTCTATGAACTATTTGCTGGGGCTCTGTGTCTCAATACTGTATTTCTTCAAGCTTTTGGGGAGTTTCAGTGAAATCAGTGCAGTGTGTTGCAAAGTGCTACTTTGAAGCAGCTCAGTTAAACCAGCTGCCGTGGTATTTTCAAACTAATTTTAGTAAAAAACAAGTTAACCTTTGTATTCTATCCATAACAGTCTTAGACAAATTTGGTTTAACACAAACAGTTTTTAAATCTTTTGAGTGGAATTTATAAGACAGGGCCTATCACCTTTGATGGATGAACTCAAGCAAACTTTGCTATGACCGGTAAGGAAAGTGCTGCTCCCAGCTTGTTCTCCTGCCTCTCTCTCAGAGGTCACTTATTTTGTAGCAAAATTACTGGAAAGCAGTAAGTAACTACTTTGCAGACAGTTTTATTAGCACTAGCCCATCCTCTTTAGCATCTTTGGTGCCTTTGGTTAAGGTGCTGGGTGTGAGCACTGCAAAGGCCAATCAGTGTTTCCTTTTTCAAGCTCTGTTTGGGATCAGTAATCTCCAGGAGACCAACGGGGGAGGCAAATGTGGATGAGAAGTGTATAAGTGGCTTAATAATTTAGTCAGCCTACAGCTTGACAGAAGAATGAATGAATGACATGTTATCATTATTAGTCACAGGAGACAGAACACTAAGTTATAAGGTGCACTGGCAAGCTATTTTCAACTGAGATGGCTCTGAGGGGCTGTCTAAATGTAACAGTGGCTAGCAAGATAAAATGAACCTGGTAGATCAAATCCTTTCAAATGAATGAAGGAAGATGAAACAGAATGCATATTAGGGAAAAGAGATGTAATAGGTTTCTGGATTTTCTGTTCCGGCTACCTTCTCGTAAGAGAGAAATTATTCTAAATTTAACCCTTGTATTTTGGATCAAATCATGACAATACTCTTTTCTGTGACATCAGATTTTGTTCCGTGTCAGTGAAAGGAATAGTTAGACACTATAGAAAAGTTTTCAGAAAGCATTTAAAATCAATTTGACAGCTTTGTGTGCTGCACATGTCACTCATAAACACTCCTCTTTTTTTTTTTTTTCTGCAGGTATCACTATTATGGAATTGGCATTAAAGAAAGCAGTGCATATTACCACTCTGTGTATTCTGGAAAGGGCTTAACAAGGTAAAATAGCATCATTTTTGTCTGAGATTTCAGCAGTGAAGGTCTATCTATAATCTTCCTTTGGGAAAGTATTTGTAGGACTCTGATTTTTGCTTCTTCAGGAACTAGTATTGTTGCTTATCTCAGTGCTTTAAGAGATTGCTCTGTATAGTTTGCTAGCGTCATCCAGTTTGACCCCCCACAGCCAGTGTAAAGCTGCACCAACTTTTAACAGCAGACCATTTTTTCAAGTTTGTATGAGGGAGCAAAATCCCATTTCCAGAACACTTGTCTAATTCTGTTTGCTTGTGTGTCACCCTGTGACTTCTTTCCCCAGGACAGCTTTCCATTATGAAACGTCTGGAGAATGGTGTGAAGCTGGCACCTGTGGGGCAGGAGGGAGGGGTCAGTGTAGATTAATATTTACAGGTCCTTTGACTGGCTAATATCAGTTTAAACCTAACCCAGGAAGCTCTAATTATATTTATTTAAGGGACAGCTAGCAGGATCAATACGTTACGATAGCTGCCTGTTGGTTTGCCAAAGATTAATAGTTCGTAAAACAAATGTCTCTGTTCACATATGGCTTGAATGATGGCTTTCATTGTCTGTGGCAGGATACCTGGATAAGTAGGACTCTGAGAAAGGAAAGGAATAAATGAGTTTATAATCACACATAGAAAATTCAACTGGTGGCAGATTTAGGTTATATCCAAAGAGACCTTTCCCAAACAATAGGACAAGTGTAAAAATTGAAGGTAATGCTGCCAGTGATGCTTAAAAAGAGAGGGTTCTCTCCAGAGCAATACTTAGGGTTTAATAGATTGGAATATTCTATTTCTTTGTTTGGTATTTATCCAGAGCTGTGGAGGTGTTGCTGGTACACAGTGAGTTTTTCTTTCATAATACAGAATTACCTTGAACAAATTGTTCATTTTGTTGACTAAAAGACAGTTGTTTTCATTTAAGGGAATATAATAATTCTTACTGCTCATCTTTATGTCAGGCAGGCACAATCTAGCAGCAATGAGTACAAAGAAAGTGGAGGTTCTGCAAAATTCCCCACAGTTGGATTTCTGACAGCATTCACTCAAGTAAAGATGGCATAGATACTCTCTAAGACTTTCAGAACTGCTCACTAGATTCACTAATTAGGAGCCTTTTCTTTGTGTTAGGAGCTGTGCTGTCCTGTATGAGCTGTTGAATTTTCAGGGCCCAGCAGTTCAATTGCCTCCCAAGCTGAATTAAAACAGAAGCTCAGATGCTCACTTTGCACAGCCTGGCCTGTCATGGTAATTGGATTTTTCTGTGAAGAGAATGCTGCAGTAACCTGGGGTTAAGAATAAGCTTCTGGATAAGGAAAGAGTCAGGCAGTGTAGGGATTCAAAACTGAACCTCCCAGTTTCTGGCTGCTGTATATAGTGATCCATGGAATCTGTCCTTATGGAATCACCTTCTAGTAGGTGAGGCTCTGGAAGAGCAATGCCAGCAGATGCTGCCTCACACTTTTGCTGTACATTCCATGCACATTTTGCTGAACATGTGGAAATCCAGAGTCCAAAGCAAATATATCCACCCTTGAAGTTAATTAGATCCACGTTGTAATCAGATGAGTGATGCCTTCATTTATACTTAACTATCAGGGGAACTGTCTAGGTAACATATGCTGGATTATCATGTGATGGGAACTGTCAGGCACCTGTGCCAGGCCTGGGCAGGAGGAATTCCACAACTGCTCAGCCTCTGGACTTCTGAGAGCATCTCAGAGAGCAGGAAACAGCCAGAGAGCATCTCAACAGCAGGAAACCATGATATTGCCACTAATAATTATGAGACTTCATATTGCCCACAGTATCTTATCAGTTGGCAGCTAGTGGTACAGGAAATAACAATAATCAAACAACATTTATCATTATACTGATCCATTAGAATCGCTATTATTGCACATTCTCTACTTTAGTAGTTATAATTTAAAATGTTCTTTCTGATTTCTGCTCTGAAGGGTTGTCTGATAGTCCAGTGACTTAACTGGGGAATCTCTCAATTGTACTCTTAATAGGACATTCACTGTACTGCAGCACACTTATTGCCAGTTCAGGAATCTTTTATCTCAGAAATGTACCTCATCAAAATAGCACTCTAGTGAAAAAGAATGTGAAATCACTATGATTTCTTCATTTTTCCAAGAAATGTAAATTATATATATATACTTTTTCTACTCTGAATTTACTCATCTCTATCAAAAGCTGTATGTGTTTCCTTATAAAGACATTATGGACTTGCACCTATGCTACCCTTCTGCTGTTTGCAAAGTGGCAAAGATCCAACCAAAAACCTGAAACTGGATTTTATACTTTACTGTTTAGTCAGTGGTCTTAATCTTCATGTTTTATGAGACATCAGTAGGTTTCCTGTTATCCCCAGGTATCTGAAAATCAGTGGAAGAAGTTAAGAAAAAAACCCCAAGCATTAAAACCCCATTAAAACCTGTAATTGCATTTGGAAAAATGTGATTATTTTTCTAATAGATAATACATGTATATAGATATATAATCTTTACAAATGTTCTTCTTAGGAAAAAAAATAATCAAATGTTTTTACTTTCAAAGGTTCTCTGGAAGCAAGCTAAAGAATGAGGTAAGTGCTGTAGTCTGCTTCCTTTTGTTTCTGTTACAATCTAAATATTATGTGACCTGTGGTTTCCTTCATATTAATGTCTTTGAAAATGGGAACATAATTTTTCATTAAACACTTGACTGCATAACCTTTTTTAACAAAGTTGAGTCTTTGTTCCTCTAAATATTCAAAGAAAAATAAAATTCAAAAACACCTTCTAGGATTCCCGTTGCAATCCAGTTACCCATCACCATATTTAAGCAAAGGATCATGCTCTAGCTTTATTTTTTTTTTTACATGTTACTTTTGCAGGAGGGCTTTTTCAGAATCTCATTTGACTGGAAGCTGAAAATAATTTTTTTTAAAAAAACCTGAAATTGGTGCCTCCTAGTCAGGATTGCCTTTCTCTATTATTTGGTCTTCATGACAATTTGTTGTGCTATGCCTTTGTGCTGCTTTTGCTTGCTAGATGGGACAAACAGCAGCTTTTAGTAACTTCTTATCAGCCTTATAACCTTCCACAGTACTTGTTCTGATAACTTTAGAGCAAAATAAATCATTAAGTCTTGTGAGTGGCATGTTTCCAATTCCTGTTGGAAATATCCTTTCTGATGAACCCTAGAACTGGATCTGGTTTTGTTGGTTTTTATTCTCCAGTCCCCCACAGGTAGTCTACATTTTTACTACTGTGTACTATGGTATAGTCATTATCATTCTGGTCATATTTATAGTAGAAAATTATGGTTTATTGTATATTAAGGGTTAAGGGTTTCTCACAGTATTTTTATTTGACACTGAGTTCAACTAGCATGGAATATCTTGCATCCGTATTATTAAACTCCTGAACCTGCAAAAGGACACAAGGATATCTCTGCCACATTACCACAAAAAATGTCCCTAATGTGCAGTCCCTGTTAAAATATGCCTAGAAGGTGCTTGGGATACTGCTAATTGTCATGGGCCAAAAGAATTCCAGAGGCTGTTCTGAGTAGTACTGTTCCAGTATTGCCTGGGAATGTTTCCTGACACCATTTAATTTACTGGACTAAATATTCCTCCTGCGATCAACTGATACACAGGAAGCCTTTCACCTTTTTCATTTCCAGATAAGCAACTCCTAGCTGATAGCAGACATTTTTATTGGTCCCTGGGAGTGTAGCTTTGCTCTATTGATTTTCATCCCCCTTATTACCATTATCTCAAAGCCATCCGTGTCTTTCTGCATGACCTCTTGGTCTCCCTCTGTGGGTGATTTCATTAGGTCATGTCAACCAGTTAAATCTATGAAATGTTCACTGAGATCAGCCCCAAGTCTGATCTTTGGGAATCTTCGCTTCAATCCCTTCTCAACCCAGTAGTTTCCCTGTCAACACAACTTGTTGGCATTTCAGCAGGAGTCAGTTTCTTAAACATTTTTACATTCTTTTACTAATCCCCACTCTCACCAGCATACATGATCATTTCCCATGGTGACACCATGTCAAGTATTTTAGTGAGGTTCAGATAGATTAGATCTGCTGCATTTTCCTTGTTCAGATAATTGACTATCTTATCAAAAAAAGATAGTGCTACGCCATGGGATATCCCCAGCATTACTCACGAGCACTACTGTGGCATTCATTTGTTCAGAATTTTGGGACTGAATATATCTGGTTCCTTTGGCATAAATGGATGCATATTTTCTTCTGTCTCTGATGTAGCATTCCCAGTCTGCCTTGGAATTGATAATTCCACAAATCTGTCTTGTTTCTGCCCCAAAGTTCCTTTGTCCTCCCAGAAAAAAATGTTCACAGATAGGTCAATGGAAATAAATGAGAAAGGGCACATCACTGTGAGTTCTGTATTGTCTGAAATTATTCAGACAGGTCTTAAAAGGAAAACAATACTTTCATGGTCAAAACTGAATTAGAATAATTTCAGTGTACTGAAAATTTGGCATTATATTTTCATTAGTGTGAACAGGTGATAGATACATCCTTTTTCATTTGCTTGAAAGTATATGCAATTAGGTATTCTGAAAAGATTTACAATGATTGCATAAAGTGTAATTCTGAGTAGGAACATAAAGACATTGAAAAGATGTTAAAGCACTGATTGTCTAAATATACTGAGTAAATGGCATTTGAATGAACACTTATTGAGTACCAGGGACACTGTTTACTTCTGGTATGTTTTATCACATTTTCTAGTATTCTCTCTGTAGGGGGAGATATCAGCAAATTCTTTTATCTAAACCAGTTAGTGCACCATTAGAGTCTGCATGGTTAATTAGGCAGATAATATTACTGTCATTATCTTAATGTTAAATGGCCATTAGAAACAGATGGCATTAAATTGAAAGGGCAAGTGGCAGCAGGTTAAAATATTAAACCTAGAACTGAGGCCCAGTCATATAAGTCCATTAGCAAGGTAAAAAGTATTGCAGATTATCTTCTCCTAAACCTCCCACCACCATGACCGCCTTCTTTTAAATGAACAAATCCCTTTTAATCAGAGCTTTTAATATATTTCATGGGTAATTGCATAATAAAATCATTAAGATTACTCCTGTTTAAAAAAATACCCTCCTTATACTGATAGGCAATTATAACACTACAAAAATATTGACATGAAGAAGTACTAATGTTTCTAAATTTCTTTTACTTAGAGCTTTATATGAATTTGAATAGTAGATAGCACAGGCAAAATTAGTTTACATGATGTATGCTTTTTGTGTTTTGTTGTCTGTTTTTTCATACATATTCCCTTATAAAAATAGGGCTATATTTATGTTGAATAAGTCCGTTGAAGCTAGGGTTTTCTGAATTCAGTATTTGAGAGAATTTTGCTTGAAACTGATCTCCAAGTTATGAGTCAACATTTACAGAAAATTAGTCTCATTTTCACACTTTTACCCTGTAAGTTGCACCTTATACCTACCTTTCCTACTTCAGTGAAATCTACCTGTAGGCAAAGGGGTAGCAAAAGATCACTTCAAGTTCCATTCAAATGCTTTGTGCATGATCATAAATTTCATCCCTTAGTACAGAGGGAATCTGCACAGAAGTAACAGATTTTCCACAGGAATACACAGAAGGCCAGCTCATGCCTCTGCACACTGACTTGACATAAGGGCTGGTTAGGCTAAAATAGAACGAAGGGTTTCAGCCAAATGGTCTGAGTTCAGTGCTATGAGAATAAGTACAGTTCAGCCAGTAAGGACAGAATCATAACACAAATTGTATTTCTTACCTGGAGGATGAGGGTTTCACCTTAATTGTAGCATTTGAGACCTTAAGAGTGTTTGGTGGAGTTTAGATCTAGACACATATTCAATAACTTTCCTGAGCTGGTGTCCAGATCTGGGTAAGCATCAATATTTTTGAAGGATTCTCTGAATGCAAGTATTCTGGAACACTGAAGGGCTCACGAGATAGTATACAAGTTTAGCATGAATTGTTGGTTTCACAAGTAACAGCATTAGCTATTTCAATGTTCCTGTTTCTTCTATTCCATTTCAGGGTGGTTTTACTCGTAAATATTCTCTGAGTTCCAAAACTGGAACACTCCTCCCAGAGTTTCCAAGTGCTCAACACCTTTTGCTTCAAGGGTGCATTTCTAAAGACAAGGTAAATTGTGAGCTTCTTCTCTTCTGTCTTAGAGATCAAAAATTTGCCATAGAATGCTTCTTCATATCTTAGCCTTTGAGGTATTGACATGAAAGAGCCAGAAATGTCCATAATCAAACAGAGGTGACTGATTTATAGAGGGGGCAAACCTTTACTAACACCGATTAACCGGCTTTCCAATGGAAAGGTGGTTGAATTATTTACCTATTAACTGACCCAGTATTTTACAAACTGATGGTATGTAAGACAGGGAGAGCAAAACAAACAAATAACTCAGAGTTGTATTCTTCACAAATACCTTTGGATTTAAGGTAAATTTTGTTCTGGTTAGAACAGAACAAGTAATTCACAACAAATAGTTAGATGATTATTATCTCTCCTTCATGAATTGTTTGAAAAGAGTCTAAAAATTTGAATGTTTGGGGTTTTTTTTTTTTAAATTACTTAAATCATTCCTCAAATCAGTACTTGGTATTGCTTATCCTAAGGAAAACTCTTTCAGTTGGAAGTATCTCACTCATGTTTCATGTCCTTGACTCTTTGCCTGTGTGTTATGTCTGTGTAATGTGTCACATTGCAAGCTGCTACATCCCTGCACTGCACTAGAAATCCTTTGACAGACATTTTGAACTTTTCAATTTAACCTTCAGTGCAGGTGATGACGCTGACTGGTTTGAGACACGTTGCTGTAAACTTTTTGGTTTCTGAGCCCCTCCTCCTAAGCTTGTTCTGAGAAGGTAGTGAAGCCTAGGATTCCTGTAGGGAGGGAGAAGTTAAACAAAAGGAGCCATCTTAGCTGGAAATCTTCGCTGGAAATCTTACCATTCCTAAAGAAAGCCCAGGAACTGGTATACTCAGCAGTGTGCACCACCTGCTGCTATAGTCTCCATCAGTGAAGTGACAGCTCTCATATAGACAGCATTCTCATTAAATATAGATCTGGCAAACATTTGAGGTTCCATGAATATCCAACACAGCAGTGTAAACAAAACTGATTTTTACTGCTCCAACAATGGAGAAAAACCTGCAAGTCATTCTGTCTTCCTTTTTGGGGCAGCAGCATTGTGCATGACCATCTGGGGACAGACTTACTGAGTTATGAGGAGACTGTGGGAAAGATGAATTTCTGTGTGTCTCCTGCATTCTCTTTCCTTGCTGCTCTCTCCTCATTTCTTGTTCTTTTACTTCTTGTTTTCTTTTCATACTGCCTTTTCCATCCTTCAACTTATCTGACCACAGGTTATTGAATCTAAGATATTCAGGTACTCTGCTGAAGACAGCCCATATGTGAAGTTTGACTCCTGCATGAAACTGCTAAGGAATTGCTTGCAACTCAAATATCTGGAGAGTCTATAAGTACAGCAGTCTGCACTAAAAATAGATGGGCAATTCCTGCATTTAATGTTTCTGGAGAGAACTTACCCAAACTTTAAACTTCCATCAACTCCTTCCAAAAACAATTCTTTAAAGTGTTCCTGAGTCTTAGACTGTGCTAGTGCTTATCAAAGATACATGGCTAAAGAAGCAGCTCTGAGAGTTAGAAAAGTCAATTTTAAAAGAAATCTGCATCCTGAACCTACTGCAATAAGATGGCACCAGGTTCATTTGAAATCTGAGACTGGCTTGCTGGAGAAGTTCACAAGCTGTAGGAAACCTTCTGTGATTCAGGGCCATAAGAATGGTTTTGCTAGCACTTTTCCTTCCTTAAAAGAGTTTACATATTTCTTGTTTTATAATTTGCTTCAATTTTTAAAAATTACTACTTTCTTTCTTTCTTTTATTCTTTTTTTTTTTTTTAATAAGGGAACACCCCACTCAGATAAAGTAGCCTGATGAGATGAAAGGGGGTTCTGCTTTTTAAAGTTCAGTTCATGTGAGGCAGTGATTAAACTTTGACCAAATGACTGGCAGCTATTTTCTCATTTGTCCAACTAGATGATGTTTCAGAGCACTCATAGACGCCTATAGTAGCCTAATGATTAACTTGCACTGCTCTTTGGGATTAATCTTAGCTTCAGAAAGGTGAATTTACTTTACCATCTGACTTACTAATCTAGCTATTGCCTTACTCTATTATCCACATTTTCACAGTGTATACAGGTTCAGATGCTACATTTCTGACAACAATATCAGTGCTTGACTTAAACAGTGACTTAAATAATGCTTGAATAATAATGACATAAAGCTGCTGCTAAAACTAGAGATGAATGACGTCCTCATCACTTCTGGATATGCAGGCTGCCTATTTGCAAATACACATTGCAATACAGTTTATATTAGGTATTGACATATTAGCTACAGAAAGCAGAAACTTAGATCACCATAGCAGTAAAGGAAAGAGTTAAGAAACTTTGTTTAATATTTCTTTCTTCCAAAACAGGTAGATACTCTTATCATGATGTACAAAACACACTGTCAGTGTGTCCTTGACAATGCAATTAATGGGAACTTTGAAGAGGTAAGGTTGTTTGAACACGCACTCTGAGTACATATGCAGGGGAAGACAAGAAAGCATGATTTATGTCTATGAATCTGGTTCCTATTCCTTTAGATCCAGCATTTCCTATTACATTTTTGGCAAGGAATGCCTGACCATCTTCTTCCCCTGCTTGAAAATCCCATCATCATTGACATTTTCTGTGTCTGTGACTCAATACTATATAAGGTAAGTTAAGCATTTAGCGACATGGATAATTTCACCCACAGTACAGCTTTTGTGTCTGTAAAAAGGTAGAGTGACAGAATGCCATGACTGCTTTCTGCTGTAAATCAGCAAGGAAATCATTGAAATCCAAAAATAAAATGGGCACCTATAAGAGCTGAACTTCAGTCTCAGCTCTGCTGAACACCTGATATGTGACCACAGGCAGCACACCAACAGTGTAACCCCAACCTAGTTGCTTGAATGAAGCTAAAAGAGTGAGCTCATGTGCTCACTGACAAGGCTGACTAAGGTAATCCTGGATGAAAACTGAAGCCTTGTTTTCATTGGAAAGATTACTGCAATTTCTACCAGAAAAGGGAGTCTGTGGCACATGGGTAAGGTGATTCCACATGCCAATCTGCTACTCACAGGCCATGTCAGGCCATGGTTTTGTGTTACCAAGCTGGAGCAATACTGGGTTAAGGTTTTCTTGCTTCTCCTGCCTGCTGCCTCTCATTTCTGTTCCCATGCTGCTAGAGGTACCAGCAAAACTGCTACAGTCTAAACTGCTCTGGGTTAAAAAAAAAATCAAGGAATAATTGTTTTGCAGAGCTTTTGTACCATATGAGTTCTTTGCTCTAGCTCATGGCATGATCACATAAATAGTTGAAACAAAGTGACCCTTAGGAGTGTTGCAAGGTCAGGAATAAGTTATAGAGCACTGGGGGGAAAAAATAATGCCACCACAGTTTCCTGAATTTTTCACTTGGAAAGTCAGATCAGATGATTGTTTAGTAGATGCAAAGTACTTAAAGTTCCTCTCATAGGATGTGCCATAGAAATAGAAAAGGATTGTCATATAGGTGTCTTTCTAACAGATTTCACATCACATATTGATGACAAGAAATAACTATTGGCTTAACAGAAAACACCAACCAGTCAAAGCAAAAGACTTGAGGCTTTTTAGCTCTGATGCCTTATTGTAATCTGTCATTCTTTACTGTACAAAAATATGGGGGAAAAATCCAGAGAAGATGAAAATATTTTTTTCCTAGAGGCATATAAAGCTGTAAGGTAGGAAGTGTTTTAGTTGGCACAGTAAAGCAAAGGTAATTAGCATCAAGAATCATAATTACTACCGAGGAGATGGGTCATTAAGCCTCATTTACTTGTCGAGATTATAATGTTCCTTGAGTTTATGAGGTTTTTCCTGCTCTAAATGTGCTGTCTCAATAGATTCAATATTAACTTTATTTATGATAGATTTAATGTGACAGAAGAAGAAATACTTGAGGAGCAATAAATTATAAATTGAATAAGACTGAATTTCTCAAAAGTTCATAAATTTATTATTGTGCCTCTTCTTTTTCTCTCACTATTTCTTACCTATAATCATGTCCGATATTCTTGACATCACAGCTGACAGAAGGAAGGAATTACATTGGATTGTTATTAAACCATTTACATTAACAGTTAAAGGAGATTTCTGGAATACAGGCTAACAGCTTTGTCCTCCACAATAACATTCCCTAGGGGGCATTTTTTGCCAAAACTGTTCCACACCACACTTAGCTACAGGGAGCTATAGGGCTAAACTCTGAATGCCTGCACTGCCGTGTCCAGTTTGGCAGGGAGAAGAGTCAACAGCACTCAAGGGCATGGGAGATGCTTGAGTATCTGCTTTACAGAGCCTTGGTGATGCTAGAAAAGACAAAGTGCTTATGTATCTCACTTCTACTGATTTCCCTACTCTAAGACATGGGGGATAGCATGTCTTGTTTGGCTTTTTCCTCAATTTCCTGGTATGAAGGTATACATTAAGAATGGGTGTTATCTAAGTATATAAATATCTCATATGTTCCTATCTAATAGTGACTCAAAAAATCCAGGCATATAAATATCTGGACAGTAGGTTAAATGGCTTCAGTCTGTGTAAATTTTCTGTACTTATCACTTTGGAATCTAAGTAAACAAGACAGACATGAATGAATTAATAGATGGCCAGTGGAAGCATGATGTAATTTTCTGTTAACTTTTTGAAGGTTCTTACAGATGTACTCATCCCTGCAACAATGCAAGAAATGCCAGAAAGGTAGGTATTTGACATTAGTCATGGTACATTCCAATTTTTTGGCATATTCCAGATAAATTCCAGTAATTCTATATTCTAGAGCACTTTCCTCACAGCATTTATGCTCATTTTTAGAACAGCAGAGTATGTATGGAAAAATAGTGTCAGCTCTGAGGGCAGCTGTAGAACAGCCTTAAAATATTAGATAGCATTTTAATGTCCCAACTGTCTTGCAATTTTTCCCAGAGGAGGTACATATCAATATGCAGTCAATATATAGATCAGTGATTGGTCATGTCCTGTTTCTTCTGGTAACATCTGAGGAGTAATTCCCAGATATGCTCAGAAGTCTGTTAGCCATAGATTAAAACCCAATTATTTAATCTAATGTCAGACAATACTTATTGGTGATTCTCTACATCACTTTTTGTTTCCCTTATAGTTTACTGGCAGATATAAGAAGTTTTGCAAAAAACTGGGAACAGTGGGTTGCTTCCTCTTTGGAAAATCTTCCGGAAAGCCTGATAGATAAGAAATTGCCTATTGCACGAAGATTCGTTTCCTCCCTGAAACGTCAGACATCATTCCTACACCTAGCACAGGTAAACAGAATAAGATTATACATTCAAAATTTTGTCAGTTGTATTCAGTGTACCTTTCTGGCTATGAGATGCAATGCATTATTTTTAAAATGTTGAGCTCTGTCCATGGAAGACTTACATCTTGTGGTTTTAACCACAAAATTAGAAAGTGACCATTGATAGATCTGATAAGGACTTCAAACTTTTGTACCAGAAAAGAGAGCAAAGGCCATGGTTATAATGTACTGCCATCACAGGAACTTTTTTCAATGAAATAATGAAGTGGAATATATGTGTATTTTGTTTAGTATCAAACTGGAAAATAGCAGCTGATCCTTCTTGTCTAACAAAGATTTGCTCCTTTGTCCATGATGTTCTTTTTGATTTTTGAGTGAAAAGAAAAAAAGGGAGTGACAGGTAGTTGGGGACTCCAAGGCTATGCTGTCAGGATACAGGTATCTGCAATTAGGAGTCACCTCCATGTGATGGTTTTGTAGATTATACAAAAGGATACAATGCCTTTTGTGGAACTTCCTTCTGTGCTAGCATCTTGGGTTTTGAGGTGGTAGTCCTCATGGATAACTGTTGACACACCACCTATTCATCTTGACTTGGTTTTCTCTTTAATAAATATTAATAAAAAAGCAGCAAATGGGTAATATTGTGAAGATAATGTGATAGGAAGGTAGGTTAGAAGAGCATCAGGAGTCTAATGAAAAGGAAACCTTATCTCATCTGGTCTGTGATAAACACAGCCATGACAATAAAATTAAACATAATAGGATTCTTCTCTGAGGAGTTTTTTGGGTGATCCCTGGTGTGGGCCTGTACTGGTTTTGGCTGGGATAGAGTTAATTGTGTTCATCATAGGGTCCGTATTTTGGATTTGTACTGGAAACTATTGATAATTCAGGTCTATTTTAGTTATTGCTGAGCAGTGTTTACACACAACTGAAGTCTTTTCTGCTTCCCACACCTGCCAGCAAGTAGGTTGGAGGTGCATGAAAATTTGGCAGGGGACATAGCTGGGATAGCTGACCCCAACTGATCACAGGAATATTCCATACCACAGATCAACAATAAAAATGGGGGGAAGTTTGGCAGAGGACCACTGCACAGGGCCTTGGTCAGCTGGGCATTGGTCAGTTGGTGGTGAGCAACTGTTTTCATTAGTGCCACTGGTCTTTGTTGGACTCTATTTTTATGTTGTTTTTGGGGTTTCTTTTAAACTTTTAAATTATTATTGTTATTGTGATTATTTTAATGATTTCTTTCAAAAATTTATCAAACTAGTTTTAACTCAACCAACAAGTTTTGCTTTTTTAAGTTTTCTTAAGAAATTTAATTTTACTTTAAATAAGTTGTCTTACTCTTTGAATTCTCTCCCCCATCCCATGGCAGTGTTGGGGGTGAGTAAGTGGCTGTGTGGTGCTTAGCTGCCAGCTGGGGCTAAACCACCACAGGGTCTCAGCATTTTATCTTGCTTTCTCTTGCAGATTGCTCGGCCAGCTCTTTTTGATCAGCATGTGGTGAATTCCATGGTGTCAGATATAGAGAAAGTTGATTTGAATAGTATTGGTTCTCAGGCCCTCCTTGCAGTTTCAGGGACCACAGACTCTGATGGGGAAGTCTACAGTGAATGTAAGTCCATGGTGATATATCTGTATCATTAAAAATAATTCATTCTTTCATTCCATGCCACACCAGTCTTCTTGGACTGACTGAGACAAAGCACTCACAGAGTCTGCATTCTCTAATCTAGTTCACCATAAACTTCAGTAGGTTAAGAATACCAGTTGGTTGCCCTAGCACGTCTTACAGGAACAAAAGATTGTGCTGGGAAGTCATCCCAGCTAGATGACTTTAAATGGTTACTGAAAAATTTACATGTCAGCCTCAAACCTCTTTTGAAACTTGGTTGTAATTATATGGGGATATTACACAGATCAGTTCTTCAAAGATTTGTCAAAAATTATGGCTTAACATAGTGGATATTTGAACTAGTTTACTTTTTTTAATTAATTGGATTTTTTTTCTGAAAGTTGAGCTTTAAAAATATGTGTAAGTTTCTGTTTAGTGTAGCAGCTATTTTCATACACAGAACAGAGCAAAGTACAAATTTTGAGGTAGTTAGTTTTCATATACATTGTTGAAAATAGATATAGTAATTTTCTGTAATAAAAAGATAACTTTGTCATAGGAGTCATGTTGATCAGAGTTTCAAGAGCTGAAAGGAATAGCAATGTGTTATCCTGTAAATATCATTAGTTTTGATTATGAAAGTTTGTTCTCTTTAATGGTTCAAAATCCTATTCACATTTTCATTTGACTTGCCCATTTCCTGCTTATTTTGGGTATTTATTTTCTTTTATTCTTTGTCTTCTTTCACACTGGTTAGAAAGGAAAAGTAGAAGAGAAATAGCTGTTCATTCAGGCACTTTTTTGAAAATGGGAATTGAGGAAGTTAACTTTATATCCTATTGTGAGAAACTTGTAAAATATAAAGGAGACATAAGACACTGCAAATCTGCCATATTACAGAGAAAGCTTTACTACTAAACTTAGTATTAGAAAGGTTTTCAAGGTTAAATCTACAAAGGAATGGAAAAGATAATAATCTTCTTTTGCTTTTATTTTCTTACAAAACTTCGTTGTCTTGCAACCTGTGTCATTGTAATGCTTAAGTGTTTAAAATAGATGTGTGTGATTGATGTGTGTCTGCTTGCTTTGCTGGGGAGTTACTTATTTCTTCACTGCTCTAATTCTTTACTTTTCCTTTCCATGCTACAATATTGTCATATGGCTGGTGAGTGGCTTTTTCTCATGTTCAGAATAGTGTGCAATGATATGTTCTCCTTTTTACATGGTAGATGACTCTATTACAGTGTTCCAAGAACTGAAGGACCTTCTGAAGAAGAATGCCACTGTGGAATCATTTATTGAATGGTTGGATACTGTGGTTGAGCAAAGGGTTATCAAGGTACCTTTCAAATGTTCTGCCTGACTCCAGACCCAATCCTACTCCCCCCACTCCTTACGTAAATTCTTATGTGGTCCCACTGATTTTCCACAAGGGATTTTCATCTCTGGCCCTATCTCCTTGCTGTAACAGGGAAGATTGTCATTTGGTGTCCAAGATCCCAATGATATTAGTTCTAATGAATCATGCTGAGCAACCTTATGTGTGTGACAAACTAAGAAGCATTGTAACTAAAACACTGAAGTCAGCACTTGTGCAAACTACACCAAAGAAACCCTCCCACTTAATGTGTGCCTGCAGAATCACAGTGGGATTGCTCTGAGTAAGGTGGCACAAGTTGTTCCTTAGAGAAGCAATTCTCTCTTCCATGGCATTTAAGGGGTACTGTATTTGATATAAGTTACTGCAGCAGGTGGATTCAGGAGGAGCTAGCCTCCTGAAGGATTTCCACATTCCAGGATGGAAGATACAGTTTTGTAGCTTTGTAAGGTGCTTAACACAGTAATTGATGGTTTTGATGGGATTCCCCTGCCCGCCTCCAATTTACAAGATGCATTTTCATCACAAGTATTTTATATGCATGTAGTTATGTAGGGGTTAATAAACTACAGCTCAGAACAAAAGGATTTTTGGCTTACAGCTAAGTAAGAGATATTTACCCAATTTGTGACTAATTACTGTAAACTAGCAGAATAAGATGTTACATATCATTGGCTAATAGCTGAACACCGGCCTTCTCACCAGGCATTTTCCTATCTGAAAATGCAATATCTTACTCACCATTTTATGTAGGATCTTGATATGAATGGATACGAAAGGATGAGACAGTACAGTTAGCATCACCTGGTTGGCAGAAGGGAGACTGCACTTACAGGAAAACCAGAGGCATGCCCTTTTTCCTATATTTGCCTGTTTTCCCAAATTTCAATGGTGACAGTGATAATTTCTTTCTTTTTAAAGTCCTCTGAGTTTCCTAACAATTGCTGACATAAGTGAGCAGCACAGTGAGGAGCAGCTTTGGATGACTCAGGGCAGCGGAGCCAAAGCAAATCCTCACGTACACAGAAAACTCCCTAGGAAAAAAAAAAACAAAAAACCAACACATTGAAGCTGAGTGATCTCAATTTATTTTAGACTGGAATGATTATGATCTAAATTTTATTCCACAATTTCAGAAGACAATTCCCAATAAACAAGTCAGGCAGGAAAGATGAAGCAATTTTCAGCATCTGCTATGTGATACTCTATTATTAAAGTTTACAGGTATGGTTCCTGGCATTGTTTTCATGTAGTTAAGGGAAGAAGCACCAACAAGTCCTGATACGAAGCTAGGTCAACTAGAGCAGGAGCTAATAATTTACAGAACATGTAATCCTCCCACTGCTGTCTGCCTTCTGTTCACGCTAAAGTGTGGCTGCTGTCAAACTCACACAACAGCTTCTTTCTGCTTGCTGTTTGAGAAAGTAACAAGGCATATGTGACCACACCAACAAACAAATCGCTCCCAGAGCACAGTGACTGACTTTCTTTCTTTCTTTTTCTTTCTTTCTTTCTTTCTTTCTTTCTTTCTTTCTTTCTTTCTTTCTTTCTTTCTTTCTTTCTTTCTTTCTTTCTTTCTTTCTTTCTTTCTTTCTTTCTTTCTTTCTTTCTTCCTTCCTTCCTTCCTTCCTTCCTTCCTTCCTTCCTTGTATAGAGGAACTAGGCACCTTTGATACTAGACTATGAGGTAATTTATGTACCTTCAGGGCACATCAGGGCCCAAGCAGTAAGGAGTTTGCTTCATCCAGCACTGACAGACAACCATTCCAAGATTGCACTGGAAAGAGTGAAGGCTGCTCTGTTTCACCAAGTCAGGTCACACAGCAGAAAGACAGCTTGAATCAGGCAGCTTGATTCACTCTGCCGCATCAGCCTGAGTCAAGGACTCCTTGAACTCTCAAGGATACTCTTCTCTCCTGTTTGCAGAAAGCAAGTGAGCACATTTAACAGTATTTTACTATTCTCTTTCAGGCAAGCAAGCAAAATGGGAGGTCTTTAAAGAAGAGAGCTCAGGACTTCCTTCTGAAATGGAGCTTTTTTGGTGCTCGAGTGATGCATAACCTGACTCTAAACAACGCATCAAGTTTTGGTACCCAAGCTTTACAAAAACACTCATATTTTGTACATATATGTTAGCACTTACCAGCTTTCCACCATTTCCTGCGCTGAGGAACCTATCCTAATCTAAAGATTCTTTGATCAAAGCCACAAATACCATGTAATGTTTTTCAAACTAACATGTCACAGTAAATGCTAGCAATATTTTGCTGGTGACCTGTGTCACAGGTTTGTTTTTAAAAGGTATTCTTCCTTTAAATTGCTGTTTTGATACTACTTTGACATTTAAGTGCCAGAAACTTTGTTTTGATATGGCAGTGGAAGTATAACTGCTTATATCAGTATAAGAGACATATGATTTATATTACTGGTTTACCTGTGTGTCAATTTGGTATAAAATTACTGTTGTATATAAGTTCTTGTGCATGGCATGTTTTAATAAAAGCAAAAAGACTTTGGCAGTCTCCACATACTTAATTCTGGAATCAGCAGATAATCAGTTTAACACTGTTTGTGGCTTTTAAAAATTAAGGCTCACATCTCCATCTTTAAGAATGTTTATATTTTTGGGAACACTCAGAAAGGACTTTTTAAAAGAGAGAAGATGGCAGAACAAATGAAACAAACTCTAGTCTGTAATTTCATTGTTATCTAAAATTCAGAGAATATTTGAAATAACTGTAGGGACACATACATTTTCTAATGTGATATCCTTGCAATAAGGTCAAAGACTTCACCAGTTATTGTCTGGTTATTTAGCACAAGACAAACAGAAATAGAGCAGAGGCATCCTAGCAGACTTCAGCCTTATCTAGTTCCACTGTGTGCTCTCCTCAGGTATAAAGCATGTCTCACTTTCATCAGTATTTTTCTTTGATGTAATTAGTGGTCAAATAGCCTACAGGACAGTAAACAATTGAGCTAGGTGGGCCAGTGCAAAGAGAGATTAGAGCTAGAAGTTAGGCACTATTTCTGTTGGTCTTGCCAGGTCATTTAAAGTCCACAATTATTTGTTTGTTTCACTGGCTTCTTGTGGAGTGGTGAGAGATGGTCACAAAGATAACTCAGCTACTCTCTCTCTTTCTCCTCCAAAAGGTTCTTTTCATTTGATCCGCATGTTACTGGATGAGTACATCCTGCTTGCCATGGAGACACAGTTCAACAATGACAAAGAACAAGAACTCCAGAATCTACTGGACAAATACATGAAGAATTTAGGTAACTAGAGCTTGGTTCTTTTGCATGTACTCCGGTATGTTTAGAAGATGATGTATTTGTTTAAGCAGAAGCAAGTTTACTGTGTTCTCCTGAAGGTGCAACACTGTCAAATTCACCTGAAAAGTTGGTGACCATTCACTCAGCAATTCATTCCCACTTTCCTACCACAGTTCACTTTGTAACAGTTTGTTGGAATGTCAGTTCTAAGAATCACTGAAATTATCTTGGATGCAACAAAGTCTTGTAGGTACATCTGAAGGGCCATGAACTGAAGAGTGAAAAGAGGTATAAGTACCAGACAGGGCTACTTAATTCCTAATCCAGTTTTGCTCCAAAGCTTAAGTAGTAACTACACTTTGAACTAGGTATTTATTAAATGTTACCACAATGCAAATATCCCTTCAACGTTGGAACACAAGTTTGGAGCCCTATGTAGCATGTGGCTGAAGTATTACTAGATGGAAGAGAAATAAAATTATTTGAAAACTGTATCCTTAACATTTTCCATCTAGCAGGCTTCTTCAAAGTTAGACAGTTTGAAGTTATATGTTCCAAGTCATTTTCTATAAAAAGAATGAAGATTTATTTGGATGGAGTTCCGGTCCAAGTTAATCCTTAAAAATCTGGTGAAACTTCAGAAACCTGCAGAATTATTTTTTTATTAGCATTAGCACTGGCAATCAGTCCTTAACCTTTTAGTTGTTGTTACTCTAAATCTGCACTTTGCTGCAAGAAATTTGCATAGAATTTTTCTAATGTAGCAGTGTAGTACACACTACTGCTGTACTGTGTACAGTACTGCTGTACTACATTTTCTAATGTAATGCAGCAGTAGTTGCTGCACTTCTTTTAATTCAGCCTCCAGGAGAAAAGCTTGGCCTTTGTGACAGTTGCCTTATCCTTGCATGTTTAGGTGAAGTACTTGAAACCATAAGGTAAAATCATGGTTTCCATTGAAGAACAGCAAAACTGCCTTTATCAATAGTCTGCAAAAAGCTGAAGAACTCTTGAGTATAACAAATGCTTTTCTCTAGATACCAATATGAAAAGAGAGTCCAACCATTCTAAAGTTGCCATTGTTAATTCTTTAGGATGAAATGTTGATCCTGATTCACTCTTAATGCACTTTAATTGACTTCATTGTTGACATTTACTTCAAGGGAATAAATCTGATCCATACCATCACTGTGATGGCTTCAGTAAGGATCTGATACTATGTGATGTAGGTCTGTGGTCAGGGAAAATGATACAATGGGAATTTATATGCAGTGAGGATACATAACAGCCAACAAGAGTTTTCATTTACCCTTCCAGATGCAAGCAAAGCCACCTTCACTGCATCGCCGAGCTCTTGCTTCCTGGCAAATCGCAACAAAGCCGCTCCTCTGCCCAGTGACACTTCAGTCAAAAACGAGTGCCTGGGAGAGCAAACCTATGTGTCCTTGTCAGCTGGCCAGCCCAGCAGTGCACCTTCTGGTCTGAACCCCTTCACCACAGGAGACGGGGAGAGTATGCAGCTGACAGGTGTGTATCAACTCTTCCAGCTTCTCCTTCCCTAATTTGCTTGTCAGCCTTTCAGTTCATGGTAACGTTGCTGTAGGGGGAGAGATGACCACATGCATTTATGAAGACCTCTAGTAAACAACAATTCATGAGCTCACCTTCTGTGGTGATTTACAGAAGTCAGCAATTGTTATTATCCTGCCAGTAATAGTTCCTCTCGGGAAAATGGTAAAATTATCTTAGAACTCTTGGCTTCGTGAGGTTCTTGTGAGGAGAGAATGAACAGTAACACCTGGAGCACATGCGGGTTGTAACTGCTGGAAATTTCCCACTGAATGTGGCACCTCCAAGCTGGAGAATGAAAGGGGAAGCTTTACAGCCTGAAGCCATTAAATAAAAGCCATGAATTATATAGGCCGGGTCATATCTTTTGTAAAGGTTTCACATGGTAATCTATACTTCCCTAGAGCCTTTGTGTCTTAACAGCAGTACTGAGGCATGGACACTAATCACAGCTAATGTTTATTTATTCCAGATCAAATGGAGCTGTCTCAAAGCACTGGTCACCTCATGACTCCACCCATTTCACCAGCCATGGTCAGCCGAGGAAGTGTTATCAACCAGGGGCCAATGGCTGTGAGACCTCCCAGTGTAGGTCCCATGTTATCGACACATTCACAGTGCTCTTCCTACTCAGAACCCCTTTATCAGACTTTGTCACAGACTAATCAGAATTACTATGGAAACAATTCCAATTACCAGGCTATGTTCAGAACACAGGCCCATTCCACTTCAGGAATTTATGAGCACAGAGCAGAGCCCAGCCGATTCAATGCCTTGAGTGAACAGCAGTTCTCCAGAGACTACTTCAGCAACAGTTGTGCCGTGTCTCCCTACAATGCCAGGTCCCCTTCCAGCTATGGTCCCTCCAACCTGTCTCAGGACACACACAATGTGCAGTTTCTGAATACCGGGAGTTTCAATTTCATGAACAACTCAGTATCTACATGTCCAGGAGCAGCTTATCCTGCTAATGCTTCCAACGGTATTAATACATATTTTGTTTTTCATTTTATTTCTCTCTTTTTGCTGAAGTAAAACACTTTTCCTCTGCTTTTTTTTTTTCCCTCTGGGAGACGTATTTTGGCTTTTATTTATACATTCATGTTTTCCACTTCTCTGATAAGACAGAGAGATTATAAAGCAGTTTAATAAGCTACTTAAGGGTTTGTTTTCCTCTGGTGATCCTCAGTTGACCTCAAATGCATCTGCTGCCCTATGCTAATCTTCCTTCGGTATCATCACCACATCTTGGACAAAGGAGGTGAAACCAGGATGACCTTAACAATCTCTTGAAAAGCCCCCAAAACATTTACTATGAAATAGAGCAAACACAAGATAGCTTACCTCTGGGATCAGCATAATGGACCATTCCAGTCCCAGGATGAAAAGAAGTATAAAAATGTGCATTAGCAATACTTTGAGACTTTGGCCCTCTCATTTCTCATACTTCAAATGTAAAATTACTGCTTCAGAGGTATAGTCAGCAAAAGACCTCCCTCTTCTGGAGGAAAGACACAGTGGAAATGTTACTTTTATATGGATTTGTCTCTGCAGTGAGTACATATTATCCTGCAGATTTTCTTTCATGTATGCTCTCCTTGGTTGTAAACTTCAGAAGGAAGCACTGAACTGTGGATAGGACTCCCCATGGTGTCGCTGATGGCAGGTTATGTTTTACTCTGAACTTAGAAGGAAAGAGCAATTTTCTGTAGTGAAGACATGACTGAACCCTTGCGATCTTTTAGTTTCTTTGTTAGCACCTCTCTTTTGGGTCAGTCATTGCATATGTTGCTTATGTTCCTAGGCTGTATGTGTATGTAAATACTCTTATTTTCAAGGGCTTCAGCCAGTCACAAGTACTTTTTTCTTAGTTTATCACAGGCTCATACACTGCCCATGAGTTTCATTCATCTTTTTTTTTTCAAACTTCAATTAGGTTATTATGGAAACAGCATAAACTATTCAGAATCTCACAGACTTGGAACAATGGTGGACCAACATGTTTCTGTAATCAGCAGTGTCAGCAGCATTCGGTCCCTGCCACCATACAGTGATATACATGATCCACTGAATATCTTGGATGACAGTGGAAGGAAACAAACAGGCTCATACTACCCAGAGTCCTCCCCTTCAATTGTCTGCCGGACCCCTATGTGTAAGTATGGCCAACAACTGAGGAGCTGCTATGAACTTCTTGGCATCCTAACAAGTGCTGAGTATTAAACTGCAACTCATACATACAATATACAAAATGCAACATAGAGATGTACTAGCTCAGTACTTAGGCTGTGTTTTCCTTAAAATTGAGTTCAAGAAATTTGTTTCTATAAGGAGGTCTGTGTTCCATCATCCATGAGGAGTGGAATGATTGGCCTGAGCTGCATAAAAATATGTATTAGGAAGCACTTTCTAACTATTAAGTAAACTTATAAAAGGCTGGGCTTTACTAAGGTCTCTTAGAGAGCCTCACTGTCAAACAGAGCAAATGAACCCTGGGTCAGGGGTGTCTCAGTATATACTTCCTGTGGCATGGTCCCCCATCCTGTGCTTCAACAACTGCTTTGCCTTGCATTAGGCAAAGCTCCCACTGACAGTGAATTTTAGGCACAAATACCCAACCACGAAGGGTTTATTTTGGTATATGCCTTAAACACACAGCAACTGAGTTTGGTCTCACATTCCAAAAAGGGTTGCATTGAAGATACAAACTGGGGTACCATCTATTTCTCCATAAAGATTACATCTTCTTACTGCTTACCTGTTAATCTTGCACAGAAGATCAGGCATTTCTGATCCTTCAGATGATGTGCCTGGTAGATAGGAGTTTCCATCAAATGAAATTGGATTGTGATTTTTGTTAAAATTCAATAAATTGGAAACTTGCAATGATAGTAAACTTTTTTCCCCACAGCTTCAAACTTGCAAACCACATCTTCTTCACAGTGTATGTATGGAACATCTGGTCAGTTCCCTTCTCAGGAAAATCTGGAGGTCCATGCCCCACCAAGCAGAGACATGGTGTCATCTCTGCCACCAATCAACACTGTCTTCATGGGAGCAGCTGCTGGAGGAACCTAACTGGGAGAGGCTTCCTTTACAGCCCCAGACATTAAGGCTATGATGACAATCCACTTCAAGTTGGTGGAAGATGAAAGTATTACATAGATCTGTTAAAGGGGCCATTTTTAGAGATGTTATCAGCCCTCCACACATTAAAAAATAGCTATATTTAGATTGGGTCCTGCTTGTGAATCTCTCAGGATTGTTCTCACCATTACAGCTTTTCAGCCAGAAATTCAGGGTAAGCAGAAAGAGCCAGTGATTCTTGCACGCCAGAATAAGTTGTAAAGAAATTATTGCATCTATTCCTAATTTATTAAAAATGCTATTTTAGTCTTTCACTTCTATCTTTTTATATATATATATATATAAAATGTTTATTTAATGCCTGTGTTGCTCATTATTTATTAGGACTACAGAGTAACTGTTTACTTTCTCATATTTGACAGATTGTCAAATGTATGCATCCTACCTCCTATGGAAATGTTTACAGGGTCAATTTTTACTGTTTTAAATGAAACTAAGTCAAATTCTTAAGTTTTTTACTGTTGTGCTCTGGAAAGTTAAATTCAAATGTTTAGTGCCTACTTGTATAAGTGAAAGTCCTCAGGAATAAATAAAACATATGGAGATTTTATTTATTTTCCTCTTAAAATAAAACAAACAAAACATGCAAATATCATAAGCTAACTAACTGCACTAGCCTGCTGCTGTAGCTGGATAACTGAAGGGAGTGAAAACTGTGCCACTAAACATCATGGGATTTCAGAATTACCTGTGGTATGAGCCCAAAGTTTGTTCTGATGGAGATCCACAAAAATATGTTCATCAAATTTCATTGGTTTAGGGCAATTGTGTAAACTGAGACCAAAAGTAATAAATAATATTAAAAAATATTGCAACCCTTCAGGCAGCTATTTTAATTTTTAAAACTCTTTTACAAGTGCCATGGTAATCTGTGCATAAACACACATTTATTTATGTTTCTGGAGAAGCCAAGAATATTCACAAATGATTTTACAGAGGACAGAGAAGAGAACACACTTGTGAAACAAACTTCTTGCTACACAGTCATGAAATAAGAGGTGTTATCTGATAGTCAGATTGTCCCAACATCAGATTCAGGTTGGGAGTTAAATACAGACTTCTAAGGATATTTGATGTTCCTATTCCTTCCCATTTAGTTCATTGACTATATGCTGAATACTGTGAAATTGAAGAAAAGTGCATTTTTTGGTGGAAGAAAATGGATGATAACATGATGAAGCTTTCTTTCTAATTTTGTACAACTTCCTTTAGTATGTCTCTGTCATGAGAAGTCTGACTTGCAGAAAAGTAATCAAAAGCACTGACTGGACTAGGTCATGAATAATTCTGGATATGAAACACTTTGTGTAGGAACAAGACACCATAGTTCAGTAACTGAGATGTGGAACACTCCAGCCCAGTTGCTTCCTAATGCAGGATGAGGACTTATGCTGTGACCAAAATGGTGCAAGAAAGCTTTGTTTTCTATAAAAATTCACAAAGATGTGTAGTGGTAACACAGATTGTTCAAACAAATATATATTGGACAAAGCTTTGTATCAAATGAAGTAGATACTGCAAAGAGTTCTTCCTTCATGACTGTTCAGAAAAGGTTATATTTTGTCCTAAAATTAGTCCTATAAAAGTCAGGTTGCCTTCCTGTGCATGTAGGTCACCTCTGTAGTCAGTGACAGGAGAGGAAATACCTCTTGTTTCAAGGAGTTAAGATGGGGAAGGGGAGTAAGGGAAATGCCACTAGAGCAAGGGATATGTCACCATCCTGGAATCCTTGGCTCCCTCTGCTGATAAATGGCATGACACAAATAATTAATTTAAGGTCAAAACTTCCAGACTGTTGAATGTATGTGAGGGCAATATGTTGAATTTAGGGAAAGTAGGCAATCACTAGCAGACAGGGTCTTAGTCCATTAGGCTCTACATAGAAATAACTCCTTGTGTATGTAATTTCTCATATGATATGTAGGATTTACATGAGCCATTTCCAGTAATTTTCTTGTTTTTATGTGAACCACTTTGCATGGGGGTTTGCTGGGGGTTTTTGTGGGTTTTTTCTCCCCATAAATTACTGTATCTGTGCATTATCTGGGATAAGATACAGTCATATGTCATTAAATGTGCAGATTCTCCAGAAGGCTGCAGAACACAAAGTAGCATGAAGTATCACACTGTTGTAAATTGCAGTTCATCATCAACAGCAAAGAGGAATAAAAATATTCTAACATTCAAATAACCAGTTGAGAGAATTCTCTCATAGTGCTGCAGAACAAAACAAACCCTTCATAATTGTAACTAGCAAAACCAAATGAGAAATTTCCATTTAATGACCCATTAGTTCATTCAAATATATGTTTTGATGAATTCAGTAGGTTTTGTCTGTATAAAATGAAATAACTCATAGCTTTTGTGAATAGCCCATGGGAAGATTTTTACCTTTTGTAGAGTACCAGCATTACAGTAAATTATATGAAGAATTAAGGAATTCACTATTTGGTGCTTTTTTATTACTTAGTTCAGCTGCATTTTTTGTGGATGCATTAATATTTTGGTTTTAATATATACATGCCTAAAAATCTGTGACAAAAATTGTACATATTGAGTACAAGCAGTGTCAAATTAATATTGCTTAAAGGAAAAAAAACCAGCTTTTTTTTCTGAGAAAGAAAGATGAAAAATTAAATCCTTTTGATCTGTTTATCAGTATCAATCAGGCTGAACTAGTGCTAGGAAAGGCAAACAAGGTGGGTGAGCAGTTGAAATTTGCTTCCACTTCTAAACTAAAATTGATTCCAATGCAAATTATATCAACCAAGATGAAGCAATATTGGAGAAGAACCAATTGTCTTATGTGCCATGAGCCCATGCCTAGCTGTGCAGAATTTGTGCAAAGAGACTTGCAGGTCTTTGACCCTGAAGGTACTTAGGAACATGGGAATATTGCTC
The DNA here is from genome assembly GCA_013399225.1 of Rhipidura dahli. Taxonomy (NCBI): domain Eukaryota; kingdom Metazoa; phylum Chordata; class Aves; order Passeriformes; family Rhipiduridae; genus Rhipidura; species Rhipidura dahli. Next base: position 1,179,459 of record VXAC01004729.1, on the reverse strand, counting down.
CAAACTCAAAATTAGCAAGAAAGTTGGCCTTTACCTTTAAATATGTAGTGAAAACACAGTGAAATAACTTGTAAAAAGTAAACCTGTGCATTGTTCTGCCATCCCATTCATAGCTCTGGACAGAGGTGTACTGCCACAGACTGGGTGTCCCACAGCAACAAACGTTACCGTGCTAAAAGTAAAATTGGCCATCAAGCTAAACTTAAAAGTGTTGAGGCTGCCTGCTAGTGATTAGATCAGCATAATTCAGGAGGCCTAACATGCTTTTGAAAACTGAAGATAGATTAGAATTAGTTTTAGGTTTGATATGCTCCAGTTGTAAGTAATAGACTTTTGTATGAACAGTTTTGGGCTACGGTTTAATTGGAATCACTAACCTAACTTTAAAGTTTGGATTAAGTTTGATGTTAGCCAAGGGATGTAGTCTGGGCAAGCATGGGCTGGTTGGTATGACTGTTGCAAATAAGAGCTGGTAAAGCTATGCTAAATTTCCTGTCTGAAACAGGTCACAGGTCTAGTTTTTATGATGAAATCTGTTTGTAGGATTTGGGAATAGCTATGACTGGGTTTATGAGCTTGGATTCAGGCTACCATTTTGGATCAGCCTGCACAATACCTGAGCTTGGCTTATGGCTCTTGCCATAACAGTTTGCATGGTGTGTGTAACTCAATATAGTTACTTAATAAACTTGTGATACTTTCTTCCTAGTGATGTACTTAGGATGGAGATTAAATCTGAGTTATCTTTCGCATGAGGGTTAACTCCAGAGGCTGGGTCAACATGAAGCTGAACATGAGACCACAAGATAGTGTTGGATTTAGAAGTGGCCATCAAGCTTGACTTAATGCTGCTATTTAGAGGGACCCACAAACTGTGCTTAGTTCTAGAAAAAGCAGAATGCAGACAGACCAATATAGATTACTACTGTACTCAGAACTATAATTATGATTCACTTGGGCAGGAGCAGGTAAAAGTGCACTGTTTCTGCATGTTTCTGTGTTCAGCAGGAGCTGCCGAGCTTACTGTCAGACCAGATGATCTAGTTATGATTCCTTCAAGGTCTAGCCTTAAGACTAGACTTAGAAATGGTTTGAAATTTACATTTGGAAACAAAAGGTGATGAGCCATTTAGGATAAAGCCAGGTCTAGAAGAAACAAGGAAGTGGTTTTTGAGACAACAGTTTGGAGTTTTAGGTGACAGAGATCCTATTATTGGTCATACCTCTGAGACTGGCATTGTGCAATGTGAAGTTGTGCTTGGGGCTCAGGCAAACATAAGGCAATGAATCTGAGCTAATTCTGAATTTAAGACCTTCAAGCATTTACTCTAATTATTGAAATTAATAAGAATCATTACCTTCAGATGAGAGTTGAAGTAAACGACTAGGACTAGGCCAGTAATTGTGTAATACAGGATCAATGCATGTCTAAGTAGCCATTAGTTGAAACTTCTTTGATGGAAAGGAGATGCATCTTTCACAGCCTCAGGTGAGAATGATATCTTTAATGGAAAGACCTGTAGCCTCAAGAGAGATTCTGCAACATTGCTAACAGTTAGACCTCAACTGGCCAACACTACTGGGATGGTGAAAGATCAGGAAAGCAGGAGATCCACAAACTGCGCTGCTTCCATGGTCACCAGACATTTGCAGCAGCTACAAATCTCAGCACAATCCCTTCTTAAAAGGACCTGAGGCCTTGTGCCAATCAAAGCATAAATAGGCAAAACAGGAGAAAAGCAGGGCTGGGTACTGAAATACCGTGCCCACTGCATAATGAGAGTGACATCAAATACCATTTCTCCACATTTGGATTCTTTGCTATTTGCACAGTTTTTTCCCATTTAACAATGGCTGCATGATACAATGCTGCACGGAGCAATGGTTACACAACTGGGAACACGTAAAAGATTATATTAGCAGCTGAACTAGGAAAATCTACTTCCCTTCCTTTTGGCTTAGTTGATTATTATCCCTGATCAAATAAAGGACCACATGTTCATACTGCCCTTGTGCCCTGGTTGCTACAGTAAAAAGAGACATACAGTGAAATTGTACATTTAGAGTACTACATGCCTTTTTGATTTATATCAAGTTTAATTTTACCATATAATTCAGTTTTATTCAGACTTTATTGATTAGTCACCTGTTTTGTATCAAAAGACATAAAGAACACTGTAAATTCAACCACAATTACTTTTTAAAAAATCTCCATTACAGTAAAAATAGCAAATGTGTGTAATACAGTAATAGGCCTTCCTCTCTTTCTGTTATGGTTTTTACCAAGCTTCACCTTCAAAGTATGACCAGCCTTCAAACACCAGGCCAGATGTACAGAATCCTCTAACAGCATCATTCCCTTGACTCTAAATGTTTTATCCCTTGTAGGTGTGACATCCAGCGACTGACCTATTGGATCTGAGCTCCTCTACGCCCAATCCACAACAGCTGTGAGTTTCTGACAGTCCCAACTTTCAGTTCTTGCTGAGCACCTGCATTTTAGAGGTCAAATGGCCAATCTCCAGGCATGCTTAAGACAGCAGTTACCCAACTTCCAGCTCCTGAGAAAGATCTGAGGAAACAGCTCCAGTGTCCTAGATGTAACAGTTCTCTTTCAGTTCCACTTCTGAAACTACCAAAGTACTTGTCATTGTAGGATTGATAGTATAGGCAATGTTTGAGGAATTTTAGAAGAGAATATGAAAAGTTTCCTACATGACTAAATTCCTTCTGGAACTGAAAAGTGAGTTTCATTCTAAATAAAACGCATGTGGAAAAATCTAGGGAAATTAATTTTTAAAAGAGTGAATTATTGAGGATCAAACAGAAATTGGCTCAGTCTATAGTAGTGGGGAGGTAACACTTCACTTAAATGAATAAATACTAACTAAGCCATAGATTATGTTTGATATTGAGCTATTCTATCTGAGAATTGGTGTTTGCTCATTTGCAAGAAAATCAGATCTCTGATCCTGCTCCAAAGTTTACATGTAGTGGAATGGTGCTATTAGAAGAAGAAACTAAAAACATGTCTATATAGTCAGCTTGGCTTGCTACTCTGTTTGCAGAGTGGTCTTTATCTCCTGACTGTACAGTCAACCTTGTAGAATACACTCAGGCTTCAGCCTTTAGCCAAGCACTTCTCTTTGCAGAGAAAGGGTGAAATACCATCAATATTTTGTCCACTGCAGGGCTCACACGTACTCTAGATCATCGGTGTGATCTCCATCCCTTCGCAGTCTTTCAAGAGGAGCCTCCCAAATCTCCTGCTCCATCCAAAGCACTGGGAATGATGTTCACACTACTTCTGCCAGCAGTCAAGGACTGATATGCCCCTGAGTCCTGGACACCTCATTCACAAGCAAAACTGTACTATATAGGCCTGGAACTTTGTCGCTTTCTCACCCATCTCCAGGCAAAATAGAGTTTGGCAAGTGGCTGTCCCTAAGAAATGCATTAGCTCAGCAAATCCCTTTCCTTACCCCTTGCTGCTCTTAGAGATTCTTAGAATGGTGGTTCACATGATTTCCATGAGCCTCTCCACGTATCCTAGATGTGGGAATCCTAGATGCCTCAGCTGTTGCCCACCAAACATGGTGGCAACAGGTCATGAAATAGTCATGTAGTTAGTACATGACAAGCTTTATGCCCCTTCATGACTGGCTTTCCATGACCCTGGAAAGTCTCATTGGAGTCAGCAGTGTCAGGGTGAGAGGTTTGTCCATCTGATTGGACTGCTCTGTGAGCCCCAGCCCAGGCTGGCTGCAGCCCTGCAACAATGCAAATCATAAGAGCTGGCTGTGACCTCCAAGAAATGCTGGTCACATGGCTGACCAGACTGAACTGGGCATCACACAGCATCTGAGATGAAACCAGATGATGTCCAGAGGGTGTGCAGTGGAACAGATGTGTTTAATCCACATCTGGCTGTGTGTTGTATGTCCTTGTGTCTAAGCTGAGAGGTGAGCAGAGAGACAAGCTAACAAGTGCCTGGACATTTTTGAGTGGCATTTGGAGTTCAGGTTTGTTAAAACTGATGGGTGCAGAGGGCTTTTGATACATATGAGGAATCTAGTCCTTAATCCTGTAAGTAATAAAAAATATCTTGAAAAATATCCCGACATCTAATTTATAGCTATCTTCCTTCTGTAGCACAATTTATCTATGTCTAAAGAAACTGATCTTCACCCTTGCAGTGCTGAGCAGAACAACACTTGAAAACATGTAAAGCCCCCCTGAGACTGCTGGTCCCACATCCAAAAATCCTATCCTCAGTTCTTTCATCTTATTGACAATTCTAAAGGCAAAGCAAGGCTTCCACATCTGCATTTAGTTTCTCAAGTAAGCAAACAGTTCTTCTGAAGTGTTGCACACTCAGCAGTTCCTGCTGGCTGGCATTAATGAAATGGCTTTACCAGGAAAGTGGATGCTGGAGAGCCATGGAGATAAAAAGAAAACTCACAGAGTGGGGGTGGGTGGTGGGGGCACTTCTCTCACTTCACGTCACTGGCCTACAGCAGCAATGGGTCAAATGCTACACTTTTCCACAACTACAGAATGGGACAAAGGTCCTAGTTTAGGAAAATAAATATAGAGTTACAGTGGGACTGAAATTAGTGAAACCCAGTGTAATTGATAACAATAGTTATTGCTGTCAGATGGGATTGAATTCAATGGAATTTTTCAGCAACCTACAATCACAGTTCATTGACCAGTTTTCTGTCAGCCTTCAGGAACCCTGAAGATTTGTCATTTCCCTGTGAGAGGTTCGTGAGGCAAGTCACTGAGGCAGGCAGTTTGAGACACACCAAAGGGTGGCCAGCCCTCATCAGCTTCAGGAGTCCTGGAGAGCTGATGCTACTTAAACAGCAAAAATCTGCCCCTCTCAAGCTCTCTTTTATTTACTGTCCCTCAAGAAGATCTTCAAAAACTGTAATGCCAAACAAAATCAGGCTGAGATCAAAGCACAGGTCTACACAACCTGTGTAATGGACATGATATGTGGGAGAACATTTGGATCAGAGATTTAGGTGTATTGAACATTTGCTGTCTGATTTAGCACTTTGCTCCACCCTGAAAGAAAATTCTTCTTAGGCAAACTAGAACAGGAGAAGAAAAAAAAAAGGCCAATTTTGTTGAATAAACCTGCCAATTCTCTCTCTCTTCTTTTTTTGAATAACTCAGGTTTATGTGACAAGATGTGAGTGCATTTGTCTCTCTCATGTGTTTGTCAAAAGAACTCTGCCAATCTGACTGCCAGTAACAGAATGCAGGTGAATACACAAAATTGGGGCAGGATGAATCAAAACTAAAAGTCTTATTTACTCAAGGGGTGCACAAAAATGCCTGACCTGGTGATTTAAACTCAGAGCAGCAAAGCAGGAACAGGAATCTAGCAAAACCCCTATTTTATTTCAACACACATTCAGCATGCATTTGGATCTGCTGAAACTGCAAACCAAAATAACTCATGGAAACAAAACAAAACAAAAGAATCGCACACAGCTGTGAGAAAGGAAACTGTTTTACCAAAGCAGAGAAAGATAACCCAGGTTTTAATACCTGTCAGTATTACAGATTCATACATATTTGTGTCATAACTGTTTCAACTAAGATAATCCTCTTTGCATTGACTTAGTTACACTGGTGAAGGCCCAGAATTTGGGGTTGCCGAGTGCTGATGCTCATTTTGATGTGACTTGCCAGATCATTTTACCCCTGGAACAACTTTCTGTGACTTACTGGAGTAAGTCTGTACTGATTTAGTGCAACTTGCAAGAGTAGGCAAATCCTGAGGGATTTGTGCAAGATTATCCAAGCAGATACAGTGCTATGGTTTGAGCAGCACTGAGAACTTCAGCTACACGGTGTTGGAGGGGGACACCTTACAGGGGACATACACAGGGAGGTCAACAGACACAAACGTCTTCACTGAATCTGCTTCTCTCACTTCTGCCTTAACCCATCTTCTTTTTTTCTTTCCCTAAGCACAAAGAGCTCAGTGGTTCTCCACAGGAGCAACCTCTCTTGCCAGGCTCTGCCCTGATAGACCTGGAGCTCCGTCCCCTTTTCTTACTTCTCCCAGTGGAAGTTCCTGGCGAGGACTGAGTAGTCAGTCAGAAAAGGGAGGTGCCCACTCTGAAGCCCTCTGCTTTGCTCCTGGGACAGGAGGAGCCAGGAGTGCAAGTCCTATGTGCATCTCCTCTCTTTTGCATGGACTTATGCACATTGTCTAAGAAAAAGGAAATCTAAGCCCATCCTAAGGGGGGCTTTGCAATTAAAAACATGAGAGCATTTTGCTCCCAGAGAGGAGGGGTGGAGTGGGGGGTGGGGAAATTGCCCATGTACCATAACAGATGGTTTAAGTGCCGTGATTACAAAATCCTGAAGTTAAAATAGTTTAATTACAAAGTCAATACTGCCTCCAACCTCTGCTAAGCCCCCAGTGTAAAAACAACAGACGGCATAGTGCAAACGGTAGGACAATATTTAACCAGAACTTTGCATTAACTACTGCAGCACAGCTCCCCATCAGGCCTTCAGCAAACGGAAGGTCAACTGATTTTCTCAGCCTATATTTGTTAACCATCTCTGCCTCAGTATCAATGGGCAGCTCTGAGAGAGCCACAAACAACCCAAAGGAAATAAACTGCAGTACTGTACTGCACACAGAGGCTCAGCGGGGTTGTGTGTGAAGTCCAGTATTTCAAGGGTACCTGAGAGAATTATCAGCACCTTGTCAAGAATGACTACAGAGGTGAAAAAGATGAGCAGGTTGAGGTATTTATATATAAAATGAAAATAAAATTCAGTGAAATAAGTGATGTTTTATTTCATACACTGGATTTATAGAAAAAAAATGGAAAGTCACGGGGAAAGAAAAAGGTGGGGATGATCCCAAATAGCCCACACTTGATCTTTCACATGCAGGGAAAACAGCAGCTCTACAGAGCAAGTTGCAGGGAAATCTCACTCAGCTGTGCTCTTGCAGCTGGGAGTCTTGGTGCTGGTCTTAGCTGAGTGTGTACATAATGCTGCATATCCTTTAACAGTGACAAACCCTCCCTCTGTTGGGCTGTGTCCCTTACAAACACCCGGTCAAACATGGAGCCAGAAGAGTCAGAGCAAGTCTGGCTGTACTTTATTAGCAATATGCTAAAATCCAGTCCCATCTGCCTCCATCACAGACAGCAGGAAATGTCCACCATATGCCCCCTGCACATGAAGCACTGTGAGACACTGCTCAGTCCCCTGTCTGGGTGGGTAAATCAGGCACTGGGCAAGCTGGTGACAAGAGATACAGACCCATGAAAGTGGCCACCTAAAAACAGAGACTAGATGGGAGTAAGGGAATAAAGGTGGGTATTTATTGGAAAGGCCTTCAAAGGTACCCCTGGGGAGCCAGAGGCTGCTGCCAAGATGGACCCCAAGATGGACAGCAGGTCACAAGTTCTTCACACTTTTATAGGTTTGGTTCATTTGCATATCAGGGTTAATTCTCCAATTAAAGTTTCAGTTAATGATGTAATTTCCCGCAGCTTGCCCCCCTCAGAGGTTCTTTGGTTTATTCTTTTTGGGCCCAAAACAGTCTGAGTGTCCTTGGAGAGCAGGCCTGGAGAGGCTTTGTTCTGTCTGCCTAGCAGGAGAGAGCAGCAGGTAACAGGCTACAAGAAACTTCAGAGTTACACACTAAGCAGTACAGGATTTGGAAAATATGAAAGTTAAAACCTAAGGCATCAAAAGTAAAAGCCAAAACAGAAAAGTGGGAGATCATCTTCAACACTTTTTCTTACCATTGACCCCTGAGCAAAATCAAAAAGTAAAGCAAGGGGGGAAAATGGGCTCCAGAAGTGACACTACAACACAGAGGAGATGTCATAACTGTGTTTCACCTTTATAATTTTTATTGCAGAGCTTGAGAGGTGAAGACTAACTTTGGGTGCTTGAGATCACAACTGAAAAGTCAAAGAAGAGTTTCTAGTAGCTGATTTGTTTCTCTGGGGTTCTTCATGAGCAACAGCATTTGGGACAGAGAGCTGCACTGGCTAAAATGAGGGGAAGGGACACTCTGCTGTATCCAAGGGAAAATCCTCTTTAATGATTAAGAGGAAAGAGGAAACATTCCTAGGGCCTGATCCTTCAGGTTGCTGTATATTCCAGTCCAGCTTTTAGTAAGCTAACTTTACATATATGAGTAGATGTATTGACTTTCGATTATGACTAAGTGCATGTTGAAGTGCTTCATTTCATTAGAGTGGAAACAATCCTCTTTAATAACAGAATAGAACCCCATAAACTAATGTTCTGGTGGAAATCACAGCATGACTGGCATAGCAATGACAACACAAAAGCCAATTTGAATTATTTTTATATGTGGATAGAAAATACTTGTATTTTTTCCTAGAATATGATAACAAATGGTTTTGTTACTACCTATAATAGCAAATAGCCCTTTAAAACATATTGTAGAGGACTTGTGAATATCTAGTAATTTCTTTAATTCTCAGGCTTGCCTCCTTTTGTTACCCAAAGCAGGAACTTGTAACTAGGAAATCAATCCAATAAATAAGGCATAGCCACACCCTTATTTTAAAGATTTTTAAAAATCTTAGCTTGGGGCAGAACCTGTGAGTTTGTATCCAATCTCAGCCTCTCCCCTTAGTGCACATTGGACACAACTGCCATGTCTGCTCTCAGGATAATTCTGTTTTTAAGCCAGTAACTCTTCAGTGACTGCTCTCACCCAGAACCACAGGAACTGATGTTCAGTGCCCAGTTCTGAGGGCTGGACTCTCCTCTGCCAGGACATAAAGTATACCTAGGGCACCCCTTGCCTGAACAGCTTCCTTGAGGGAAAAGCTGTGAAGTGAAAGCATCTGCTCTGTCTCCTCCTGAACCCCCAGAGGAGCTAAGGATGGGGGCTGTCTTCTGTGAGGACCTGATTCCTACAGGTATACATTATGTAGACTCCACAGATAAAAGTGGAGTTTGGATGCCAAAAGTCCAGCTGGGGTTTGATACTAAGAGCTCCCTGTGTCTCCTGCACCAGCACTTTACAGCAGACATTGTTTCTTTGCTCAGCATCACATCAAGTATCCACTTTTTGGAAGAGGCCTTGTATCCTGAGGAGGGCACAAGTACATAGGGAATTTTGAGGGGTTTCAGCTTAGGTTCTGCTGTGAATACTGCAGTTCTGCTGGGAATTTTGGCTGTCACCATTTCTAGACAAGCACAGTCCCAGTAAAAGCATGCCAGCATCACAGTTATGATGTGTTTCAAGAAACACCACCCTTTGGAAGAAAGTGTGCCTAGGGATGGATTGTAACAGTGCTACCAAACCAAGCTGTCCAACAGTAGCTGTTTGACACAATGCACATTCAGGGTGACCTCCATAGGCTGGTTAGAAACCACAGCACTCCAATTCTGCTTTACTATGCCACATTAAATGTTGGTTTCAGTAGGAACTTCATGAGCAGATCAGGTAGAATTCAGTCCTTGTGAACAGAGTCTTAACTTCACATACTCACAGGAGACTACTCCTGCAGATTTCCATTCTTTGTGGGATCTCTGAGCTCTGAAGACAGCTAATTTCACTCCAAAATCATTGGCAAGGCCTTGGATACAAAGTGCTGGCACAAGGACTATTGGTGCTGTCATCACTGCCATCGGTGCTCTCAGAGCACTTGGTGATGCTGCCGGGGATTACAGCCCTGAGGCTCTGGCAGCACCTCCTCGGGCACAGGGAGGAGGAGGAGGAGGAGGAGGAGGAGGAGAAAGGCTCGTTGTCACCACCCAAAGCTCGCCCTCTGAAAGTCTGGAGGTGAAATGGAAATGCAGGCCTTCTCAAGCCCTCATCAAAAAGCAGAGGATCTGAAGTCTGAAATCTATCTGTGCTGTATATAGAGGAAGATACATTTTTAAAAACTAAGCAGGAGTAATCCTGCTGTTGTAGACTGACCTTTTTGCCTTCCAACAAACATTTACCCAGGGTTGTCTCATGACTGGTCGACTTTTGTAATCCATTAGAAGGTGATGCTGTTGCATGACATGATCAAACACCAAACACAGCAGAAAAGCCATAACTATATCTAAAAAGCCTTTGCTTTGTCAAAGCCTTTCACTAATGCTAGCAACAAAATTATTGAGGTCTGTAATGAGCTGATCTCTTGTCAAATAAGCCTTCTTATGAGAGTGTTAAGCTTTATATCTGCTTTCAAATTAAACACTTTGGATTTATTAATGTTTCCTTTCCTCTCCAAATTTCTTTGTTGAGAAGAGGTGCCAGAGGAAATGTGCTGGTAACAGTAGGATGTGAAGTATAGTTTCAAATACATTAAACATATGTTGATGGGGCCATTAACAGAGTTTATAGATACCACCACCTGTCTCTGACTCCACTTGCCATTACTTTAGTGACAGAAATCATACTGTAAGAGAGGCAGTGTGCTACCATTAAATCTTTACTCCTGTGTTAGAAGGAATATAGCAGAAAATTCATGCCTTATTGCTAAAAGGCATTTCGAATAATGGTTCACTTATTGAGCCATATACTTTTATTTATAAATAAACTGGAATAAATAAGTGGAGCAGGGGCTAAAGAATAAATATCACTCTGGTTTGGATGCAAAAGAGACTCTAAATATCTGAGAGAGAAACCCTTTGCCATTATAAATGTTCGGTGGTGCACTTAATGCTTTACTTTTTCCTTTAAAGCCAGCAAGCGTGACCTTTAGAACATCACTGCAAAGGGAACTCTTGGTTGTACCACGTGTTGTGGTACGGTTTATTGACTACAGGCAAAACAAAAAAAGAAAATTATTAAAAACACCCAACAAACCCACCCAAAAAACCCTCAAGGCCAAATAATAAAATAAAAATACTATAAACTAAAGTAAAATGACTGAAATAAAGCGAAGGTAAGTGATCGGCCCTGGCGTGCCCCCTGGCGGGTGCGGTGCGGCGCTGCCGGCCCTCGCAGGGCGCGGTGCGGGCGCGGAGCGGAGCGCG